>JANVCC010000185.1:4229092-4293257 GCA_025345505.1 Todiramphus chloris collaris
GGTTGGAGGGTAGGTTAGGTTGGAGGGTAGGTTAGGTTGGAGGGTAGATTAGGTTGTAGGGTAGATTATATGATCCTGCCCTGGCAGGAGGGTTGAACTAGAACATCTCCAAGGTCCCTTTCAACCCCTAACACTCTGATTCTGTGATTCTTATTGATTTCTCTGTTCTGTCCCAGTTTGTCTCCAGCTTATCACTCTCCATTTTTTCTCTACACTCTCTGCAAAATCCTCTTCTTTACATCTTTACTTAGAACCACTGGGGAAAGGTGTGTGTAAATCAGCACAGGGATATTGCACAAATCTCTCCGTCCAGCTCCGTGCCCCCGGGACCTCCAGGTTGTGCACGGAAACGCAACCTATGGAACGGAGACGTAATTCACCCATAAAACCCCAGAAACACCCCGGAGAGCCCCTTAGCACAAGTGTTGCTGCTCCCGCTTGGCACATCAGCAGGAATCTCCCTTTCTCCCTCTGCCACGGAGCATCTCTCCGTGCTTGGCGAGGAAACTTCCAGTGGTAATTTGCGGGTCACAGTGGTGCGTGCTGGGCACCGATGCCGAGCGCTGGCAAACCGCAGGGTCGCATGAGGAAGCTCTTTCTTCGCGGCTGCCTCTCTCCAAGCAGCTGAACAAGGGCATCATTCACGAGCTGGGGATGATTCAGTTCATCCAGCATCTTTGCATTTAATATCGCTGATGATGCAGCAGCCTCAGGAAGATCCGAGTGGCATCCGAAATGCTTCATTGGAGGGGAGGAAAGGATTTTCTCAGCAAGCAGGGGAGTGACCCAACACGCAGAAGGAACCGCTACCAAACAGCCCGACCAGGCGCAGCCATTCCCCCTTTGGCAAGTGAGAGCTCTCCATCTCTGCTTGCTTTTTCTTGCTACGTCTGTGCAGCTGAGTGATTCTTTTTGCCCATGGGATCGTTTTGGAGGGATGTCCATAAAACCCAGTGAAATGTGCTGTTGCAAGAGCCCAGCACGCTGACCTGCTGGCCTCAAAGAGCTGGAGGGTGGGTGAGGAGGCACAACCCCAGTGGGCTCAGTACTGCCCATTCTTCCCCCAGGAGAGAGGAGTCTCCCAAAGGGTGCTGTCTTTGGGCATTGTGTTGCTGGCATAAAAAGCTCAGGATAAATACTGAGCTGGTTCTAACAAGACATTCTTTGGGCTGGTAAAACACATTGGTTGTTTTGGAGAATCACAGGCTGATGGGTGTTGGAAGGCACCTCTGGAGATCATCTGGTCCAGACCCCTGCTCCAGCAGGGTCACCCAGAGCAGAGGGCCCAGCACAGCAGTGTCCAGCCGGGGTGGGAATCTCTCCACAGAAGGAGACTCCACAGCCTCTCTGGGCAGCCTGGAACAGGCTCCCACACCCTCACACCAAAGATTTTTATCCTGTTCAGGTGGAACCTCCTGGCTTCCAGTTTGTGCCCCTTTTCCTGTCAGTGGTGCCCAGCCACAGGACAAGAGTCTGGCCCCATCCTCTTGCCCCCTTTATCTCTCGCTCGGCATTGCTCGGCTCCCCTCCCAGGCTGCTCTTCTCCAGCTGAACAACCCCAGGGCTCCCAGTTTTCCTGAGCACAGAGATGCTCCAGCCCCCTCAGCATCTTCATAGACTCTGCTGGACTCTCTCCAGTAGTTCCTTGAATCTCAGAATGCTTCGTTTCAACCTAAAGTACTTCAACAGAGCAGCTTGGCTCTCAAATCTATTACACTGGAGATTTTGGGTGAGTTCCTGTCCTACAAAGCATTCAAAGTCTAAACATATTTGTGACAGAGGCACAGATTTGGGATGCAGAAGGAACCAGGCTTTGTTCCTCTTGTCCTCAGTGTGCTCTGAAGGGCAGGGACCTTCATGCACGTTGGCAGGCAGAGAGGTCTCTCCTGCTGCGGAGAAGCCAGGGACAAAGCCAGTGCTAGGGCTGGGAGCGGAGCAGCAGCAGCTCCAGGAGGACCCTTCACGTGCTCTGCAGAAACAAACTGCCCAAGCACGGGATGCCAGTGGGATGCGGGTGTGTTTAAAGGATGCTCGTGCCTCGGTGGATCCATTCTGCTTCCACCTTTGGGGTATCTCAGGGACTGTTCCAGGCTGTGTGCAGCTCCTCAGCGCTGGGTCTGCCACCCAGCAGAGAATTGCCTGGAAACTGCTATTTATTTAGATCAAACAAAACAAACAAAACCAAAACACTTGAAAACAAAAACAAACAAAAAAAACCCCAAACAAAACCAAAACAACCAAACCAAACAAAAAAACAAACAAAAAAAACCCCAAAACAACCAAACAAAAACAAAACCCAAAGAGAAAACAAAACACCCACACCTACACAAAAAAAAAACCCCAAAGCACAAACCCCCAGAATCAAAAGAACAATTAGGGATAGGAAGGGGAAACTAAAAAGGTATCAGGGGAGCTAGGAAGTTCTCAGAGTCCCTGTCCTTAGCCCACTGGCCCCTCTGTTCACTTCTCCATCGGCCAGATGGCAGCTTGCAGAGAGCCTGGGCAGATGGCGAGGGCTGACCAGTTTGCCAGTGGTGCCTGATCGATCGATACTGGGAGCAATAGCAAAGTGATGTGTGTTTGTCCTCTGCTGCCTGATTTATTTCTGCGTGCCCTGATGCCAGACCCTCGAGCAGCAGCTGTGTTCTGGGGAGTTTGCCCAGGTAATGAACAGGGCTTTGTGATGGCAACACAACTGGAGCCTGCTCCCAGAACCCAAAGTGACTTTTGTCCTGAGGATGCTCCTGCAGGGATGGGAGCTGCTGCTTCCCGCATGGCTCTGGCTGGCAGCGGGTGGTTACCCACCTTACTGATGAGCATCTTCCCTGCCAACTGCTTTTCCATCTCTTGATGATTGTTTCAGCTGCTTCCCACCATTCTGGTACTTTAGAAGCGATGGTTGAAATTTAACCGAGCTCTTCTCTGCTGCTACTTAAGCTTTCTCCAGTTATTTTTTCTTATTAAATTTGAGAGCAGTTAATCTTGGTCTTCTTTTACAGCACCAGAACCTTCTTTATCATGAACCTACTTCTCTTCGTGGTGCTGTCCCTCGGCACTGGTATGAAGCCTGGCAGGCTTGTGTGGATTGCACATACAGGGTACATCTTGGGTTGTTTGGTAGCTATTTGAAGGATTCTGAGTTGGGCAGAAGTGCTGTGAATGGTTTGACATGAAACATTTAATTTCCAGAACTTTTACCTCCTGTTTTCCCCTTTGAGTGAATTGCTTTGAGGGGGAGAAGTTGTGGTGCTGTAAAAAGGGTAAAGAAAGTGTTTCAACCAAAGCAGCTCCTGGCAAACCCCACGCTGGTGCCAATGTGTGCCCCTGAGGAGGCTTCATCCTGCAGGTTGGTGTCCCCCAGCTTTGTCCTGAGCTGCAGCTCGCTGGAGACTTATCCCCAGCAAAAGTACTGGGGACAGTGGTGTATTCCCAAACCTTTCCTTGTAGAGAAGGGGAGTTGCCTCGAGAGCTCCTCCTGCCTGACCTCAACTTCTCAAGCAGTGCAACAAGTTTGGGCCCAGACTCTGCCAACAACCTGTTTCCTGCCAAGGGCTGAGGGTTTTCTCCTACTTCTCTCACTGCTGTCATCAGTGTTGCCTCCTCACACCTTCCAAAATAGTGATGTCCTCAGCAGAATTTTTCAAGTGCATTGAAAAAGTAATGAATAGAGGAGCCAAGGTGAGATGATAAGTTATCTGCCACTTTTCTCATTATTTTTGCTGTGTTGGAAGACCCACGCACGCCAGCCAGATAAATAAATGGCTCCATGGTACAAGGCACTCGAGCCTTCGCACTTGTAGATGCATCTCTTCTTCTTTGTCACCCGTACAGATTTTTTTACGTCCTGCTTGGGCCATTTCTAGGCTCGTGTCAGCTGCTCTAACTGTGTGAGGGTCATGTTTGGGTTTATAATGCTCTGCTTTGAAAGGGGAACATAAGACCTGAGTAGAATAAATGGCAAAAGGCTTCTCTTGCTATTTCCAGACGTGTGTCCCGGTCCAAGTACAAGCTTGCTAATTAAAACCCTGCAAGATCTTGCATCCAGCGACTGCACATCTTGCTCTCCTTCACCCTGAAACCTAAGCCTGCCAGATGTGCTGCAAATATAGGACTCTGCTTGTCCTCGTCTGACAGAGACCACGAATGAGGGGGTTGGTCAGATGAGCTGTGTATTTATAGCTGTAAATGTAGAGTAAGAATGAGAAAGTGGAGGATTGCTGGGGTGAACTGGCATCTCGCAGCTGTCTCAGGGACCCTGCAAATGCACTTCTAGCTTGGACACAGCGATGGCTCTGAGGTCTTCTGGCTCTTAACCTCGGGCAAAGGGTGGGAAATATGGGCTTGTCTTTTGGTTGTCTTATTTTAGCTCATTGTTCCTCCTCCTCGTTGTCTGTTGCGCGGTTCTGGCTCTTTCCCCAGCGGAGCGAAAGCAGTGCCATGCTTTGGGCAGGGTTTTAGTGTGATGGGCTCTTCCTCAAACCAACTCAACTTTGGCATCCTGTTTGGGGAGATGGCACCTGAAGGTGCCAGGGCTCACAGAGGGACCCTTGCCCTTCCTCAGCTCGCTCCTTCCATGGCCCCGTTTCTCTCTTGCTCCAAGGCAGCAGCTTGGCATCAATCCCTCTGTTTAAGGAGCTGCTCCTTGGCATGGCCAGTGCCTGCTCGGGAGGGCATTTGCACAGAGCGGGCATTGCCAGGGAGGAAGAGCTCAGCCCAAAGCATTGATTTTGCCTGAAATTTCCTTAGGTACGAAAAGCTTTGTTCTTTTTGCTTTGAATAAGCTTTCCTGGCTAGGCAAGATGCTGCCAGCCCAAAGCTGGTTACATCCATTCTGACAGCAGTAACTGCAAACGCCGGCGTTAACTCTGAAGGGCAGATAAAATCCTTTTCCTAAACCCAGAGCTGTCAATGAATCTCATAATCCAGGCAGTAGATCGTAGGCTCTGATACCTGTGGGTAACTGCCAGACTCTGCTGCTTTTATTGAAGGAGTAAATTGCTTTTCTTTGTGGAGAGCGAGGGGAGGATCTGGCCTTCCTTGCTCAAGTTGTTCGGTCGCTGCGTGACACGCTCGGGAGGTGGAATTTATTGCCTCCTGGAGCAGGGGACCGTGCTAAACACAGAAAATACCTGCCCTGCTTCCCCCACACCTTGTGACGTTCAAAATTTAGGCTGTTCTTAGGTTGCCACTGGCTCAAATCATCCCGACCCCTGTTCCCTTTTTTAATGATGGGGAGGGGGCTTTAGATCTGCTCTTGGCAGATCTATGGATAATTTTGCTCTGTTGTCCCTTGAAGGTTCTTCTGCCGTTTCCTGGTGGCCCAGGTGTCCTTCCCCCTGCTCAGTCCAGGCATCCCATAATTTAGCAAAAGCCCTTCAGCATTCCGTGCTACCACCTGAGTTTCTCACAGTGATGTCCTGGTGCTTGCCCAGCTGCAGTCCAGAGCTTATGTCTCCTTGGGGGAAAAGGAGCTCTCTCCTTGGAGCAAAGGAGGACGTGTCCAAGCTGGGGCACCCATGCAGCAGCAGGTGATGCTGCTGGGGTTTGAGTCTTGGACTTGGCACCTGATTGTGCTCGTGTGCACGAGAGCAGATCCAGAGAATTCTTAGGACACAGAGGTTCCCAGGGACACCTCAAGACTCGTGTCTTCTCCTACACATAGCCCAAAACAGTATCGTCCCCAGCCAGACTCGTGCTAGCGACATCAACGTGACCATACATCTCCTAATGACCCTCGAGCCAGGGAAATGATGTATGGAGAGACAGCCAGCATCCGAGAGGTGCGGGCAGGAAGGGAAGATTAATCAGGATCTGGGAGTTACTTGCTCTGGAGAAGGAGTGGAGCTGAGAATATAAATATTGGTACAGATAATAACGGTGACGGCGACGCTTGGGAAGGGGAAGATGGATCACCAGCTATTAACGGGCATTATTACAGCAGCTGTAATGCATCACCCTGGAAGAATGGGATGGATACATCATGCCAGGGTATTTATTTAAAATCCCCAAACTTTTATTAAATAAATCTGTATTTTTAGAAATAGAAAGAGCTATATTTAGAGAAGAAATAAAGCCCAGTTTTGCAAGCAGATGCTCTTTGGTGCTCCGTGCTGCACAACGTATTGATGTCGAGCGTTACAACTTGAGCACCATTTTGCACCTAAACGTGTCGGTACATAATTAATACCCACGTTGAAAGAGAGCTCGTAAAATATGCGAATGCTCTTTGATATTCCAGCTTTTCACACTGGCCCGATCCCATGGGGTTGACTTCAGTGGGAGCCGTTAGCGATCGGCACCTGTAGATCTAAGTGCTAAAATTATTATTGTTAATTGGTGTTTATGATGGGTTGAATTTTCCAAAGTGTTCGAAGACTTAGGAGCCCCTCGAGGAGGGGTTGTAAAGGCTCAGATGATAATTAAGTAACTAACTAACACCATCACCTTTAAATACATGTTGGGCGCCACATCTCGGTGATGCCTTTAAAGCCTGTGCTTCTTGCAGGGGCATCTCCTGAGTCATGTGGCCAGCTCTGAAAATGTGACTTTTTTTTGCTGCTTAATTAATCTCAGATGTAAATGTTGTTATTGGGCTCTGCTCAATGCTGGGGCTGAGCAACACAGAGTTGTTTTGGTTGAAAGTGAACTTTATGACCATCGAGGCCAACTGTTAACCCAGCACTGCCAAGTCCACCACTAAACCCTCATCCACTGCTAAAGCATCACTGAGCTGAGTGTCCAGTCAGAGTGCTTTCTGGTGGTCAGGAGAGTGCCCCCCTCCTCTAGGAAATGTCAGGTTAAAAATCACCCAGTTGCCCATCACAGCAGGGATTGTGCTTTATGGGAGTTGGTGCATCACCCAGAGAAACTGGATCTAGAACTTTTAATGCTGTATATAGTGTCCATGGGGCCATGGCTGGAGACGGCTGCCTGGACTGGGCTGAGCTCTGCCCATGGCTGGTCCATGCTCTAAAGAGGAGCGTCAGGAGATGAACAGGAGGCTCTGGGCATCTTCAGGGGCAGGTGGAGTTCAGATGGTCCTGCAGTCGCATGCAGCAGCTCAGATGGTCCTGCTGGGGCTCTTGGCTGTCAACTCTGTCTCAACCGGGCCGATTAGCGCCGAGCAAAAGCTCCGCAGGGGCAGAGCTGGCAGAGCAGCGTGAACTGGGCATCACAGCCACGCTTGGCACGGGGCTCGGAGCGGCTTCTTGGCTGCGATCCCCGCTCGTGTCGAGCGGCCTTTTGCCTTTTCCAGCCTCCAGCAAAGCGGAAAGATCTGTGTGCGGGTACTGGTGCGGGAAAAACAGACTCCTCATGCACACAGACCGTGGACTGAACGGGTCGATGCTGCGGGCTGGGAGGGTTTTCTTATTGCCGTGGTTATCCTCCCTCCGAGGTGTAAGAAGAGTTGCTGGTCTTGATGGAGTGACGGTGAACGTACCCTCGTTATCGCTAAATCGCTCTCTTCTCGTTCCAGCGAGCATGATCTGGGGGAGGATATTTATGACTGCGTCCCCTGCGAAGATGAGGGCGATGATATCTACGAAGATATCATCAGAGTGGAAGTTCAGCAGCCCATGGTAACAATTTACGCGCATTTTCGAAGCTACGCCTTGATGGGAGGGGAAGGGAGAGGGCTCAATTAAATGAATATCTGCCAAAGACAAGTGATGCTACGGGAAAGCAAATCTCTTTGCATCGCTCCTAGATGCAAACCAAACTGCCTCGTGAGAGGTAAAAATAAGCTGGGCTGGTGCTGGTGTGGAGGGTGTTCTCTGAGGAGTTCCCCAGCCCCTCGTGTCATCTGAAGGGAAAGGGAGAGGTAATAAGCCCTAAAAGACCAGCTGAAAATAGTGATTTGCTGCCGAGCCGAGGCAGCGCGTGTCACTTCAGCCCTTTCTGGGGCGAGGGGAGCGTGGCGGCTCTGCCTCCTCCGCCAGCCAGATGTGCCGTGTCTGCCACGGGGGTTTTTAGACCGGGACAAGCGCTGACAGCTCTGTGCGGGGAGGATCCGGCGCTCGTCTGTGCCTGCTGCTGCTCCTGCCTGGGTGGCTCGGAGCAGGTCGACGTTTACAGTGGAGCTTTTCTGGGGCAGCAGGCACCCACCTGGCTTTAGGGGCAAGCAGCTGACCCTGTTCATCGCTTCTAAAAGCCTTCTGACGATGGGAAGCCCGGGGTGTGCAGCCTCACGGAGGGACTTGCGTTGCCTCCGAGGTCTGTGGTGCAAATGTGATGCTCCATGCTGAGCCAGCAGGTGCCAGTGGCCCTTGCATCTCCACAGAGGTGCTCCCAATCTCCTTGCTGTGAGATGATGGGCTGCCCCAGCCTCTGCTCATGCAGAGGTGGAAGGGACCTTTCCACCAGAGTGTAATCTTCCAAATTTTCTCCCATCCTTTGGTATTTGCCACTCCCAAGCTTTGCACCGACTCTCCGGGCTGCAAGCAGTGCTGGTAATGGTACCTCCCATAACAAAGCAGGATCAATGGACAAGGTCCGACAATGAAATCCCCGGAGGGGGATGTGTGGCTGTGCTGGATGAGGTGCTGAGAGGCTGAGAAGGCAGAATTTGACCCCACAGAACCCAGCAAGTGATCCAAGCTGTGCCGCATTGATGCCCACATGGTGATTTCTCACCCAGGTCAAGCCTGGCTGCAGGTAGCACCAAGACCACAATGATGGTGGTTGAGGCATTTCCTCCCTCCACACCTTGTCTGCAGCCTGAGGAGCTCCCTGTGTGCTGAAAACCCAGCTGGATCAAGGAGTTGGGCACAATATATTCCCACCAATCCTGCCAAAGCACTTGGAGCTGTTTACGTGCACTGAAGTCAGCGCAGCTCGTTGGCCATCAGTGGTTTTACCACGTTGCCACTAGTTGCAGAAGCCATTTGGCCCAAAAACTGCCCCTTGGGAAGGTTTTGGTAGGAATTTCTTGTATAAATGGCAAAAATGAAGGAAAGCTCCCACTGTGTAGGTGTCCAGCAGCCAGATAGCGCAGGATTAGGGGCAGTGGAGTTGGCATTTTTTTCACTGTCCCTCCAAGTTGTCTTATATTTTGTTGGACACCTCTGGGCAGTGATGGAGTCGATGGCTCTGACTCCTTTTCCTCCCCTTCCTTGGGCAAAACTCTTCATTTTTTAATACAAGTACCCACATACGTGTCTAAATATTGGTATTTTTTAAAGCTTTGATGCAATAGCAAGTGTATAATGCTAATTGGTCTCTTGTATTTCTGCATGCTTCAGATTAGATATATGCAGGTAAGACACAGTGATTAACATACTGGTTTCCATCCAGTTGATAGGTCTGAGCTGTGAGCTCTGAGGGGGTGTCCAGAGGGTGTCCATTCCTGTGCATGATCATTCGAACCCCATCACTCCATCACTTCCCAAGTTCAGAGACTTCCCTGATAAGGGCAGCACCTCCCCAGACGTGTTTTCAGCTCTGCTTTGCAGATGTAAGAGCAGGAGAAGTGACTCCAGGAGTTGGGGCTTTGAGAAAAACATGTATTATCAGATTTGACCTAAAATCATGAGAACTGGCGACCCTGGCAGGGGATTTGTTTAAGTCTAAAGTATTATTCATGACCCATTTAGGCTCTGTTGTGAGTTTCATCTTAAGAAAAAAAAAAAAGGAAGCCCATCATTTATCTCTTACTTATTCTTTAGCTGATAGTCTTTGGTGATGCGGTCATAATAAATACAAAAAAAATGTAGTGCTTGCCATGTTGAAATGAACTGAATAGTGCAGCCAGGGTGCCTTCCTCATTTCTTTGGTTAAAAATAGTTTCCTTTAACATAAATCAGTAACAATATTCCCCTGACATCCCCAGTTTGTGTTTGTTCTGAGTTTGCTGTCACCGAAGGCTGAACTGGAGCTCTGAACACGAGCAGGTTGCTGGACCACTCTTAAGAGTATCTGACCATGCGCTGTTTTTCCTGGTTCTAGAAAATGGGAATGACAGAAGATGACAAAAGAAATTGCTGTTTGCTAGAAATCCAAGAAACCGAGGCCAAATACTACAAAACCCTTGAAGATATAGAAAAGGTAAGGACCGAGCCGTTGTTTCCGTACCATCACCTTCCACATCGCCCCTGGACCCCGCGAGAGCGGGCGGCTGCGATGAGGCAGGGTCGATACAGTGGAGTGTAAAACTGGAGAGAAGAGGGGGCCGGAAAACCCAGCCTGCCAAGCTCAAACGTGCAGCTTGTAGCTGTCGGAGCCATCGTTTTTCTGATGGTTGCGTGTTGGAAATAGGCTGAAAACCATCCTGCTGTGTCCCCACTACCCCCGGGACAAGAGGCTCCTGCTCCTGGCTCAGCCACGGCCGGTCTCGCCGATAAGAGCAGATATCTGATCACTTTGACTGCTACAGAATAATTTCTTTTATTCTGCCTGCTTTCCAAAGGCGCTGAAGCTGTGCTGACTTGGCATTGAAACTAATTGGATTAAAAGGGCCCCGTTGCTGCTTAAGTTCAGGGGTTTTAATTGGGCTTGATAAATTATTGTTGTGCCTTTCTTGAAACTAAAAATGAACACCTCGGCCAGACAGTGGAGCCGTGGGTAGAGCTGGAGCCTGGAGGTGGTTTCTGCTTTGAGGAAAGAAGCAGGAAGGAAGAACGATAGTGAAAATCAAGCTGCCATTTCTAATCACCCTAACGCTTTTGTTTCCCCCCCCCCGCCTTTTGCAATTATTTCCCTCTGTCTGCTGAAAGTTCCCACAATGAAGCTGAGAGCCGGGATAACGTTTCCTATTTTCCATGGAAATGTCCCAGTGCACGTGTCTTCTGTGTAAATAGCCCTTGTTCCTTGGAAACAGCCCCAGCCCTCCTGGTTCAGTCTAAAGGAGAAGTTAAATTATCACTTTGATACCCGTTTAAAAGGCTTAGGAGGCTCTGACAGCGTGTTATGGGTAGATGGTCCTGTCTTCAGTCTGCTGCACTGGGATTGGGTTGTTGGGGTGGGTTTTTTTTGTAGTTACAAGTCATGTAGACGTTTCTATTAATATGTATTTGTTCAGAAAGGCATTTCCAGTGTAATCACATCATCAGCGCTTTTTCAAGGGCAAAATTCTAGTGAGATAATCACAGAGCTGAAAAATGCTTCCAAGCTCTTCCCAACTGCAGCGAGGTGAAGAAACCACGTGCATTTAAATCCCCCTCCCCGAAGATCTCGTGGGAGAGGGGGGGCTGCACCCACCCACACCGGGGGGGTCTTGAACCTTCCCGCAGGTGGGAATGCCACGGTGGCCAAGGGGAGCTTGGGGAAAGACGTTGCACCCACGGGGATTCCTGGCTCCCTCCTGGATCCCTGGCATGGGACAGTCTTGAGAACTGTATTATCCTTCATCTGCCTTTGCAAGTGCTTAAATCCATTAAAACTGGGCTTCTCCCTGGCCGGGTGAAGGGGGGAAATATCCCCCCCCACCTTGCACAAAAGGAACCTTGCTCGCTCTTCTCTGGCATTTCAATCTCTTTTCCATTTACCTCTTGCAGAACTATATGAACCCACTGCGGCTGGTCCTGACCCCCCAAGACATGGAAGCTATTTTTATCAATTTGGAGGTAACGGCGTAGACACGGTGGCTTCAACCTTTGTTCTTTTCACAGCAGCTCAGCCGCCTTCTTGCTTAAGAGAGAACTCGGATTTCACGTTGGATTTGTTCATTCGCCTGTAGAGGTTCAGTCTTTCACGTGCTGTGGAGCTTGAATGGGTTTAGGAGTTATTCTTTAACACTCAGTTTTTGAGTTGGGGATTATATGAACTCTACGTAGGAAAACAGTTTTATACAGAGGATGTTCCTGGGCTGGGGTCATGTATTTCAGCTGTACTTAGAAATGATGTGGGTGTGCCACGGTGAAGGGATTTATTGCTGTGCTGGCTTGCACAGGGTTCGGGTCAGAGCCTGCCCAGCTTCTTCACTCCCTTCAGACCTGCAAAAGGGACTCTAACACACATGGAAATCCTGGGGCATTTATCGCCCTGTTACTCCTGGTGGAATTACACCCTTGTACTCCTGGCCATTTAGGGCTGCTTCTCGCTAGAATGACTTAATTTAAAAACAGCTAAAAAAAAAAAAAGAGGAAAAGAAGAAGAGAAAAATGACTGCCTGATTAAGTAGTGAATTTGCATTTCTTTAGGCTCTGTTTGCCCGCTCGCTTTGGATGTGTTTAAAGCATCGATTGTTTCTTTGTTTTAGGACCTAATTAAAGTGCACTTCAGTTTCCTGAGAGCCATCGACGTCTCTATGATGTCTGGAGGAAGCAGCCTGGCGAAAGTGTTTCTGGAATTCAAAGAGAGGTAAAGGAAAGCTGGACTCGAGGCAGCTCCAGTTTTAACAGCTGCGGGTTAATATCCACAACGGCCACCTCAGGATTTGGAACAGAAAGGTCTGGCACAGCAGACCTGTTCTGGATCCTCTGCACACTCTCAAGCAGCCAGAGCATCGCTCGGTGCTGACACTTGAGCAGCCAAATCCAGCCACAGCCGTGCCAGTTTGCCCAGGAGCACAGACTGGGGTGTGTAATGAGTTTCCAGGGTGGATCGGAGGGGTTAAAGACGGGAACACCGTGATGAGCCGGAATGGCATAAAGCCTCGCTCCCCTCCAAGGGTTTAGTCTGGTCTTCTCCTGCAAGCAGCAGCGGGGCTTTGAGGGCCTGTGATGTGGTAGGATGACTCCTCTGCAGGGGAGACTTCTGCTCTGGTTAGATCAAAGTGGTGGCTCGCTCTAAAATTCCACGTGGTTGGCACTGCTCTCGTCCCGTACCTATTGCTCCGCGAGCAAACCTAAAAGTCGCTTTTGCAAACATAACAGCTTCTGTGTTTTGGCAGCTGCGAGCAGCAGTACCCCAGAACACAAAGATAAGGTTAATGAAAGCCTTTAATATCCTTAATACTAATCAAAGGCCTGATTCATTGTGGAGTCGTGCCAGGGTGTTATTTCACTGCGATTAAACCAGTGTCTAGACACAGAAATGCCATTCAGAAGTCAATAACTGTAGAAATACCATCTGCATTAATAATACACCGTAAGGTCAGATACTCCGTCGTTCACAGCACCTCTTTTTAGAAAGGGAATGTTTTCTGGGTTAAATCAAAAGAAGGGTTTCTCAGAAGAATGCAAATAATGTAAAAATACTCATAAAACTCACTTAGGTGATTTTGATCTCCTAATTCCTGGCTCAACTTGGTACGTGCCCCAGGACAGAGCTGTGCATGTGAGGAGCAGGAAAGGGACACAAGAGGAGTCGTGGAGGTGGCACTGCTTCCCATGGAGCTCGGCGTGGCCATGTGGGAGCATGAGGCTCGTTTTTGGGCTGTGACAGTCTTTAAATACATGTTTGTATCTGTTAATTTGTTCGTGGGAACTCAGTAGAGCCCTTGTAGCTGCTGAGCTTCATGCAGGTGGGTGAGAAAACAGATACAGTTCTGAATAAAGTTTGCAAGCAAGTTTTTAAGGGATCTAAAAGCATTCCCAAGAGGAGAGTGAAGGAGCCAGACTGGTGGCTGGTGAAGTGGTGATGGTCATTTAGAAGCTGCGTTCAGCCCATGGAGGTCTTGGGGATCTCAGCGCTGTAGGGAAATGCTGCTCACAGTGAGTTTTGGCTTGGAGAAGACCCCAAAACCAGGCTCTTGGGGATGAAAAGTTTGGAGCCACCTTATCCAAATAGGCAGAGTCCTTTCCTGTGTCAGGAGAGACAACGATACCACATTTTACAGCAAAGAAGTAGGGGTGCAGGAGGAGAAAGTGAGCTCACCTTGGGAGACAGTCTTCTCCCACCAAGACAGGAATGGGGACCACCAGAGTCCCAGCTTGGTAACCTGTATAGAAAACCTTCCCCCATCAAAAGTATCCATGACAAATAGCTCTTGCTTCCCTGTGGATCCTCAGAGACACCCTTGCAAAATGATGTATTGCCCCTCCGCTTCGCAGGTCTGTTGGTTTGGTTTTATTTTGGAAGGGAATAGTTTGTAAATCTCTTTCTCCTGAAAGGCGGTGGTTTGAATTTATGCTCCTGAAGCCTCTTTGAAACTCTCCGAGTGCTGGCAAGGTAGATATTATTGTGCACGTTCAGGAGTTGTCAAGGGGGAAAGGCAGAAGAATAATCTGTGTTGGCTGCTGCTTCGCCGGGGACTGCGGCTCCCATAAATCTCTCTATTCAGTTCCCTGCCGGGGTCTGAGAGTCCCACGTTCACGGAGTGACAGCGGGTCAGGTGCTCCCAGATCGTCCCCACTGAGAGACGAGGCCCCAGGATAATGGATGAGCTGCAGTGGGTGATGGAATATGTGTCTTATCAGCAGCAATACAGTCAACGGCGAGGAAGGGGGGGAAAACCCAAACTTGTCGTGCAGGATTAATGAGTCAAGTGGAGGAAAAAGGGGGAATCCGTGGCAAAACTGCTCTGTTTGTGTCGGGTGTTTGAATTTATAGCCTGAGGTGTCCATACAGAGCTTCACTGTGTTTCCACGGGCTGTGACAACCTTCTTTTCCAAAATTATCCTGTCTCTTGATCTCTAGGTCCCTGCACGGAGCAACGAGCTTTCTAAAACGTGTCCTTGGGCTCTAAGGGCATTTGAAGCCTCTCGTTCACTGATGAGGTGCAAATTATCACCACCCTCATCCATTCTGGGCATGTGTGGAGGATCAAGAGTTTCTTGCCTTCTTTCTTACTTGGCAAACTATTCAGAAAACCCTCAGAGAGACGGGGCTCCAGCTCTGGAAACTTCAAGAGATTTAACTATTTAAAAAGCCGTGCCGTAAAAGAGTGTTAATACTTTTCCCAAGCAGTTATGTGGAGGAATAGCTGTTGCCCTTGTCCTTTCAAACTCTGTACGAGTATATATATATCTTTTACAGCAGGTTATAACTGCCAGCGAGTGTTTCCGATTAAATCTGTGACTTCCCCCCCTTGCAGGCTGCTGATTTATGGCAAGTACTGCAGCCACATGGAGTACGCCCAGAACACGCTCAACCACCTCCTCGCCAACCGGGAGGACGTCAGGCAGAAGGTGGAGGTGAGCGGGCCGGGGGCATCGGGGCCGAGCGCTGCCCACCTCCCTTGTCACGGGTTTGGGAAGGACTTGCTGGAGATGAGAAGGGTGTGTTGGGGATGTTTGGTTTTAGAGAGGGGAGGGATGTGGGGGTGAGCGTGCCGCCAAAGCTGGGGGTTATCGTGGACTGATCCTTCCTTGCACCTACATCTCCCCTCCTCTCCAAACGTACTTTCTTGTCTTTCCCTCCATGGGTTTATTCGAGTGAAAATGAGCTGGGTGACTTTGAGTGCGACTGGCTGTGGACAAACTCCTCTTCGAGTCCTGTGGGGAGACCCAAAGGCACCGAGCATCCCCGAGCCAGGAGCCGCGTGGCTTTCCAAGGTCACGCGCAGCATCGGGGACAGTTGGAGGCCAGCCCAAGTCCCCAGCGAGCGCCTGGATTACTCCTCTGTCCTCCCTCCCCAGTGTAAAGGTTTAGTGTAAATAGGGGCTGAGCCAGATATTAAGTAAATCAAAGGAGCCCTGGAAGGGAGGCATTGTTTGAGCTGCTGTTTTCACCCAGCTTTAATTCCTGCTTTGGTCTTGATGCTAATCTGAATTTGCTGGGCTGTCTGTACACGTTACCTCGCTTTCTGCAAACGATCTTTGATTCTCCCTGCAAAAGCAGCCACACAATTCAGGGATAAAACTGCATTTAGGGATTTACTTAGTTATTTATTTATTTGTAAAACGCATTACTTGGATCTTACATCAAGCCAGTGGCTGCAGTATCCAGTCTCTCCCATGCTTCTCCTTTCTCTCCCTCCCTCCTGGCAGCTCCTCTCATCTTCCTGGGGGGCACACGGAGTTGGGGGGGGGGGTGTCTCAAGCCACTGCAGCAGAATCCCATATGTAAACAGGTCTGGGCAAAGGTAACAGTCACAAAACTTCCCGTGATCACATTAGCTCATCTTAATGACTTAATGCTTCTCAGCGAAGCCGCAGCAACTGTCTGCGTGCCTGCTCCTGGCCCCGCGCAAATAAAAAGCATTAGCTGACACCGTGGAGGAGGCGAGTTAAGCTAATGCGGTTCATTTGGCATTTCCCGAGGTCTGAGAGCGTTCGTGTGCTCCCCTAATGAGCAGCATCTCATTAGGCTGGAGTAGCTCAGTTGCATGAGACTGGCTGGGTTTTAGGGTCCAGCCCCTTGTGTTTTACTCCTCCATGGGAGGAGCCCCGGCACCAGACGGGTCCACGAGTTGTTTGTCGTCGGCACCGAGCTTATAGAAGGAAAATGTAACAGCCATGGGACATTGGAGGCTTTTTCTGTAGGGGAGCTGCTGTTTTCCCCCAGCCCCTTCGCTGCTGATGCACTGATTTCTTTTAACAGGAGTGCACGCTGAAGGTTCAGGATGGGAAGTTTAAATTGCAAGATCTGCTGGTGGTTCCAATGCAGAGAGTTCTGAAATATCACCTCCTGCTAAAAGTAAGTCGTTCAGCATTGGCTCAGCTGCCACCCTTGCTGTAGCATCTTTCAGCTTTCACGGTGGGGACTGAATCGTTGCCAAACGCAGAGCGAGGGGTTTTGTTGGTTTTTCTTTTTCCCCCCCCCTTCAAATGAAATAATTACAAGAGCTACTTAACACGACATAATATCTGTGCCGTCTTTTAAAGTACGGTGACCTAGGGTAATTCTGCACTTGTTAGCCACGAGAGGCGGTTAATGAATATAAAATAAGCTTGCATATAATCTGATTATGTGTGAAATTTCCCCCGTCAACTCCATATAACAGATCCCTCCAGCACCAGCCGCTTGGCGTGGTCCCCGTCCTACAGCTACGGCTGCAGCCACCAGCCCGGGCATCGCTGCCACCACCCTGGCAGCAAGTGGCTGTTGCCCTCGGGTTGGAGCCTGCCCGGTGCCCGCGGGGTGTGGGCAGCTTTCCTAGCACACACTTTTTATGTATTTACTTATTTTTAGGAGCTGCTCAGCCATTCATCAGACCGACCAGAGAAGCAACAGCTAAAGGAGGCTCTGGAGGCGATGCAGGTACAGGAGGATGAGGGTGGTGATGGGGCTGCAACACAGCGTGGGACCCCTTTGCTTCTGCACAACGAAAACTTAGGTGGAAAAACCATCCAAGAGCTGGAGGGAAGGCAGCATCTCCTCTAGGACACACACGTGTGTGTGTGTGTGTGTATTGAATGCCATTTGATGCGATTGCTTCGCAGCAGATCCGTTCTCTTCCTGCTCAAGCAGCTGGGGAAGCTGGTGTTTGTTGACAAGTTACAACTTTTCACTAATTGCTATTGTGTGTACGGAGGCCGTGCCAGATTTGGCTCTTGGTTTTGCTGGGAGGGATCTGGAGAAACTCCAGGTGTCTCGGCGAGTCGGGGAGTACTGCAGAAATGGGAGCCCGTGTCTGTGCAGAGCATCGCCCGCAAGCCGGTATCCAGGCACTGCCTGGGAACATTTTAGACAAGTTTTGGAGGGTTGTTTTCTTTTTTTTTATTAAGGGGAAAATTCTTCTTCCACAAATGAAAACATCTAGTGTCAAAATTTTGCTTTGTTAGTTTTTTATGAGCTTTCAGCTGAAACCTTCAAGATCTCGGGAAACCCATCAGCACCAAAAAACATAAAATCATCTGAATATTTTCTGGCTTGGATCCATCCCCCACACACACTCTCACTGCAGGACCATCCTCGGCAGAATCAGACTTGAGGATGATCATCAGCTCCAGGTTTCTTCTCTGGAGAGCATTTCAGGATTCATCCCTGGGCTTGCTCCCACGTTGTCAGGTCACTTTGTTTTCTAGCTCTGTAGCACCGCTGCATTTCCCAGCACTTACATAAGTTTGGGTGACCTTTTCAGCTGTTATCCCTGCAAGCCCCGGGATCCAGAGCCGATATGTAGGTCGCTTGAAAGTTAAGGTTGTTTGAAGGACGACGTTGCATTCGCAGCCCGCTGCTGCACAGCACATGGCCATGGCCCCAGCACAGACACTGAACCTGGTGTGAATATCTACAGCCAGAGCTGTGCTTCCCAAAGGGGGTCACCTCCTGGTCATTGCTTGCACAAAGCAGGGTCAGGATTTACACCAAAAAATGGCACGTGGGGGTATTTGGTGCAGAACTGGTTGGGTGGTGGATGTGACCTGGCAGTGGTGGTGGGTGTGACCTGGCCATGTGCACTCACAGCCCAGAAATCAACTGCATCCTGGGCTGCAGCCCCAGCAGCCTGGCCAGGAGGGGATTCTGCCCCTCTGCTCTGGGGAGACCCCCCTGCAGTGCTGGGGCCAGCTCAGGAGTGCTCAGCACAGCAGAGACAGGGACCTGGTGGAGCGGGGCCAGAGGAGCCCCAGCAATGCTGGGAGGGCTGGAACCCCTCTGCTGGGAGCCAGGCTGGGAATGCTGGGGAAGAGAAGGCTCCAGGGAGACCTTATTGTGCCCCTTCAGTAATTGAAGGGGGCCTGTCAGAAAGGTGGGGACAGACCTTTTAGCAGGGCATGTTGTGATAGAACAAGGAGTGTTGGTTTTAAACTGAAAGAGGAGAGATTTAGACTGGAGAGAAGGAAGAAATTGTTTACAATGTGGGTGGTGAGACCCCAGCCCAGGTTTCCCAGAGAGGTGGTCGATGCCCCATCCCTGGAACCATTCCAAATGAGGTTGGCCGGGGCTCTGAGGAACCTGCTCTACTGGGAGGTATCCCTGCCCATGGCAGAGGGGTTGGAACTGGATGACCTTGAAAGGTCCCTTCCTGCCCCCCCCAAACCATTCTGTGATGCTAAGTGATGGTGGGAGTGAAACAAGTTGCTAGTTAAATCCAGCAGTCCTGGTTTGCACGTTGCTGTCGCTGTTTCAAGTCACGGTCAGTCCTGGGATTGTTTTTCCCATTTGTGTAGCAGGTGACCCGTTCAGCAGGAGGGAGCAAAAGCTCAAGTGTGATGGAGGATGCTGCTTCATAAGGCTTTGTCATTCTTCATAACCATCCCTGCCACTGGCCCGGTGGGGTATTTTGTGATGTTATAAGTATTGTCACGTAGAATTGTGATTATCATCTGTGATTAACCCTTCTTATGTTGGAAGCTGAGGAAGGTCTGACCCTCAGGGGATGTCTTAAAAAAATCCTATGTTCAAATTTAATCCAACTTGACAAGAGCTATTGTTGAGGACAGGGAGGCAGGGAGCAGATAAGAAGCAAACAGGCACAGAAAATAGGCTTGGAAGGATGTAAGAAGTTGGTTTAGTGGAAGAGATCACAGAATCCCAGCATGCTGGGGGTTGGACCGCTGGAGATCATCTTGTCCAACCCCCTGCCCCAGCAGGGCTACCCAGAGCAGGGGGCCCAGGGTCACATTGTCCTGGTGGGTTTGGAATCTCTCCAGAGGTATCCACAACCTCTCTGGGCAGCCTGGGCCAGGCTCTGCCACTCTCACACCAAAGAAGTTTCTCCTCCTGTTCAGATGGATCCTCCTGGGTTCCAGTTTGTGCCCACTGCCCCTTGTCCTGTCGCTGGGCACCACTGCCAAGAGTCTGGCCCCATCCTCTTGACCCCCACCTTTTAGATACTGATAAGCATCGGGATAGGATTCTTTCTCTGTGATGGGTCAAAATTTGGGTAGGCAGGGGATTTTTCAGGGAAGAACAAGTGTCTCCTTATTTTATAACATCATCTTTGTGTGGTGGGAGATCCCAGACGTGCTGAAGATGGGGATGTTGTCACAGGGTGTCACTTGGGAGGACAGAGCATGAGCATCCCTGTGCTCTGGCCAGCTCTGGTGCAGTTCGGAGCTCCCAGGGAGGTCAGCTGGAAGCAACTGGGACAGAGCCAGATGAAATGCTGCTCACAGCTACCACGCAGCCGTGCGTCCAGAGCTGTTACTGTACAGATGTGGATGTTTTGACAGCAAAGCCTGGCTCCCAGCTGTTGTATCCAGGGGGATGAAGGGAGTTACGGTGGTGAAAGCTGGGAGGGAAGGGTGCTGCCAGGGCAGAGGTGCAAAGGCAAGGGCTGGCTGGCTGCTGGCCAGGTGAAAGCTCTGGGTCGGGTTTGCTGTGCTGCACTGGATTCATCCATTGCCCTCTTCTGGGAAATGATGGAAATTGCAGCTCCCGTCTGGTTCGGCAGCACAAGTCCAAACAGCCTGAGCTCAGGGTCCTGAGCTGCTGCTCGAACCCTGGTCTGCTTCCTGAGGGCAGAGGGGGAGTGGGACTTTGGGATCCAGGGCCATGTGTTTTCTGCTTGGCTAAGGTGTGAATTTTGTCTGGAAAACAAAAATCAATGTTCACTTTTCTTTTAAGGACTTGGCCATGTACATCAATGAAGTTAAGAGGGACAAAGAGACTTTAAAGAAAATAAGTGAATTTCAGAGCTCTATAGAAAATCTGGTAAGTTGGAAGATCCTCTTGCTCCCAGCTTGAATCTGGTTATTGTTCAGAGTTCATTTTCTCTGCAATTACGACTGAACCTGACGTGCTACCCCCAAGAAAGATCCCTGTCTGTTCAGGCACTGCCTCATCACGGACAATGTTTTTTTTGCTGACGGTCCAGAAGCGTTTGCTACATTACAGAAGTGGTTTGGATGTGATAGAGAGTGGCTTCTCTTGGGGGTGTAACATTAAGAATGCTTCTCCAACTTTTTCTCACGTTACTAGTGTAGGAGGGACGCAAGAATTCCCCAAATCAACTGTCTGCTCTTTAAAGTGGGTTGTTTTTTGCTCTTAAGAGGACAGAAGTTAGCTGAAGGGGTCCCAAGGCCTGCCTGGGGGAGAAGGGCACATGTAATATGCACCTGATCAACCAGATATTTTAAGGAGACTCTCATCCTCTCCAGAGGTAGCAAACGCTTGGTCCCTTTACTGTGCATCAGCCCACCCTGTGCAGCCCCTCACTCGCTGTAGCCCTGAACAAGCCCATTCATTTCATATCCAGTGGCAAACCTTGAAGCTAAGGAGCTTTCCCCCCACGTTTGCCAGAGGGTGGGAGAGGAGGGCTGGTCAGCTGTGGGTGCAGCTGCTCTGCTGTCTCACTTTATGTGCTGGGGTCATGCAGTTTGGGTGCTGACGCTTGAGATGCTTCAAAAGGACTGATGGAAGGAGGTACCAGGGGCTGCCCACCCCAAAGGGCTTCCTGGAGGGGTCCTGGCTTTGAGGGAACTTTAAGCTTTGACTTCACTTGAAAACAGTGAACTTTTAATTGATGGTTATTTAACGGATGGAGATAAAATCCTTACATCTCAACAGAAACCTGCAAAAATTCTCTGTTGGGATATGGGTCATTGCAGCTTGCAGGTTAGGATCGCAGCAGTCACAATAATCCTGATCTGTGAATGTAAATGGGGGCATGAAGCAGCCACTTCTCCTCCTTGCAGCAGCCAGAGAGCAGGTTTGATGTGCGGGAGATGAGATGGGAGCAGAGCAGCCACTGCTGCCTGCACATCAACCCCATGCTTGTTCTGCTCGGGTCTCCTCTCCCCGCAGTGGGTGGGAGCTTGTGGAGTGATTGGTGCCAGATGGCACGGCAGTGAAATACATACGGCTGTGGGAGATGCTCATTTTCCTGACCAGTGATGATGCTTCACAATGTTGGGTTTTTTTCCCTGTAAGAACTGTGCAAGGGGACTGATTCCCTTGACACGGTGGCCCTGCTGAACCAAGAAACCTTTCAAGGGCTTTTGAGCTGAAAGACAAACCAACCAAACCCTCGGCTTGGCTTCCAGCCTCCCCACAATTTTCAGTCTTGGTTGAGAATGGGAATCAAAACTGCAAGAGTCCTGATTCTGGTTTTGTAGAAAACCTCTGGAAAACAGCTTTTTGTTGTGAGGGTTTTGCTTTCTGGATCCCAAACCCTGCAAAAAATTCTTTAATGGCTGAGCCTTGCTCTGGGGCACCGGTGCTGGGGCTCCAGGGATCTCCCGTTGTCCCATTCCTGATGCCGGGGCCATTCTTGGGCACGGACTCCCCTTGGTGAGGGCGATGGTGTTCCTGGGATCTCCAGCAGCTCAAGGCAGGGCAGGGCTGGTGGGGCTGTTCCCAGCACTCCACGAGATCCAGGCAGGTTTGGGAGGTTTGGGTTTCCACTGCTCCAAAGCATCGTCACGGCCCTGGCTGTGGATCCCAGCCCTGCTTTGCTCTCTGCAGCAAGTGAAACTGGAGGAGTTCGGCAGGCCGAAGATCGACGGCGAGCTGAAGGTTCGCTCCATAGTCAACCACACCAAGCAGGACAGGTGAGTGAGCGACGGCTCTCAGAAGCTTTCCCAAACTAAACCTGCCTTCGTTTGGCAATTCCCCCCCTGCTCATTTGTTCAATTATTGCCTGGAGTTGCACTAACAGAAGCTGCCATCCGTGTGAAATTATGGCACGGTTAGAACACTGAGCTGCACTCGCTGGGAAGCTCTTCCCCTTGAGTGGGGACTTTAATGAGGTGTTTGACTGGGTTGCTTGCTTATTTGCTTGCTTTGGGCAGGTATTTATTTTTATTCGATAAAGTGGTGATCGTCTGCAAAAGGAAAGGGTACAATTATGAGCTGAAAGAAATTATTGAGCTGCTCTTCCACAAGATGACTGACGACCCTATGAATAACAAGGACATTAAAAAGGTAGGTGGACTGGGTATTAGCTCTGCTGGAGAGCATTTTGGAGCTGTTTGGGACCACTCCTTGGGTAGTAAGCTCCCATTAGCCTTTTAAAATAGAAACAGAGCTTGCAAAAAGCTGGAAAATAAATGCTCAGCTTTCAGGGCAGCCTTACAGAGAGTTGGGAAATGTTTATTAATGTGGGGCTGGGCTTGATCCTTGACCTCTGTCCTTACAAAACAGCTCTGAAGAAGCTGGGTTGATTGGAGTTAGGAGAGAGGAAGCTGCTCCCTGCTTTCTGGCCTGCTGGCAGGGAGCAAGCGTCAGACAGGACGGGACAGAGAGGAGGGAGGAGGGGGGAGGTCCATCCGGATGCTCTCACTCCCATAAGTCATGGGTTGGAGGAGCCTGGGGAGGCAGCATGAGCATTGCCAGCCAGCCTGCCAGGGTTGGCTTTCGGATCATGGCTGCCACTGAAGGAACATCATTTTGTGCTGGTGGTTTGAGAATTAGTCTGCAGCCACGAAGGAAAACCTCCCAGCTCTCGGTTTAGCAAGGACCCGTTAGCTTAATCCACTTAGATGCAATGGGAAGAGGTATTGCACAGATGGGATAAGTGACATTTGGGTAAGAATAGCCAATTTTGCCACTTGGATGCTGAAGAAATGCTGCTAGCTTTGTGTTTTAATTAAAATATATTTCCACTTTGCTCTCCTATGCTTTCTAGTCCCATGGAAAAATGGTAAGCAAAGCACACAATTTTCTCTCGTGTTTTTCTGTGCACTGTTGTAATGAGACAGGCAGAGCATATGTGCAGTGGGCAGGTCAGATGTTCCTCCTGGGCTGTCAGTTGCTGTCAGGGAGAGATATAATGGCTGGGGAGGATCCACTGGAGCAGAAAAATCTGGGCGCTCTCATCTGCCACCATAAAATCCTATTTGGCCTGGCGCACAGCGCCGAGCTGATTCAGGCATCATTAGCTGTGATGTGTTAGAGAAACACGGGGCTCTCCTTCCTCCTTCCCTGCTGTTACTTTGCAAAGGTTCAGCAGTTCTTTAGAAGGAGGGAGAGGGGCTGGCGCTGAGCCGAATAAAAGCGCGGTGCATTTTGCCGCTCGGGCGCCGGGAGCATCGCGGTGCCATCGGCTCTCTCGGTTTCTTTTGCAGTGGTCATATGGCTTCTACCTAATCCACCTCCAGGGGAAGCAGGGCTTCCAGTTCTTCTGCAAGACGGAGGAAATGAAGAGGAAGTGGATGGAGCAGTTTGAAATGGCAATGTGAGCATCAGGGGCGGCTCGAGCCGTGGCGTGCAGTGGCCAAGCACAGGGAAACAGTGTCTTGGACTAGCAGGTCACTGGAGACCAGCTCTGAGAGCAGAGCCTGTGGTGGGGAAGCTGGCGTGGGCTTGCTGGATGGGTGCCTGTGCAAAGGGAGCTGGGGCCCAGCGGGAAGTCATCCCTCCTGATGTCTGCACCACGGCACGGGTAGCGCATCCCTGTAATGACGCCTTCCCGGGGCGTCGGGCCGTGTGGGGAGCACTGAGGCAGAGGAAGATGATGCAGGAGGAGGGCTGCTGCCGCAGGGAGCTGCTCCTCAGCAGAGCAGGGCTCAGCTCTGTGCTGGGGCTGGGCTGTGGATTGACTCGGGCAAGGGCCAAATCCATGAATGTTGTCCCAGGGGAAGGTTGATGGGCAAAATCTTCTCTCTGCACAGCCAAGCCCTGAGTCTGCCTTCACCCTGGATTTCATATCTGTCTGTGTGGTTCCCAAACATTGACTGCAGTGCAAACAGCAGCTGCCGTGACGGGTCACGGGCGCAGCGTGGCTCCTAGGGACAGGTTGATAACCCCCTGGTCCTTTCCCTTAGGTCCAACATAAAGCCAGAGAAAGCCAATGCAAATCACCATAACTTTCAGATGTACACATTTGAAAAGACTACCAACTGCAAAGCCTGCAGGATGTTCCTGAGGTGAGCAGCAGCCTTCCAGCTTTTCTGCATTAAAACACAGAAAGAAAAACTGAAAGCTGAGGCTGAATTAGGACTTTTCTGTCATCTTGTTTTGCACAGAGGAACCTTCTACCAGGGCTATCTTTGCCCCAAATGTGGAGCGGGTGCTCATAAGGAATGCTTGGAGATCATTCCTCCCTGCAAGATTGGTGAGTTATTTCACAGCGTGAGCAGCTTGTGCCAAGGAGACGGATGCATGTGAATGGTCTAAAAGATTCATTCTATAAAGCACTAATGTTTGTTAATACATAGCAAAATCTAAGTATAGAATCAGGATGGTTTGGGTTGGAAGGGACCTTAAAGTCAATGTAGTCCAACCCCCGAGCAGGGACATCTGCAACTGGAGCAGGGTGCTCAGAGCCCTGGCCAACCTCACCTGGGATGGTGCCAGGGATGGGGCAGCGACCACCTCTCTGGGCAGCCTGGGCCAGTGTCTTACCACCTGCACTGTAAAATATTTCTTCCTTCTCTCCAGTCTAAATCTCCCTCTTTTAGTTTAAAGCCATCACTCCTTGTCCTGTCACAGCAGACCCTGCCGGGAAGTCTGTCCCCATCTTTCTTAGTGGCCCACTTCAAGTATACTCCCACCCTCCAAGGGCTGCAATTCACATTGGCTGGTGATTTAAAAAACAAAATAATCAACCAACAAATCAACCGAAACCCCCAGAAGCAAAGAGCAAAAACCCCTGTATGTCAGAGGATCACAGCAGCTCTTTGTACCAAGTGGGCTGCTCCCAGCCCTCGTACTGGGAGGGCATTTGAGAGGGATGATGAGTTCTTCAGAACGTCAGATTATGTTGGTTAGCAAAAGTAGGAGGGTCCCCACAAGAAACCACGTTTCTGATGAGGAGATCTGGTGTCTCTGGATCCCAAACACCCCATAGTACAGCAAGAATTTGTGTCCTTGGTCTAAACTGGGCGAAGCCATGATACAGCTCTGTCCACCCAGGTGAGAGCCCTGGCACTGCTCGCTTCAGGGGGCTGTCCCAGGGTGGCTTTGGGGAGGTTTTGGGTGGGGAGCAAATGAAGGAAGAAGCAAAATCACAGAACTTTGTGCAAATGAGAAAAATGTCCTTCTCTGTCTCTAGTCCCTGCCCAGGTCAGAATGGTGACTCGAGTGACCCCAGCCTCTGCTTTGTGCTTCCTCTAGCAAATTCAAGTGCTAGTTGCCTGTTAAATTAACCGCTTATTTCACCATTTCTCTTGCAGGTTCTTCAGCAGACCAGGTACGTTGTTTGTTGGCCCTTCTCTTGCATCCCTCTCTGCCTTGAGCAGAACCTTGATGCTTGCCCAGTCCCTGTGTGGGAAGCTCACGAGAAGAGCCAGTACTGGCCTCAGTGGGGTCCTGGGAGGCAGGACTGGAGATCGATGGCCTCTTCTCCAGCCTAGAGCTGGCCAGATTTGTACAGCACCACAGTGCTTGGGAGCAGCCAGCACCCAGCTGGGGAGAGCAGCACGTGCTGGGAGGTACTGGGGGGGGTTTGGGAGAGGGTTCCTCATCCAGGGGCTCATGGAATGAACTGAGACTGCTGTGTCCTCACAGAGACTTATGGTTTTTTTCCTCTCTCTGCAGGATTCCCTGAGTGCTGGACCTGGTAAGGGCATTACAGTATTGTGGAAGGGCAAGTAGAGGCAGCATCTTGATTGTGGCTGTGGGTGTCCCCAGCGCTGAGCACGTGGGAGGGGGAAGCTCCTCCTGAAAGCAGAAAGGAGCATTAGTTGCTGCAGAAGGGTCCTGTGCAAGTGATGGGGCACCGGGGTCTCTCCTGTTGCTGCCCCCCAAAGCAGCAGGTTGGGTCTCCTGTGGAAAGGCCCTGCTCTTCCTTGGGCTCAGCCCTCACCTGCATCCTTTCTTTGGGTGCATTTGTGCTGCTGGTTTTCTCTGTCGTGCGAGGAAAGCTTCTGTCCCTCACACCAGTAACCAAGGAGAGCCTGGAGCATTTCCTCGTGCCCCATCGTCCTTCAAAGCAGGGCGAGCGTGTCCTGACAGGGGGGCTTGTTCCTGACGGGGAGCATCTTCCTGTCCCTACCCTTCCCTCTGGTGGGGCTGTTAGTTGAGATGGTTCCTGTGATATATTTTTATTTTCCTCTGCTTAAAACTGGCCTGGAGAGAGTGCTGGGCCTGCCCTGCCCATGCTCTGGCTTGAAGGAGAAGGAACAATTTGTTTCTGTGCTTTTTTTTTTGGGTTGGGTTTTTTTTTTTTGAGGGAAGGAGAGCCAGGCCTGGCAAAAAGAAACCTGAACCAGATTGGTGAGTAAAAAACCCAGAAAGCACAGAGTGCTCTCACTGGGTGGGGAGAGGCAGAGGTGGGGAAGCATTTTGAGATAAACACTGGGGGTTTCGAGCAGTCGGGGGAAGCTTATTTAATGTGCACTTGTTGGCAAGACAACTGGACTTTGATCATGAGCTTCAGGGGCGTTCAGGTCCCAGGTCCAGCTGAAATTCAGTGGCAGCCAAGTGTTTGCTGGTCCCTTTTGCAATCCCTTTGTCACTGCTGAACCCAGCAGGGTTGGTGTTGGCTGGGCATCACCTCACGAGAGCCAGGCTGCCGTGGTGGGGTTCAAGTCCAGGTTCAGGTCCAGGAGTTGGAGCTTCAGCTTTGTTCATGTGTCCTTCATGGGTTTATTTTTGCCGAGGGAGCTCAATCATCCGTGTAGCTGCAGGAGCCAAGACCATTCACTGAGGGCACTGCTCCTTTCTGCTTTCATGCTTTCTGCCCCAAAATCCTGCCTGCTGGTGCCGTTAGGTTTGCAGTCTGCAGGATAAGGAACCACAGGCTGCAGGAGGGCAAGTGCTAATGGGGACTAGGTGATGAAAACTGTTCTGCTTCCCACCCAGGTCCTAAAATGGTGGCAGTTCAGAATTACCATGGAAACCCAGCCCCCCCCGGGAAGCCAGTGCTGACGTTTCAAATTGGGGATGTGATCGAGCTGCTGAGGGGAGACCCCGACTCGCCGTGGTGGGAGGTGAGAGCCACTCCCCTCAGGAGATTCATGCCATCATAGAACGTTAGGGGTTGGAAGGGATCTCTAGGGATCATCCACTCCAACCCCCCTGCCAGAGCAGGATCACCCAGGGCAGGTCACACAGGAACACATCCAGGGGGGTTTGGAAAGTCTCTAGAGAAGGAGACTCCACAACTTCTCTGGGCAGCCTGTTCCAGGCTCCGTTACCCTCACAGTGAAGAAGTTCCTCCTCATGTTGAGGTGGAACCTTCTCTGCTCAAGTTTATACCCATTGTTCCTTGTCCTGTTGCTGGGCACTACAGAAAAGAGCCTGGCCCCTTCCATTTGACACCCACCCTTCAGATATTCACAGACATTAATAAGGTCCCCTCTCAGTCTTCTCTCAAACCTAAACGGCCCCAGTTCCTTCAGTCTTTCTTCATAGATGAGATGCTCAAGTCCCTTAATCATCGTCGTAGCTCTCTGTTAGACTCTTTCCAGTAGAACCCTGTCTCTTAAGCTGGGGAGCCCAAAACTGGACACAGTATTCCAGGTGTGGTCTAACTAGAGCAGGAAGTTTTAAACCAATGACTTCTGCATCATCCTTTTTATCCACGGGCTTTCCTGGAGCGTAGGGATGTGCTGGGGGTTTGGGGATGGCGGTGGGGGGGCAGCGAGGCAGTTGGGAGCCTGTCCACATCCCTGTACAGCACACCCATTGCTCCCTCGTGCACATCCCAGTCTGACACCTGGCTTGGCTTCGCAGGGGCGGCTGCTGCAGACGAAGAAGTCAGGTTATTTTCCCAGCTCGTCGGTGAAGCCCTGCCCCGTGGATGCCAGGGTGAGTGGCGAGGAGGAGATGGAGCCAGCAGCACCGGGGCGAGTGCTGGAGGCTGTCACGGGAGGTGCTGCTCCAGTGATGCCTGTTGCTCTTCTCAGCCTCCGCTTGAGACTTTGGTCCTTCCAGTAAGCTGGGCTTTGAACGAGGCCTTTTAGCGTGGCCAAATTAGCGAGGAAGTGGACCCACCATCCCATGGTAGCAAACCTCTGGTCAGGTTGGTCTCGGCCCGGGGTTGGGGTTGGTGTGAGCAGGTCCAGACACCGTTCCTCCCCTCTGGTGCTGATCTGGGAGCAGTGCTCGTGATCAGCCGCAGTTCAGCAACACTGCACTGCATTTATTTATTTATTTACCTGCGTTTTATAATGCTGTCAGCTGCTTCCCAATTAAAAGGCACTCAGGTAAATGAACAAATGTAGCATGTTCCTCACAGCCGGGCGGCCGCGAGAAACGCTCGGCTACAGCATTGCCCTCCGCCGCCAAAGCCGGTAATTTAGAGGATGCAGCTTGGCAGATGGAAACCTTCCCATGGAGAGGAGCATCTCGCACGTGGTCTCCAGCCTGACGAGGTGCTGGCTTAGCAGTAACGGGCAACGTTCTCTTTGCAGCCTCCCAACAGCCGCCCGCCCTCGCGGGAGATCGACTACACGGCGTACCCGTGGTGAGTCACCCTTGCCCGCCCCTGGGCCGGAAAGATCTGCCCACCTTGCCTTTTAATTGGTACTTCGTTAGGAATCCACTCTGAGAATGAATTAATGAAAGCGGAGCCTTGCATCCCGCCTGCCCTACGGCCCCGCGGGTCTCGAAACGCAGTGCAGCCCTTGCAGCACCGGTGGGGATTTTTGCACTGATGGAAAGGGTCAGAGGCAAAAGGAGAGAGGTGCTGGTTTCTCATCCTGTTTTCTGCCCAGAAAAGTGTTGTGGGAGGAGGAAGGCAATTCCAGCCTTGGCAGGAGATGCTGTGCTTGTTTTTATCTTCTGCTCCTTCCCTCCAGCTCCAGACAGGTTTGCAAATTCAGGAGTTTGAATTATCCCTCTTGCTGAGGCCTCTCTTACCTGGGAACCAATTCCCAATTAGTGAGGAGTAAGATACTTCAAGAGGAAGAGGTTGCACTCCCCAATGAGCTCCTTCTGATCAGTGACTGAGCAGCTTCTTGTATATCTCGGGGCACTTTTCTGCTCCTGAAGTTTTGAATGAGACCTGCTTCTCTCTTTGCCTTCTCACTCTTCACGCCGTTAAAAACAGATCTTACCTTTTTGTCTAAGACACACCTCTTTTAAAGATAGGCACGAATTTTTAGCAAACTAAACTAATTACCTAACCTCTGGGCTCAGGTTCGCAGGGAACATGGAGAGGCAGCAGACGGACAACCTGCTCAAGTCTCACGTCAGCGGCACCTACCTGATCCGGGAGCGGCCGGCCGAGGCCGAGCGCTTTGCCATCAGTATTAAGTGAGTAATAATTAATGCAGTAATTTAGTGATTGGTCAACTTGCAGGCAGGGCTGGAGCACGTGGCTGTGCTTGACGTGCCTTCGCTGCCATTTTCAGGTTCAACGAGGAGGTGAAGCACATCAAGGTGGTGGAGAAGGACAACTGGATTCACATCACGGAAGCCAAGAAGTTCGAAAGCTTGCTGGTAGGTTGTAGTAGCCCCTTCCAGCATGCACGGGTCCCTGCAAGTCATGCAGAGGACACCAGAAACAGCTGGGTGCCTCTCCATCCTTCCCAGGAGCTGGTCGAGTACTACCAGAGCCACTCACTGAAGGAGAGCTTCAAGCAGCTGGACACAACACTGAAATACCCCTATAAATCCCGGGAGCGCTCTACCTCCAGGACCTTCACCCGCTCTCCAGGTAAAACCCAGTTCAGCCCTGTGAGCAGGCACCATTAAACTTGGGATGGAAAATCTCAGTCTTTTAGTGAAGTGTAGGAGGGATCTGCAGCTTTGCTGCAGGGCTTGAGCCCCCCAGTTTGCAAGCAAGTCTGATGCTTGTCTGGTGGCACTTCGAGGAAGGGTCTCGCAGGAGGTGGAAGTGATCGGAGGGGTCTGGCTGAGCTGGGGCTGCTTGGCACTGCTCCTCCAAGCCTGTGCAGCTCTGGGGAGTGGGTACGGCCTCCCAGGGAGAGCTTTTGCTGGGGGAGACTGGTTTTCTTCCTGTGACTTTTGAACCCTGTGCTAGGGGGTGTTTTGCCACCCCCAGTCCTGCTGGGAGAGGAGCTGTGGCTCAGGGGCAGCTGATCCGCCTGCAGGTAGTGAGCAGAGATGCTGTGCTCGCTGGGATCCATCCTCTCTTAGCTGTCCACATGAGTTTTGGTGCATGTGTTTTAATGGATCCAGTTCCAGTGTGACTTGTGATGGTTTGAATCCCAGTGGGACTCTTTTAATGGAGGTAGTGGGAGAAATGGTAAGTCTGAGGAAAAAAAAAGGAAAGCAAAATGTGCATTGGTGTGAAATGTTCCGCTTTGTCTAAAAGCCTGAGTGCAGAAATAACTGCTTTGTGGGGAAAAATGCATTTTTAAAACACTTTATCCAGTGTGTGTTTTTAAAAAAAGAATACCAAAGGAAGACAGTTTCAAAAACCTGGTTAAATATCCTTTCACATACAACCCTAGGATGGCTGTGGGGCTGTGGCCAGACCTGCTGCCGGCTGTCCCAGCTCTGAGCCCCTGTGCAAGACCCTCTGCATGCTTTGCCCCCCCTTGTTTCTCCGTTGGCTTTTAAAGCATTGTGCATTATAATATTTTTTTTTTAGTTTTTTTTTTTTTTTAATTTCCTTTTTAATGCGTGTTCTGCCTCTTTCTGTTTCTCTCTAACCTCTTTGCAGCCTCCTGCGCTTCCTACAACTTTTCTTTTCTCAGTCCTCAGGGCCTCAACTTTTCTTCTCAGAGCTCCTCCAGTCCCTTCTGGTCAGGTACCAGTGCAGACCTGCCGCCTTCCCCAGGCTGCAGCATCCCCAGCTTGAAAGCCATCGCCAGGGGGACCTGTGGGGTTCCTGCTGTCCCTCCATCACTCAGGCAGTTCAGGGGGTCCCCAGCGCTGCCCTGGGACAAGATACAAGCTCATTAACCACAGCTTGGCTGGAAGCAAAACTCACTCCCCCGTCTCCCCAAAATCAAGGCAGGGAGGAGATGGAGTTTTAAATATTTGAGCAAAGGGGCTAAAATGAACAAAAAAAAAAAGTGAATCTAGCACACTGGGATTTCGTGATGTACTTCAAGCTCGACCTGCTTATCCCGTGTGTGTCACCAAACGGGCATTGGCATCACACCGTCCTCCCGACCGTTTGCCATCTGACATCTCAATGGCTGGCAGATTTTGAGCTCTGGTATCTGAGGCTGCTCAGGAGCCCCTTGTTGAGGGGGCTGGGGGGAGCTCGTGCTGTCAGGTGTGTGTTGGGGCTGAGGCTCCCTGGAGAGCATGCACCGGTCCTCCAGCCTTGGACCCCACCAATTAAATACGTTACAGACTGGTGTCTTCCTCCCTGGTTGGCAGGGATCAGAGCAAAATCGTGCCAGTTTGTTTCTTCCCATTTAAGCTACTTTCCAGTATTTCCATTTGGCTGGAGAGTGGGAATCCTCAGCAAAGCCACGCGTGCTTTCCTTGATGCCATCTTTGGGAAGAACACTGAACTTCTCAAAGAATTGGAACACAATTCTGGGAATTCTGGACCCTTTTATTGCATAGAAAGGGATGCAGAAAGTAATCTGTGCAGCAACGGGCTCTGAGCAAGCTCCTGATGAAAGAGTTCAAAGCTGCCGTGATCCTCGCCCTGCTCTCCAGCCTGGCGAGGACAGACAAGCCCTCCAGTGATTGCACGTTCAGTGTCTGGACTGTCTCCATCACCATCCTCATCCCCTTCCATTCCAAGAGCTGAAAACCTGGGCAAAGCTTTTCCTAAAACTTCAGTTCAACCTTGGTTTGCAAACTTCTTAAATGGAAATTAATTAATCCTCGCAAGTCCTGGGACATGAAGAGTAACTTCACTGAAAAATGATGTCCCTTCAGAGTAGAGTTTTTTGTTGTTTGGTTTTTTTTCCCTTTTTGCAAACTTCAGAAGACGTGCTTTTTTTTCCCTTCTCTGCCTATCCCATCCCTCCCAACCACTGCTCTCCAGCCTTCTTCCCCCTGCCCAGGTGCTGGGGCCGGGAAGCTCAGCTCTGCCCCTGCCTTTCCCCCCTCGCTGCTGCTCCTCCATGTGCCTCCCCCAAGCATCCCCTGCCTGAAGCGATGGAGATCCTGGTTCTTGGGCCGTGCTGGTGCTGGCAGAGGTTGGGTCTTGGGATGGCCCATGGGGCCATGCTCCTTACCTCAACCTTTTGGTCAGCATTAGGGTTTGCAGGGTGCTTTCACACCTTTTGGTCTGTTACAGGACCAGGTTTCCAAGCCCCTGGCAGGGACAGGAGCAGGGACCATAGTGGGTTTGTAGTTTTTTCCTGTTTGAGGCCAAAACACACAGGTTTTGCTCAGCATCTCTAGGAAAATACAGTCCCAATAAGTCACTTTTTTAAAGTAGCTTAAGTACAAGCTGAGTTGTGAAATCTTTTTGACAAGGTGGTCCCATCAGGTGCTGGGAGCTGCAGGGCTGCCAGGCCTCACAGCAGAACAGGATTGTTCTGTGATTTCATTGTTAATTCCTACAAAGTCTTCTCTTTTACCACCTTCTCACAAAACTGCCCCTCATCCCAGCAGTCCCCATCATACCCCTACTGGAGTCTCCTGGTCCTCAGAGATGGGCTTCTCCAAACCCACAGACCTGTTTAGCCCAGCAGGAATCCAGTTTAACCCCAACCCACCCAGTCCATGGTGGGCTGAGTGGTTTGAATGAGTCCAGCCCCACCCTCTGAGCTGCTCCAGGTCGCGGCGTTGCAACGGGACCCAGCACCGCGGTGGGAAACCCAGGTTGAACCTCACCAAGCTTTCCCCAGGCTTCGGCCAGTCCCGTGTGATGGGGCAGCTCCCGACTCCCTCTGTTTGTCCCTTGGCAGTGTTCACCCCACGGGTCATAGGGACGGCGGTGGCACGCTACAACTTCGCAGCGCGGGACATGCGGGAGCTGTCGCTGCGAGAGGGCGACGTGGTGAAGATCTACAGCAGGATCGGCGGGGACCAGGGATGGTGGAAGGGGGAAACCAACGGAAGAGTAAGTGCAACTGGATAACGTCCCGGCCGTTTTCTGCAGCGCGTGGTCCTTCCTGCTCTCAACCTGCCGAGCTGGAGCGTGACCTGCTGACACTCCTCCGTGCCCTTTCTCTGCCACCTCACAAGAGCCACGGCTGTGTCACCGGTCAGTGCTGTGTGACAGAGACACGTGGTGCCCGGTGCACGCAGGCAGATGGGAACGTGCTGTGGGCAGATGGTTGGATCGGGCAGTGTCCGTGAGGGATTTATTCAGGAGTGGCTCTGCAGGTGAAAGGCTCAGCAGCATCCCAGGGAAAAGCAACAGGCTGATGGATTGACCTGCTGTCCCTCAGAGTTCATAGCACTGGGGACAGGTTCTTCATGCCCTGATCCCTTAAATATTGTGGACAACCATGTGTCCGAGGCAATGTGTAGCTGCTGAGTCCCAAATTAGGGTAACAGGCACACCTCTGTCGCCACTGTGAATAGGGATGTGGGCACAGCCAGTACCATACAAATGGCTCACCAGGAACAGGATGTGGGCACAGGAGAATAGTGCTTTTGATGGGACAGGAGGTCCCTTCAGATACTGGAGCATGTCCAGAGAAGGGCAGCTAAGCTGAGGAAGGGTCTGGAGCACAAGTCCAGTGAGGAGCAGCTGAGGAACCTGGGCTTGTTCAACCTGGAGAGAAGAAGGCTCAAGGGAGACCTTCTGGCTCTTGACAGCTCCCTGACAGGAGGTTGGAGCCATGGTGGGGTCAGTCTCTTCTCCCAAGGAACAAACGACAGGACAAGAGAGAACAGACTCAAGTTGCACCAGGGGAGGTTTAGGTTGGGCATTATGAAAAATTTTTTCCCCACAAGTCTTGTCCAGTCCTGTCCCAGGCTGCCCAGGGTAGTGGTGGAGTCCCCATGATCCCTGGAGGGGTTTCAAAGCCTGGGAGATGTGGTGCTGAGGGATATGAGTTAGTGGTGACCTGGCAGTGCTGGGTTAACAGTTGGGACTTGGTGATCTTCAAAGCCTCTTCCAACCAAAACAGTTCTGTGTCTCAGTGCCCTGCTCTCCAGCTCACCTCTCCACTTCCCCAACAGGTTGGCTGGTTTCCCTCGACGTACGTGGAAGAGGAGGGGGTGCAGTGACTGCGGGGATGTCGGATGGAGAGTCACCGAGCGCCCAGAGCGAGCCGCTGCAGACCGTGCACGCCTGTCCCCGACACCTGCGGCTCCCCGTGAGCCGTGGCCAGACACCTCCCGGGACTGCTCCCGCAGCCTCCTTAGCAACCAGTTCCTCTGCCCAGTGTGTGTGTGTTGCGCGCACGCCGGGGCCGCCGCCGGCCTCGCTCCTGTTACCTGTATAGAAGATTCGGTGGTCTGTCAGATAACGTCCGTGTAGCAGCTGCAGAAGAGTCCCCGGAGAGCCGCGCTCCCCTGCATGGACAGAGCTGAGAGACTCTGTGCGGTACCCAGCGGAGGATGGGGTCCTCCGAACCTCTTTTACTGAAGGTGTTTTACAAGCCACCCTGGGGGATGGTGGTGGGAGGGTTGAGGCTGAAGGTTTGCGCCTGGGCTGGTGCCCGCGCGTGCCAAGGTGAGGAGTTGGGGGGTTTCTAAGGGGAGGGAGTGATTCGGCCTCGAGGAGATGACACGGACCCCCTGCCACGCTGCTCAGGTGGGCTCCCCAGGTCAGGATTTTGGCCACCTCCCTGGCTGTGGCTGGGATGAGGGAACTCAACCCAGGAGGAGGAGAAGGCTGTTGCTCGTCTCTGAAGGATGCCAGCTGTGACACCAGGAACGCGTTCTGACCATTGGACATAGGCTGGAAGTGGATCTCCAGGTCAGACAGGAGGGGAAAGAGCTTCTTTGGCACACCAAGCCCGTTTCCTTTACAATCACCTTCAGTCCCACCAGCCTTGCTGCGAGCAGAGGGGGCAGCCCAGGCTGCCAACTGGTCTCACTGGTGAGCGGGAGGTCTAGGCACGCTGCAGGACTGGAGATGCACTTTGCCACACGTAGGTTTTGGGAGGCCACCAAGGCACTGTGTACATGCAGAGAAGTGGATGGGAGCGTGTGTCCATGAGTGTGTCCATGAGTCTGTCCTGCCCTCACTCCCAGCTTAGTCCTGCTGGGGCCGGACCCCCCCCCCCCACAGCTTGGCTGATTTTTCTTGCCTCTGTGACACATCCCACCTCACTGAGTTCGAGAGGACAAACCCACCTGAGTAAGGGCTACACTATCAACTCTTGGTATCTCTTGCTGAGTTGTGAAAGCATCTCTTCTTCCCCAGCTTTGTGCACTTTTGGGGGCTGTGAGTGTTGCTCCCTCTTCCTCCCACAGGCTGACACTGCTGCTGCTGTCGAGTAGAGGTCCGTCTGTCCTGGCATTGCCACTGTGTCCTGAGCACCATCCATCTGAGTTTGTTCTTTCCCATCTCCTGGTTGGTGGGCAGAGCTGCTGGGTGGAAATCCCAGCCATCGTCTTCTGCCAGGCACTGGCTTCACTCTCCAGCTTCAGAATTTCCTTCTGAAGTGCAAACAGGAACAGACACGCGTGTGGGCGCGTGGCAGGGAACAACTGTCCTCTCTCTGAGCCCCAGGAGATGCCCTCCAGCCACTCTGAATAAGTGACTTTTTGAGCTGGTGCTTCCAGTGGTGTTCCTGCCGTGGAGTTGGCATCACACTGGTGTAGCTCTGGGAGATGCCAGCGTCTGGTGGGTGAGTGGTGCCAGTGCCCTCGGTCCCTGGCACGTTTGCAGCCAAAGCCTGGCCGCAAAGGGAGCAGCAGGGCCCTGCTTGGGAATAACAAACAGAACAGTTTGGGGCTCTCAAGGAAAAGAGAGTAACTTGGAAGTTAAACGTTGTTGCTCAGTGACAAGCCCAGAGCCAGCCTGCTTTCCTGCCTGGAGCCCCGGGAGTGCCCCAGCTCTCGGTGCGGCACGGGGAATGGGATGGGTGCAGCCAGGGTCTGCCCAGGGCAGATGCCCCCCGTGGCTCTTGCTCTGTGAGGTGATGGGGACTTGGAGGGCGGCTCAGGGCTTTCCCAAGGTACTGTTTGGTGCTAACCTCACCCAGCCAGCCTGGGCTCCACTCAGTGTGGATCTGGCAATGCCCTGCTCCTCCTGGGCAAAGCAGAGGGTCGTGCTCTGGTCGTTCCTGGAGCTGAGGGTATAGTTCAGAGGGACGAGACACACGCACACAGCATCCGAGACAAGCTCACCGTGGCTCCTGTCACACCTCAGATCCTAAAGCCTTACCCGACCCTCTTGTTTTAACGTTGGATTTGTAAATCATCAAGAGCATCCCCTCGGGGAGAGCCCGGGTGCTGTCATGGGGACCATGGCACCGTCTCTCCCATCCCAAAGGGATCCCTGTGACCTCCTGCGCTCCCCTCCCGGCCCTGCCAAACCCCTCTTCCCTCCAGAGAGCTCCCCCTCCTGTGTTTACTGTTGTAAGAAACTTGTTAAAAAGATGGTTTTGTTTGTAAGTAATTATTCAGCCGTTTGCCACAATATATATCTGTGAATAAGAAAGGGAAATGTTTTTTTATGATGGCGAGAAAATTGTATATATATTTTAGTTCATGGCAGGTCATGCAAAAATCACAGTGGGATACGTTGGAAAATAATATGTAAATTCCTTGGGTTTTTCCTTTGCACTGCACTAACTGGGGTAGGGTGGAGGGGGGTTTAAAGATGAAATCGTTTGGTTATGGAATAGTTTATAGCTGGGAATTTGGAAATCATTTGGAATAGCTTGTAATGCTGGAATAGAAATTTTAGCTGCTACTTAGAAACCCTTTTGCATGTGGTTTTTCCAGACCTTTTTAAGTTACAATACATCAAAGTAAATTCCACAACGAAAAAATAAAGTGTAATTTTGCTGATAGGTTGTTGGGTTTTTTTTCCAGCCATGTTTTTCACTTGGGCAGGGGGCTTGGGCTTGTGTCAGGTTTCTTGTCACCAAAGCCCCCTCGGCTTCACTGAGGCTGGAGGGGTGGCTTGGCTGGGCCAGGGGAGATGGGTTGCTCAGAGGGACAGATCCTTTCTGACTCCTACCATGAACCATAAGTGATCGTGCCCTTTCAGAACTCAAGAGGAGATCCTTCCTGCTGTGCCAGACTCGGCACCAAGTGCTCACCCATCAAGTTCCTTCGCGTTGCTTCTGGAGCAGCTGCCTTTTGTGCAGTTGTCCCGTGCTCTTGCTGGGCTCTCTCCCTGCCTGAGCTGAGCTGCAGGGTGAGAGGAGTGTGATTTTTCTATGGCTTCTAGTCACTCCCAAGTGTCATATTCCAGAATCCCTCTCGGCCCTGCACCTAGCAGCTTTTTCTGGAGCAATGAAGAAATTGCACAGTTGCTATTAAAATACCTGAGGCGTTGCTGGAGGTTTCACCCCAGAGCAGGGACATAAGATGCCCCTGGGAGCTGCTATGTCATTTAATTAATAATAACAATTTGTTTATGCTCTTGGAGTCCCCAGTGGTTTCTCCTCACTTTGACTTTCACAGGGTCAGCTGAGGAAGAAAGCAGGACCTGAGCTGGGCACTAACTTTTTGATGCTGATTTGGAAAGATGCTGCTCAGGAAGCTATTGAGCCTTGGCCAAGGTGATGTACTCTGCCTGGGCTAAACCCTCTCCCTGTCACTCAGCACAGCCCAGGGGAAGGTCTCTGACAGGCACCATGTGTGACATACTGGGGTTTGGTACTCGGGTGCTGTGCTGCCAGGGACGAGCATCAGCTCTGCCCTGAGCAGGTCGGGCATCACCGTCAGACACCCAGGGCACACCTGGGCTGCAAACACATCGCACTGGAGCCTGGAGCCAACCGATGGCTGCTGCCATCGAGAGCAGGTAAATGCAAAATCTACCTCTAGGCAAGGTCCTGCTTCTGGGGATATCCCAGTCGCTCCCCACGGGTGACATCTAACCCTGCCGGGGTGGTTGGAGATGGCAGCGTTGCAGCCTCAGCCGCGTGGGTGCCTCGACAGCCGGCTTTGCTCAGCTCCCCGGCTGAGCCGTCCCCCGGGCTGGGAACGCTGAGGGCTGACACCGCGGGGATAAATGGGGCATTTATTCGCCGTGCCCAGCCACGGCCACGTGCTGTAACCAGACCAGCAGCAGCCTTCCCAGGGGCTTTAACAGGAGGATAAATCTCCAGCCACGGCCCGTGCAGCTGGTTCCAGCCCTGCACAGACCCCAGCATGCCTCAGGAGGGGGGACATGCCAAACACAGGTTTTGTTTTTCTTTATTCATTATGATTTTTTTTTTTTCCTTCCCCCAGCAAGAGCAGCTGCTGCCATAATCTCCCCGATGAGCCGGGCTCGCCAGAGTGCTGCTGCCTCTGTGCTGAGCAAACACGGCGCGGGGGGTGGCTGCATTTGCTGGCTGCCCTCTGCAAACAGCAGGTCCCGCTCTGTGCCACCGAGTGTGACATAACCACCCCGCCGTGTCCCTGGGGCTGGGCCTCGAGCACGCCCCGTGTGCCCGGTGGCCTGTGGCCGGCCAGCTTGTAGCCACCTCCCTTCGCCACCTCAGCGGGCAAGCACATCGGCTGCGGGCAAGCTCCTGTGTCACCCAGCTCGGTGGAGCCCAAAGCAAGGGTCCAAACCACTGTGCGATCACGATGGGGAAACTGAGGCAGGGCATTGCTCAGAAAAGCGGGATTGAGCCTGCCTTTGATCGGGGGGGATGCACCAGTAGCAGTGCTTTCCCAAGACTGAATTTGGACTGTGGGTCAGGGGAGAGCGCAGGGGGATGGGGATGGAGATGGGATGGGGATGAGGACAGCCCACGCTTGCAGCCTGGTGCACGTGATGCTCAGCTGCAGTTTTGCAGCACGCCTGGCTAGCTTGTTCCGATGTTAGCCATCATGTTTTCTGTGACCTGGAAAACTCCAGCTGGCGCACACAACCTGCTCTGCTCTTTTATTTTATGATTGATCTAAGAACTGCAGGGAAAAGACTGACCCGGCTTAGGCTACACTGGGCTGCCCACCCAACAAAATCTCGACGCTCGTCGCTGCTCTGAAGCTGGACTCAGATGGACTGAATGTGCTGCCACTTTCTCCCCTGTCATCCTGAGCGTGTTGAAGGGCTCAAGCTGCCGAGTGCCTACTTGGGCTTGTATTGTTTTAGGTCTGGTCTAACCCAAAGGTCGTATTTGTAATTAGTACATGCTGATGAAATGGTTCTGACCTGTCAAACAGAAACACCCCACTGCAAATAGGAGTTTAGACTTGTTTGCATCGCTGTGGTTATTTTGAGCAATTAGTCCACGGAGAAATCTGGAAGAACTTGGGGCTCTCTCTTTCAAACTTTGAAACTGATTTTTGTCTTGGGGAGAAATACTGCCTGAGGCATGGGCTAACACTGGAACAAGTGAACCCCTCTGCCTCTAACCCTCCCCAGACGGGGGGAATCTGGATGCAGCCTGGGTACCACGGTGTGTTCAGGATGCAAGAGCAGAGGTGGGGGGTGGTGTGGAGCAGCTAGGGGCTCTTCCCAGGGTCATAGTGTTGTCGAATGCTAAAAACCCCCCAGAACACCATCCCTGGGCTGCTCAGGGCTCTGTGGGGCCACGGGCGGGTGATGCTGCCCCTGGGAACACTGCAGGGACCAAGATGCTGCTTGCACCCCAACCCCACCAACTGCCGGCCAAACCCTGGCTCCACCCCAACTTCTGCTGCTCTGAGATATCTGAATCAGGCCCTTCAGAGCTGATTTTAAAGAACTTGTGTTGCCTGCGTACCGTGCCCAAACAGGCCCTAATTTCAGGGGTGAGTCGTGGGCAGGAGGAACAAGAACCCTTTGGGTTGAATGTTCTAAACCAAATATTTATTTTCCTGCCCCCTTGAAACGGAATTATTTTGTGATCCCACCTTTGCTTTGAGCTCTCTGGCTTAGGAAGCATGTCAATTTATTTTAATTCTGCTCTTCAAATGTGGCTGCTGGGAACTCCAGCAGGAGGGTCAGATGGTGCCTTTCCTTGCCGTGTTTGCTTTTTGGCATCCAGCTGACTGCTTGAGCCAGCCGGAGAGGCTGCGAGTCCCCGCTGGCCCCAGCTGGGCTGTTTGTTCTCTGCTGGGCACCAAGCCGGGGAGAAAAGCAGCGTTTTCCTCCATGTTTTGAATTTCTCTGCTCTGCCTGGCTTTTCTTCTTCGTCGGGGAGCAGCAGAGCCACGAGAAGCGGTAAGAGGGATGCAAGCTCCTGCTTCCCAGCCGCCTGAGCTGGCTCCACTCACCTCTGCTGCTGGTTAATGTTTTTTTGTGGCAGGGGCCGAAGGGGCGGCCGTGCACGGAAGAGGAGGAGGAGGAGGAGAGCATCAGAGGAAGGCAGGGGCCCCATTGCAGAAAGGAAAGCCAGCCAGGAGCGAGCCTCACTGGTGAGTGGAGCCCAGCGAGTCCGTGGCCGTGGGAACCTGCCGTGGGAACCTCTGCCGTGGACTGGTGAGAAAGCCCAGCGCGTGTCGCGGGATTTCCCGAGCGGGAGCTGGCAGCTTTGCTGGGCTGCGGGGCACAGCGGAGGGACAGCGGGTGTTTCGGAGGCCACGTGGCAGCGAGCGGGGGGTCTCGGTGGCGTGAACGCCGGGGCAGCCCCTGGCCGCTGCCCGTGGCGTGTGTGGGAGGGCTGGTGCTGGCCTCTGAGCCCCCGCTGCACCCCGGCTCGGGTGCCCAGACCCACGCGCTCGGAGCGAACCCCGAGCAGGAGCCCTGTGTGCAGGGGCTGGGGTGTCTGTGGACAGGATCTGTCCCTGTCCCCCCTCCCCCCCCAGCAGCCATTGCACCACCCTCCTCTGCTAAAGAGCAAACCTTGTGCCTTCATCGTGGCCAAACAACCCCTGAAGACAAGGGTTTAAAACAGGAGGAGAAAGTGGTTTCTGCAGGCGGGAGCAAGCACAGGCGCGTCCAAGCCCCTGTTGTCAGCGGGGCCCCTCCGAAGGGATTTTGGGAGCTGCACACACATGCAACTGGGATCCCGTTTCCCCGCTGGAATGGGGTCCCAGCAGCCCGCCCGGGGGCTCATCCCAGCCCTCACAAGCTGCTCAGCATCTTGCGCAGCGCCCAGAGATGTTGCTATCGCCGAAAGGCTGGTGAGCTCTGAGCCTGGCTGGGGAGGGTCCCCTGCCCTTGCCCAGCGAGTTGGGTTTGGGTTTTGCAGGTAGAGATGTCCTACGTGAGCTGCGCCTTGCGGGCGGCCACCCCCCACCGCCTCCCTGTCCCCTGGAGAAGCCCCCGGCCCTTCAGCAGCGCGTCGGGCCCCACGACGAAGAAGAGCGTCCCGTACCAGAAGACCCTGAAGGAGGAAGGCTCCGGGAGCGGGGAGCCCAGCCGTCCCCCACCATCCTCAGCCGAGGTGGTGGTGGTCGGGGGAGGCAGCCTGGGCTGCCAGACCACCTACCACCTGGCCAAGCTGGGTGTCACCAACGTCGTGCTGCTGGAGAGGGACCGCCTGACCTCAGGCACCACTTGGCACACAGCCGGTGAGGTGATGGGCACAGCTTGGGTGCTCTCTGGGGCGGGCGCGGGGATGCCCGCTGTTTGGGATGTGTCCCTGGAGTGGATCCGTTGCGCAGGCTGGTTCGGGATGTGTTGGAGAGTTTGGCCGTTAAACGTGGAGAATTTCAGGGTTTGCGTTTTTTCCTTTTGGCGTAACTTCTCATTAAGAAAACATCCCCCAAAGTTTTCTTTTTTAAGAAAAAGTTTTATAAGATCATGGGAAAACTAAACAATTTAGTTCTACTTTTTTTCTTCTTCTTCTTCTTTAAACCAGTTTTCTTTTGCAGTGTTGGGGGTGAGCTGGAAGAGGTTAATTCAATAAGGTTTTTTTGAGTTTTGTCTCTTTTGAGGTAGTCTGCTCCAGGCACCTTTTTCTCCCATTCATTTAACCATACAATCAGAATGGTTTGAGTTGGAAGGGACCTTAAAGATCATCCAGTTCCAACCCCCCTGCCATGGGCAGGGACACCTGCCCCTGGACCAGGTTGCTCAAAGACCCATCTGACCTGGTCTTGAATGCTTCCAGTGATGGGGCATCCCCAGCTTCTCTGGGCAACCTGTTCCAGGGTCTCGCCACCCTCAGAGTGAAAAGTTTCTTCCTAATATCTCATCTGAGTCTACCCTTTTTCAACTTAAAGCCGTTGCCTCTCGTCCTACTACCTGTCCTGATAAAAAGTCCCTTTTCAGTTCTTTTTGTGGGCCCCCTGTAAGTGCTGACACAATAAAGGTGTCTCTGGAGCCCTGTCTTCTCCAGGCTGAACCCCCCCAGCTCTCCCAGCCTGGCCTCCCAGCAGAGGGGTTCCAGTCCTCCCAGCATTGCTGGGGCTCCTCCGGCCCCGCTCCAACAGCTCCATGTCTTTCTTAGGTTAAGGGTTGCAGAGCTGAACGCAGTACTTTTAATGCCCAAGGAAAATAGGAATTGATGCTTTGTAGCTCTCCCACGTCACCAGGAGATGGAGCAAGAGCCCTGGCAAGGTGACCCACGCCACGCGTGGGACCCTCTGCACCCTACTTGGGGTGATGGAGGGATGGCAGAGCTCCCTGTCCCACCCGTGGGCTGTATGTCCCCCCTTCCCCAGGTCTTCTCTGGCAGCTGCGTCCCAGCGACGTGGAGGTGGAGCTGCTGGCCCACACGCGGGACGTGGTCAGCCGGGAGCTGCCGGCCGAGACGGGGCTGCACACGGGCTGGGTGGAGAATGGAGGGCTCTTCATCGCCTCCAACAAGCAGCGCCTCGACGAGTACAAGAGGCTCATGTCGGTAGGGAGTAGCCCCCTCTGTGTCCTCCCCAGGTATTTTATCTCCTGCCCAGGGGAGCAGAGCCCAGGCGTCCAAATGGCCCATCCCTCCCTGCCTTCCCACCCGGAGAGCTGCACAGCAGCCTCCTGGCGTAATAAGGCTTCTCAAATCAGACAAGATGCTGGCAAAGTAGGCAAAACTGAACGCATCTGTGGATTTTTGCCCTTTCAGATAGTGGTAGCATCATTTTTCTAGCTGCAGAGACAACTTGTCTGGGGATATGGGACCATAAGCCCTGAAATCTGCGCAGACTATCCCCCCTCATCCTGCATTTCGGGCTTGCCTTGGAGCAGTAGTTGCCTCATCTGGAAGATAAACAAGTCCTGGGGGTCTCCTCCTCATCCATCAGGACGCTTTGATGTGCTGAGCTTTTGTTGCCTGCTTGAGCTCCTGGTTTTCTTGTCCGGTTGGCAGCTGGGGAAGGTGTACGGCGTGGAGTCCTACGTCCTGACTCCATCACAGACCAAAGACCTGTACCCGCTGATGAACATCGATGACCTGTATGGCACATTGTACGTCCCTAAGGATGGCACCATGGATCCAGCTGGTACCTGCTCAACTCTTGCCAGAGCAGCAACTGCCAGAGGCGCTACGGTAGTTCTTAATTAGTAATTACTAATCAATGCCTGTTGACCCGGGAGTAGATTTCATCCTCTGCCTTCCCCGGCTGCTTCTTTCCCACTGGAGCAGAGTTGGTCCCTGCAGCATCAGGTCTTTACCCAAGAAGGGTGTCATCCTATTCAGGTTGGGTCACAGCAGCAAAGCTTGCAGGAACCATGAGATCTGGAGAAAATATAGGCAGAAAAAAAAAGACTTGTAGATGAGGCAGCACCCAAGGCAGGATCCTTGGGAGAGTAAAAGTTTTAGGCACAGGTAACACAATCTGCTCCTCTAAGCCCAGACCACCAGCCCATCCTTGGTGTGCTGTTTTGCTCCTGTGTGTGTAACTAATGAGCAGCCTCCGCAGCTGCCCGGAGTGTCCCTGCACCCAAGGGAGATGTCCCTGCACCCAAGGGAGATGTCACTGCCAGTGGCTGGGAAAGAGTGCTTGGGTTCACCTTTCCCAGATTTGGAGGGTGAATGTCAGGTGAGCCGGGTCATCCCACCACCCTTGCGACCCTGCCGTGACTCTGCTGCCTTTCTTCCGCCTCCAGATCATCGAGAACTGCCCGGTCACTGGTATCCAGGTCAGGGCTGATGATTTTGGGGTGAAGAGGGTGTCTGCGGTGGAGACGGCCCACGGGACCATCCAGACTCCCTGCGTGGTGAACTGTGCAGGTACGGGGCAGGGAAGGAGGGGTCCAAGCCTACAGCCACAGGGCAGGAGGTGGCTTTGTGTCCTATGAGTAGGAGGGCCACCACCAGTCCTTGTCACCCCCAGACTGCCGCAGGTCCCTGTGGGACAGGGGGGTACTCAGCACGGGTGCTGTTTCCACAGGAGTGTGGGCGCGAGCCCTGGGCCGGCTGGCGGGTGTCCACGTGCCGCTGGTAGGGATGCATCACGCCTACGTGGTGACCGAGCGCATCGAGGGCATCCAGGTCAGTCCTGCGTGGCAGGGTGAGGTGGGTCAGGTCCCCCTCTGGCACCCCTGGACCTGCTGGACCCTTTGGCCTGAGCTTGCACTGCTGGGCCAAGCTCTGCACACCCAGCAGCTTCTCCTCCTCGCAGGGCTATCAGACTGCCTTTAACAGAGTCACATTTAACATCTATCAAGGCTATAACTAGCATGATAATTTTTTTTTTCTTCTTTTTTTTTTTGCTGTCAGTGGAATTATTATAGGGACTCTGCTGTGTTTGGTGTCTGAGAGCAGCATTAATAATGATGCCAAACGCTTTCTGAGCAAGCCCCAGTCCCCAGCAGGCAGAGGCTAGAAAAATCTGTTCGTGCCATCGGAGTGTGGAGAATTGCTCGGGAGTAAACGGGCACTTCATTCACTCAGGCACCAGGGCTTTGAGGGTCACGCACTGTTTGGTTTCCTAAACCACCTCGTCCGTTTAGTTTCCTAACCAGTCCGAGGCACCGTCTTGGTTTGGTTTTTCAGTCCAAGGTGCCTCGTTTCAAAAGTGCTGGTGTCCATGATTACAGTTAGATCCCAGTAACTCCACCCTGCCCTACAAACACGGTGAGAAGGAGACTTTTCATACAAGAGGCTGCAGTTTGCAGACTCCAGCGCCTCCCGTTCAGTCCACGTAGTTCCATCTGTCAACACGACTTGCAGCAAGCCCCACACCAACACTTCGGAGCTATCTGCATGTTTCTCCATCCATTATTCACGAGAACAAATCCCTCATTCTTCATGCGCTGCTGCCCAAGCGTCGTGCTGTGGCATCCTCCTGCCGAGGTGGGTGGCAGAGGAGCGATGCTTTCCAAGCTAGGAATCAACCACAGCGGCTGCTCCTGCTCCCCGGAGCATCCCTGGTGCTTCCTGGGCCATAGAGGAGCAGCCAAGGATTTGTCCAAGACTTGGCTTCCAGCTGGGTGCCTGGTGAACGGGCACCCTGCCCACAGAATCATAGAATAGTTTTGGCTGGAAGAGACCTTCAAGATGGTCAAGTCCAACCTTACCCCCAGCCCTATCAAAACCACTAAACCATGTCCCTAAGCACAACATCTACCTGCCTGTTAAACACTTCCAAGGATGGTGACTCCACCACCTCCCTGGGCAGGCCGTTCCAATGCCTGACAACCCTTTCTGGAAAGAAATGCTTCCTAATATCCAGCCCTCCAGCACCACTGCCTGCATGAGCCACTGTGCCCGTGGCTTGGCCAGGTTTGCTGGAGCCCACTGGGGTGGCTTCCACTTGGGGAGTGCAGGCACCCACGTTTCGGGGCTGTGGGGATATACGTGGAGCCATCACTGCTCCCATCCTTGGCAGGTCACCCCAGACCCCTAGTTCATCCCACTCAGCCGTGCTGGGGCAATGTTGGTGTCTCCTCATCCCCTCTCACCCCTCCGCTCCCCCTCCCCGCTTTTCAGAACATGCCGAACGTTCGCGATCACGACGCCTCGGTCTATCTCCGTCTCCAAGGCGATGCCCTTTCCGTGGGTGGATATGAGTCAAACCCCATCTTCTGGGAGGAGGTGAGTGGTGCTGGGAGGTTTTCTGGGGGAACGAAGCAGGTTTCCAGGGAACCCATCTCGGAGGGGTGGGCACAAGATGCGAGCTCCTCGGTCCCCATCTCCTGCAGGTTCCAACCTCCACAAGGCCCATGGGGAGAGCACGGGACAGCATCGTCCCTTTGCCTGTGGCATAGATAAGAGATGCAGAGGCAACAGGAATGAGATTAAAAAACTGGGCTGGGGGGGATTTAGAGGCCACTATGTATTTCCTGCCCTGCTGCACGATCCCTTTATCCAGGTGCTGATGTCTTAATTTGGGCTCTGCCCCAGACCTTTGGCTTAGCTTTGTGGATGCTGAAAAGCTGCTAGCAGAGGAATTTTCCTAGGTTCTCACAATATTCTGTGAGAACCCTGCCTTTCTCACACGTGTTATGAGAAACAGTAGGACGGTTTTGTAAACTAGACTAACACATGGTGTTTTGATAGGTTCTGTTTATGGTACATTGTAAAAATATTTTGAAATAGGTGCTGTAGGACTTTAGCCAATCACCCTAGGAGATGGGTGATCACTGACCAATCGCCCTATGGGGCTAGGGTATAAAAATGGGGTTGTAAATTAATAAAGTTGCTTCCTTTGCCTGCTCTTGCTGAATTTATATGTTGCTACATCTCTCCGCTCCTGGCATAAATAGCGACATAGCTGGGCAGTTCAGGAAAACCCAAAGAAACCAGAGTCTGGAGAGCAATGTCTATTTTCTGTGACCTCTAAAACTGCCAGAGCTGAGAAGTTCTTGTACCACCATCTGTACTCTATGTCCCCATTCCTATTTCCCACCTTCAGGTATCTGAAAAATTTGCTTTTGGCCTCTTTGATCTGAACTGGGATGTTTTCATGCAACACATTGAAGGTGCCATCAACAGAGTACCAGTGCTGGAGAAAACAGGCATTAAATCCACCGTCTGCGGGCCAGGTAATGTGGCACCAGTGGCACGGTGGAGGGACATGGAAACTTCATAACCTGGGGAGAAGAAAAACTCTGAATGCAGAGAAAGCTGCAATGGTGTCATTTTCCAAGGGGTGGCATCCCAGGCTTAGCCTAGTTGGAGAAATAACAGCTTGGGAGATTGTTGCCTTGGTTCAGACTGGGGGTGGCTAGCGCAGAATTACAGCCGACGTTGTGGCCCCTGGACTTGGGGAACTAGGGGTGGATTTTTTTCCAAGTCGTGGCTCTTGTTTTACCAAGTCTCATCTTATTTTTAATACATGCTTCATCAGATTTACCCCAGTTTACATCGCAGGCTGCCTGGGCTGGAGTTAAAGGCTGTAGCACGGCTGCAGTGGCGGCTGGAGGTGATGCCAACCGTCGAGCCTGAGCCCTGCACACTCAGTTTGACCTTGAAATCCGGCAGATGCAAACAAAAAAAAAAAAGAATATTAAAAAAAATCCCTTTTTTTGCTGAAGCACTTAAAGGGAAGCCCTCGAGACCCTCGGGGAGGGAGAGGTGCGGCTGTGCGAGGGGAAAGTAGGACACATCTCCTGCCCCGCAGCAGATAGGAGGTGGCACATCCAAAGCCCTGGCCCTGGATGGGGCGGGTTTGATCGAACCGCGGTAGAAGCAGAGCTGGTGGGCTCCGGTGTGGGGAGCTGACTTCTTATAGAGAAGTGTCTGGTATTGGCAGGACAGGAATGTCTTTTCCAAAGGGTCGGAGCTCCTCCTTTGCGGCGCAAAGCGGCGGCTGGTTTGCTGGCGGCAGCTGAGTCCCGCCGGGCTGGAGCGAAGAGCCAACACTCATCCTTTCTGCCGCTCGGTGAATGTTTCACCAGCCCAACGGTCACCGGGCCGTGCTCCGGGCACGGGGGGTGAAAGCAGGCTTGACTTGGAGGGGGGTTTGAGCTGCTTCTGCTCCAGCTGCTGACTCAGCCTTGCAGCCAAGTGGGCCAAGGTCCCGTGTGAGCGCTCGGCATCCATCCCGGTGTGCAGTCAGCAGGGCCGGTGTCCACCACTGGTAAAGGGGAGAGGCTTTGTGTGTTGCCCCGTTAACTCAGTGACCAGGCTGCCCAGATTGGTGGTCAATGCCCCATCCCTGGCACCATCCCAGGTGAGGTTGGCCAGGGCTCTGAGCACCCTGCTCTAGTTGCAGATGGCCATGCTCCCTGCAGAGGGGTTGGACTGGATAGATGAGCTTTAAAGGTCCCTTCCAACCCAAACCATTCCATGGTACTATGAATTTATAACCTGGCGTATTAGTACGGGGATACTGGCATGGAATAATCTTCTGACTTTCCTCTCTTGTCTTCTCCTGAGCACAGACATCATGGGAAACAAGCTGGGCATTGGTAGGCAGGGGAAGGACCAGGCTGAACTCTCTCCTCCCTATCTCCTTTCACATGGACAGATGAACCACCATAAATCAGGGAGGAGGTTTGCAGGTCTCTGTCGGGGCGTTTTGCTGTGTCCTCCCTAGCAGGGATTTGTGCAGGGGCAGTGGTTGGTAGCCCTGTGGGGAGCAGGAGCTGGCAGCAGGAGGCATCACTAGCACAGGAGCCTTGTGCAACATTCAGCAGCAGTCCCTCAGCTGAGTAAAGTAGCTTAAATTCGTGAAATTTCCCAGCAGAAAGCAACGAAGGTGAAGAATAGCCATAAAAATGAAACATGGCCCAGATGTCGAAGAGGCAGTGAATGGGTCTGTGCAGCACTCTCAGCTAGGGGAATGGGAGGAAGCGAGAGGCTGCTTCAACCACTGCAGCACCTCATGCACCTTCTGCTTGGGGGCTCAAATTCTCAATCTAAACCCTCACACCGAGGTCCTCCCCTCGCAGTGCTGGTGTGCAGCAAGCACTGCCCGGCCTGCACAGGACCCTTGTGTGATGCTGGTGTCCCAGCACCAGGGCAGCTTTCCCTTTGGTCTCTGCTGCCTGGGAGGTGTTGGAGAGACACAAGTGGGTGATGCCCCAGCTGAGATGCTGGGAAGTGCTTGGTGTTGGTCCAGTTCTGGCCTCACTGACATCTCTAGGAGCAGCCCAAGGTCAGCATAGGAAGCTGTAGGAACCCTGGTCCTAAAGCATGTGATGTGTCCACGGAATGTCTGTCCCAGCCTTACTGGCCCATCCCCCTCTCTGTCTTGCAGAGTCATTCACGGCTGACCACAAGCCACTCATGGGGGAGGCCCCAGAGGTCCGAGGCTTCTTCCTTGGCTGTGGCTTCAACAGTGCTGGTAAGAGTGTCCTGAAGGGACCACACCTTGGGCATCCCAGCGTGGACATCGTATCCCAGCCTCATCTGGGTCCTTGTCTCTTCCCTCAGGGATGATGCTGGGAGGTGGCTGCGGGAGGGAGCTGGCTCACTGGATCATCCACGGGCGGCCAGAGAAGGACATGTATGGTTATGATATCAGGCAAGTGACCCAGCCTGCTCCAGGTCCCCACGGGCTCCTTTGCTGGTAGACCTCATCCTCGGGTGGTCCTTGGAGATGGGTTTCGAGACAGGGCTGGATGCTGGCGTCGGGAGTGGGTGTCAGGCAGCATCTGTGGCACAGCCTGTGTCCCTCCGAGGAGCTGGAATCAATTATGCTCAGTGGCTTTAATGAATTTACACGTGGGGTTTATCTCATTTGCCTCATCCCGCTTCTACGCAAACGGCTTCCATCAGACACAAGGAGATTGCAGCAATGGGAAAGGACAGGGTAATTATGTTTGGGTTTTGTTGTTGTTCAATTAGTGCCGTGCCTAATCCTCTAAGTTAATAATCGAGGGTGATGATTTCAACAGGGGGAAGATTAGCTTTGCCCCTGCTCTGCAGCACGACACGGACCGGGAGTTTTGACTGTGCAGATGTTGGCTCCCTAATTGCTTTTGACTTACTTGATTATATTTGATTGGCTTTGGGCTTTCTTACAGGGCTGCTAACTGCAGCAACAGCCTTGTCAGGGACAAAGCTTTTCAAACTGTGTTGTGTTTGTGGCAGAGCTGGTAAACACCCCATTGACGTGTTCTGGGAGGGTGGGGGAGTCAGTGCTGGTGCTGGCAGAGGTCAGTGGGAGATGCCTTCAGCACTCCTGCCTCCAGCAGCCTTCTTCCCGCAGCCTGGCCAGTGATGGGCCAAGCCTGAGAAGAAGAAATCTTTGGCACAGCCGCAGCCTTCGTGAGGCTGCCCTGTGCTGTGGGATCCCAGCCCCATTCAGAGAGCAGCTGGGTGGAGGGCTTTCCAGCCCTTGCATCTGGATTACCCGAGCATCCCTCATATTCCGTCTGCCCTGTCATCAAGCTGGTGTCAGTCCCATCTTTTTTCTCTTGGTGATGATTACTGAGCTCCTCTTTAAATAACTCCCTTTTCTGCACATTTAAATATTTATCCTCTCAAAGCAGTCGCTTGTAAATATTTCATCTGGCAGCTGTTGCTCCTCTTGCCGCTGTCAGAAATTGGGCAGGATGGTGAAGGAGGCTGGCCAGGCAGAGGGGGGTACTGGTGACATGCCCTGTGGCACCTGCTGCCTGCCCCAGGGCAGCAGAACCCGCAGCTGCCCTCGCAGCGAGCCCACGGCTGCTTTTGGGGAGCATCGCTTGCATTGCCTGTGCCGCTGCAGGGCTCAGCCCCGGTGCTCTGCCTCTCCTCAGCACCCGGCCAGTGGGCAGGAAAGCAAAAATATTATTGTAAAGGGCCCTATAGATGACATTTTCTTTTGCCTTTTGCCTGCTGCCTGCGTCCCTTTTGCCAGCCCTGGGAAAGATGCCACCAGCACCTGGGGCTGCTCTCTGTGAGTTATAGATCTCTGGTAATAATAACCTGAGCGTGTGCTGAGCTGGCACATTCCTTCAAGGAGCTTTTCAGTTTGAAAGATGAAAATATGTCAAACAAATTTAAAATGCTTTGGGTTTTATTTATATTTCAGCCTAGGGAGAATTGGATGAAAAATGTAAGGAATGTCCAGGGCTCTTTCCCTCGTCAGGGCTGCCTTTAAACTTGGGCTGTGTACAAAGCATGCTCCAAGGCCAGCCTCATGCCGAAGCAGAGCAGAATTAGAACCTAAGTTTCCTCTTTTTCTATTTTTTTTTTTTTTTGCCCTGAGAAGGGCTCTCTTCTTCCCCAAGGTGTTCTGGGGTGGATGTTTCTGGAGCAGGGCTGGGGAGCTCGGTGAGGGCAGTGCCTGGCTCCAGTGGGTAGCATGGCCCCACTTGGTTCCTCTGCTCTCCTACCTGAGAACAGCAATTTTACACCCCAGCAGCTGCATCCACATCTGGGTTTGTCCACGGGGGCCATGCCTGGGGCGGGAGGCACCCCATGAGCTGGTGGACTCATCCGGATGCTGCCCTCTCCCTGCCTTCCAGGAGGTTTCACCAGTCCCTCACTGACAACAACCGCTGGATCCGGGAGCGGAGCCACGAGTCCTACGCCAAGAACTACTCGGTGGTCTTCCCCCACGACGAGCCGCTGGCAGGACGCAACATGAGGAAGGACCCTCTGCACGAGGTGAGGATGGGCAGCCTGAGCCATGCGAGACCCTCGTAGCGTCCGTGCAGAAAAAAACACGTGTCAAGGAGCAGCTGTATTGCTCCCCAGAGCAGCGTGCTGCATCCTTACCCCCGTCCTTCCATCCCGGGCAGGTCTCTGCCAAATCCCAAAGCTCACCGGGTGCACGCTGCGTGGGTGCTGGGGCCACAGGCTGTTTCATGGTAGAGGTGCCAAGGATTCCCATCATATTTAACTTAGCAGATAGGGCTTAAGAATCCACTGATGGTCACAGGGCAAGGGAAGAATGGAGAGAAGGGCTCAGAGATTTATTTCATCCGCTGCCAGTCCAGCTCAGGGGCAGTGGGATGCTGGGTGCCCACAGTGCTGATCTGCCCTCCAGTCACCATGGCTCATTTGCAACTCAGCAGCAGCTTTTCCTCCCCAAAACGGATCTCGCAATGCAGAGTGAGGCTGGGACACGAGGAGGGATGTGAGAAGAGCAGGCAGCAGTTCTGCCTCCACAGAGGCAGTTTTGCCAGCACCTAAGTCTCCACTGGTTTTGCTCCCTGGAGATGCCAGCCAGGGCTCCTCCCGGCTCACACCTTCACCAGTCTCTTCCTTGCATCCATCTCCATGGGTGAATGCTTTCAAGATGCAGCACTTGAGAAAAGAAGTTTCCAGTGGTCCACTGCATCAGCAGCATCACAGCAACTGTGGCTTGGGGCCTTCTCATTCACCCACCACTCCTGAGATGCTCATGGTGACCTGGGGCCAGTGCCTCATCCCACCCCATTACTGCCATCCCCAGCAAGGAGCAGGCACGTTTCTCGAGCCCGTTTCTGCTGGTCACTGGTTGATATCACACCGTTGCTCTTCTGATGGAGAGCAGAGGCTCAAGCAGCAAAACAGACATCCCTCCCCGCCATCCCCCGGTGTTTGGTTGACAGCTCAGTTGTTTTCTGTCACCGAGGATGCAATTTATTTTTTAATAGCACGTCTAATAAGCAGTGGCCATTTGACTGACAGCCTGGTATTTATACATGCAGCTCCAGAACATGTGCTGTGTTTTATAAATAGGCACTGAATCATTTCTGAAATGTTCAACAAAATCTATTCTTTTCCGAACAGAGGCACCAAACAAAAATATCTTAATGGATCCCTAATTAACTGCGTGCAGAGAGATTTTTTCCTGAGAGCACAGAGGAGGAATGAGAAGGTTGCCATATAAATCTCAAATGTTATTATATAATTACTGTTGTAAACATCGTGGGGGATTCTTGCCCTCTGGATTTAGCATCTTTCGGTCAGTAATTCATGCACCGTAGCACAGGCTTTGGTGGGGTGCACGGCTGGGCTGCCAGACTCCTGCCCATCATCAAATACCTTTCTCTGGGGGAACAAAAACATCAGGCAGTTTGCAGGCAGCTGGGGTTTGCCACTGTTGGAAAAGGCAAACAGCAGAGCTGATTTTGGCTGCTGATAGCCAAAGCCAAGGGGTCACAAGTCCAGTGTTGAACGTGCACTAGGAGAGCAGCCTGGGTGCCGCTCAAAAAGCAGAGAAAAAGCCTTTTTTAATCAGTTTTTCCCATTTCTCTGGCTTTGCTGGAGTAGGAGCTGCTGCAACAGGGCTGCGTTTTCCAGGAGCGGCATGGCTGGGAAAGGCCGGGCTGGTTCAACCCCGGGGGAGCAGCCCCGGTAAGCATGGCACGCAGTCTGGGGGTACAGAGGGTACAGAGGGTACCAGCTCTGCCCGGAGTCTGTAGGATGCATCCTGGGTGTGCAGGGTGTGCAATATGCTGCAAGCACTTTCACATCCCTGCTTTAATTGACTGTAACAGCTGTAAGAGGCAGATCTGTGTGTCTGTCTGTCTGCCTGCAACACCCCCAAACCACTTTTGGTTATCGAATAGAGCAGTGGGGAGGGGGCGCATCACCGTGGGCAGAGATGCCAGAGAGGGGACCCATCACTATGGGCAGGGATGCCGGGGAGGGGGACCCATCAAGGCAGGAAAGTCCCACACGAACCGGGGTGAATGCCACTGGAAGCAGCCCCTTGGCTTCAGCCTCACATCATCTTCCTCGCTTGTCCCTCTCCAGGTCCTGGATTACGACTACTACGGCGCGTATGGCCAGGAGCGTCACCGGGACTACGCCTACAACCGGCTGCTGGGGGACGAGTACACCTTCAACTTCCCCCCCCACCATGACATCGTGAGTCAGGGGGGGCATCCCTCCCCAAGCCAAGAGCGCTGGGCACATCTGGATGGGGGTTAGAGGCAGCAGAGCCTGTGCTGCACTGCTGCTTTGGGTGGAGTTGGTGAGGCTCAGAGAGAGGGGAAAGCAGGGAGCTTTGCCCAAAACTGGGGAAAACGTTCCAAAAAAATTAAGATAAATGCTCAGCCCGTGCTCAGAAACCTTAACGGAGAAGGCGTGAGGATTTTACTGCTGCTTTCCCAAAGGAAAGCGTTAGGACCAGGTTGGGACATACCCTATCTGATCAAATTCAACTATTATTATTAACTGTCACTGTATCAGTGAGGTAAGGGCCGGGACTGAGCATACAGGGTGCTCTGTCGGGCTTGCTCTGGCTAATGCCAGATTTTTCAGGAACATTTTGAAGGTTTGCAGCCTTTAAGAGGCACCAGGCGAGTGTCCTGGTGTTGTTGCCTATTACATAAGTGGTTCTAATATGTGCCTCCCTTTGTGGAGTGAGAATATGACTCAACTTCAGCGGGGTGTGTGCTTTAATTGCAGATCAGGAACGAATGCTTGACATGCAGAAATGCCCTGGCTCTCTTCGACATGTCGTATTTTGGGAAATTCTACCTGGTTGGGCCTGAAGCAACCAAAGCAGTGAACTGGCTGTTTACTGCTGATGTGAGCAAAGCACCAGGTACCAGCTCAGCCCCCTGATTTCGGCTGCCGCTGCCAAGCACTGGCGTGGGAAATCACATCTCGCACCGAAACCGTGTGGGGTGGGCCCCAAACTGCCTTTTCTTTTAGATGCTGTTTTTGCAGAGGGTATGGGAAGCAACTGCTTCCCTGTCCTCACCGGAGGCTGGATTCTGCTCTCATTTAGACAGGGACAACTGTGCTCTGTGCGGGGGGATGAGGGAGGGAGGGTCTGGCCCTCTGGCTCCAGCTGTGGCTCACAGCTGGAGATGTGTTGGGCACTGGAGTAAATCAAGCCCAACCCTCGCTAGCTGCCGTTCTCACGGGGAGAAGCTGCCCCTTCTCTAGGGGTGGGCGACAGCTTATGCCATTCCAAGGATGCAGCTTCAGCTTCTCACACAGCTCTCAAGGGGACAAAGCCCAGTTCCCATCTCCCTCATGATCTGTGCAGGCTCAGTCAGGTCATACCCAGGCAGTGGATGTAGTGATGAGGACTGATTTTCCTGGTACCCTCTGCCATGGCCGTGGCTCTGTGCTGGGGCCAGCTGATGGGCAGCGGTGCCCATCTCCTTCCCCCAGGCTCGACCGTGTACACCTGCATGCTGAACAAGCAGGGTGGTGTGGAGAGCGACCTGACCGTCAGCCGGATCAGCCCCGGGGACCCAGCCTCCCCCCTGGCCCCCGCCTTTGAAGGTAAAAGCCCTGAGCACAGGGATGCTGGAGCTGGACGCATGGGGCTGAGGGGGAATCACGGAGTGGATTTATCCTCCCAGCCTCTCCTGCTGCCTTTTTCAGCTGTGTCAATGGATGATAAGAACTTTCCAGTCCCGGGGAGTTGTGGTGGCAGGTTTGGTCTGAGTTCTGTCAGCCTCTCCTCCATCCATCCTGCCATGCTCGGGGGCCGCAGGCAGAGGGGGATTGCATTTACCTGATGGCAGCTGCCTGCCTTTTTCCACCTCCACCCCACAGTCCATGTTAACTCGATTATCCCACTTCTCCCTGGGGGCCTGCACTGGTTTTATTGGGTTTGTCCATCCCAGCTGGTGGCTCTGACCTTCTCCCCAAGTCCTTATCAGCTGCAATAAAGAGGAATTGAAAGGGAGCAGAGCACTCAGCCCCAAGGGCATAAATGGCATTAGGCAGCAGCAGCAGAGGAGGACACTGAGCTCAGCTCCAGCACCCATGCTGCCACCAGAAGGGAGATTTGCACTGGGCTGCCCAGTGCCAGCAGAGCCCCATCCCCAGGGGGTGTTGCTGCTTGGAAGGGACCAACGGGTGCAGCCCCCAGTGCCAGCCAGGGGTGGTGGGTGTTGTGGGTGTGATCTCAGTGCCTTTGCCCCGGCATGGCTGGGTGCTGGTGAGCTCTGCCTCCCTACGGGACAGTCCTGAATCCCTCTCACCCGGGAAGCTCACAGGGAGCAGGAGGGCGATGGGGAGAGGATGGCAGAGCCGCGGGGTTTGTCGGGTGATGGAGGAGTTTAATCACAGCAAAGTCTATTTTTCCAATTACAGTAGGTGGCTGCACTTATTATTGTTACGACAGATTATCAGAGAGCAATTTTGTGGTGGCAGGAAAGACAGAGGGAAGATTGATTACATATTATCAGCCCTAAAACCCCACCCCTGGGGATTTTTCCACCCAGGATTACTGACGAGATGAAATTCCTCCTCATATACAGTGCAGCCCTTGCACTGGTTATGGCCCAATCTCTGCAGCCCTCCCAGCTCCTACCTGTAGCTCCCAGTTCCTCTGTACTTTGGCATCTGCTCTCTGCTGGAACAAACAAACAGATGCTTTTGCTGTTGGTCTCAAGGGACAAAGACTTTTTTTTCTTTTCCTGTGATGCTCACAGACACACACACACACACACGCACCTCCAGGGCTTCAGCTGCTTTTTTCCCCTTTTCTTCTTTCAGATTTTAATGGTCATTTGTTTTTCACTGTGCTGAGCCTCACAAAAGGCAGCGTGGATGTTAGCAGAGCCCCAGAGCTCTTCCTTGCCTCAGCACTATTTGACCTCCTCACCCCTTCTTGGTGCTGTGCAAGCTGAAGAGGGTCAGGGCTTCAGCTCAGGCTCTGGAGAGAAAAACAGCCGTGAGCTGAGCTGGGCATTGTCCCCAGCCTGACACTCTTCAGCCTGAATTGCTGCCGGGGGGTTGTTTTCCAGGGGATGGCTACTACCTGGCTATCGGTGGGGCCGTGGCTCAGCACAACTGGTCCCACATCACCACGGTGCTGCAGGACATGAAGCTCCACTGCAAACTCCTCGACTGCTCGGAGGAGCTGGGCATGATGAGCATCCAGGGCCCTCTGAGGTGAGTGTGAGGAGAGCATCACGGCCCCCTCCTTGCACCCTGACCAGGGAGGGAGGGATGGAGGGATGGATGGATGGATGGATGGATGGATGGATGGAATGGATGGATGCCTCAGTTGCTGTCCAGGTCCCCATGTCAGGCAGGGATAGCCGTGAGCCCCGTGGCACCAGGCAATGGTCTGGCTGGAGCAGTACTCCATTTGCTGGGGAACTTTCTTACAGCACAGTCTATCACCCACATCAGCTCCTGTTCAGAGGGAGAGGTCTGTTTGGCCACAAAAGACAAGGAAGCAAGTTTTAGTGACAGCCCAAGCAGGCTGGCAACCTGTGTCCTGTCACCGTGGCCACTTTGCTGTTTCCCCACAGCCGTACTGTCCTCCAAGAAGTTCTCGACACCGACCTCAGCAACGAAGCTTTCCCCTTCTCCACCCACAAACTCACCACTGCCGCAGGATGCAGGGTAAGCCGGGGCCAGCCCCCCAGTTCCCCAGGGAGTCTGTTCACTGGAGCGACCTCCCACCAGCCTGCACAGCCGAGCATCCTCTGCTAGGGAACCCATCTGCCTCCCTGTTGCTGCAGTGGTCAGCTGGTAGGTTTCATTGGGGTTTTGTTGTTGGAAAGGGCCAAAAACCAGGGTAGGAGCAGGGTGTTTTCCTCCCCAGTTGCCTGCCAGGTGCTATCCTGCTCTTCCAGCCTGCCCAGCAGCATCATATCCTGGTCTGAGCTTGGGGAAGGGACATGGTGACTTATGGCATTGCAGGGATGTCAGAGGAGCAAGAGATGCTTCCCATGGATTAGGGGTGAGCACTGGTGATAAAGAGATGTATTTCACATGGAACACTTTCCATTTCCCCATAATCGTAAAGCAATAGGGACAACTTAATATAAAGCATGTCAAGTCCTGTCTGTCAGGGCTGGGCAGCCCGTGGAGCTGCTGTATTTGATTACAGGAGGAGTCTGACAACCTTAGCTTTCTGTCCAAGCACAGATGTCCTGCATCTGCTCAGACTTCAGGGCTCACATCAGCGGTTACACAAGCAAAGTGGAGAAGTGGTTACGCTCTGCACAAACACCTTGAGCTAAGCCCCTTGGTCCTGGAGCAAGGGGACGAGGAGCTCTTTGGGGTAATGGTGGAAACCAGCACTGCTGTCTGGCTTGGTTGCCTGGTGAGGAGTCAGAGTTTGGGCGTGCTTGCTGGCCCCTGCACCTCGCTGCATCACCTGGGGAGGCAGTGCCTCTCTGGTGCTTTGTAGATGGAGCTGAGCTTGCTTTGCTTGCAGACCACAGGGCAGGCATGTCTGTGCTGTCCCGAGTGTGACAGTCCTCAGCAAATCGTGGGAGATGCTCCTTGCCCAGCCTGGCACCTCTGCCAGGACCCACAGCAATGAGTTTAACATGTCGTGCGGCATCACTAAGAGGTGTCAAGGGAGGAAGGCTCAGTCTGAAGCAGTTTGGTGCCATTGGCTGTGTTGCAAAGAGGTGGATCAGTCCCCAGGGTTTGCTAGGAGGTTTTGCATCACTGTCTGCTGAGTATCTTCCATCTTACCTGGTGCAGGGTGGCGAGAAAAGTGCTGAATTCTCTCCCTTACCTCGCCCAGTGGAGATCAACGTGGTCTGAAGTTACCTCTGGGGAGAGGGGCTGATGCCAGTTCTTTGGGGAATTCTGTCGTGTGTGAAGCTGTTGATTCAGCCTGTTTGAAACACCCCAAACACAAGAGTCGGTGACCACAAAGCGTCTTTTTGTCAAGAGAAACATTCTGGGAAAAGCTGCTGCCAGCAAGTTTTGGTGCTGGGGGAAAAAACCTTTGCAAGGTTTGCCCAAGAAGCTCTGCCTCAGTTTCATGTTGATTTTTACCCCATATGAAATATTCTGGCTGTTGCAAGAACAGCCCTTTGGAAGAGTTTGGAGCCCATCACTGCCCTGGGAAGTGGTGGTGCCAGGGCATCCCCCTCCTGCCCGGAGGAGCTGGCTGGCAGGAGAGACCATGCCAAGCGTTCGCTCTGGTTCTTGAGCCGGTGTCTGAAGAGAAACGAAGGGGCTGAGGGTGTAGCAGTAAATCTTGTGAAAGGCAGCAGGAAAACAGGGAGCTGGAGGCAGGCTGGGTATTAGTGAAATTGGGTTAAGCCGCGCGCGGCCACTTTTCATTCAGAATTAAAGTGGCTTTAATTCGAATGCATCTGGCTGCTGAAGGGATTGCTGCTAAATCAAATTAAGGCTACTTGATCTGTAAGCAAGAGCCTAGCCAGGGTTTAGGGTGGTTTAACTAAGCCACAGATTTTGCCCAACTCAAATTAATCCTCCAAACCATCACTGTCACTGTGCCCTGTGCTCCAGGTGCCAAAAACACACAGTGTGCCCAGTGTCCCTTGGAGGGGACCCACGATTCAACCCATTGCTGCAGGTTGTCCAACAGTGTTGCATTTTAGTCTCCATCAGCGAGTTATAACCCTCCCCATGTCCTCCCCTGTCACGCCTGTGGCGAGCTGGTAACTCCTTGTAACAACCTACTTATCCCCCAGGAAAGGGGTACAGAAGCTCCCATCTCTGAGAGCATGATTAGTTCGTTTGCATTTCACTTCGAGTTTCCAAAAAATAAACTGGCCCTGTGGGGAAGAAGTAGCTGGTAGATTATTTTTTCTCTCTTTTGGGTGTAAACGGCCTGACTGTGGATAAAAAGCTTTCCTGCCCAGGGGACACTCCCCACCTGCTACCAGGGCCATCCTTAAGCAGGTCTCCATCAGGCCTTTGTGTCACGATGAGCACAGAAAACTCCACCCCACGCCAAAATTAGAGTAGGAGGGTTTCTCAGGATAGCAGGCTGAAGCCTTCACTGATATTATCGCCTTCCAGGGGAATTAAACTGAACCCAACATCTTAAAAAAGTTATCGCTGAGATTTTCGTGCATTAACTCGGTAGTTGAACAAAATCAGCTGGAGTGAAAAGAGAGTTCCAGCAGAGTTAATGACTCTGGAAATTACAGATTGGTTTGTGAGTTTATATATAGTGTCTCTCATTGTATTGAACAGAGAAAGGTCCCCCTTTGAAATTCACTGCTGGATGCAGGGTAAAGTTCAGGTTTTCATTTTCTACAATACCTAAAATGCTTTTGAATTGCTGCTTAAAGCCCCAGGAACTGATGCTATTTCATAGTTCCAGTTGAAATCCAACTGAAAAACCTGTTCCTGGGGGGATTCAGTGGAAAAGTGTTGGGAGCAGCTGAGCCCAGCACTTGACATCCCCCCCCCTTGGCCTTTGCAGAAGAGTGCCCACCCCTGCCTGGGTTACAACCCCTGCCTCGGGTTCAACCCCTGCCCATGCAAAGCTACTGACTGGCACCCCGTTTTTCCCAAAGATGCCTGGTTTCTATGGTGCACTGCTCTTGCTGGGATGCTCACTCCCCTGGAGCAGAGGTGGTTCGAGGGGAAATTTCTCCCAGGAGTAACTTGCTCCTGAATGCAAAGTGCACTTCAGCTGCAGTGTTGAGACGCAGGCAGGGTTAATGAGCCGGGAAGTTGCTTGTCAATCTCGAGGGCATCTCCTGCTGCGATGAAGATGGTAGCTGGCTGCAGCGGCTTGATCTGGCTGTTCTCTAATTAGGTGACACCTTTGTGTGGAGCAGAAAGCTTCTCCGTGCCCTTCTCCGTGCCCCTTGAAAAGCAATTGCCAGCCTTTGTGCTTCACTGCAGGGCTTTGGTGGGGACCAAAAGAAGGATGGCTCCTGGCACGGCTTCTTGGGAGAAGGCTCAAAATAAATTCCCAATACCTCTGGTGTTCCTCCCTCCTTTCTGCTTCTATTGTAAAAGTTAAGACGTCTTAAAAGCTGCCTTAAACTCAGCTCAAGGATGTTATTTTTGCAGTGCTGGTAGAGGACAGGGGGGCTGGGGGAAGCAAGGATGGATTTGGGTGCTCAGCCATCACCCGCTCCTCCCCAGGGAGAGGCTGGGCACCCCTCTGGTACTTCTTGTGCCTGTTGCTGCCTGTGCTGGGCAGTGTCTGCTGCTGTCTGCTGTTGTTTATACCTGGGATTAGAGAACATAGCTGAGACCAGCTCCTGGTTGTATGAGCTCAGAAAATGGCAAGACTCAGCTTCTGCCCCCGCGACATCCGGAGTCAGCACAGGGAAGCCAGCCCCAAAGCTGCGGAGTGTGCCCAGCCAACAGAAGCAGCCTGGAAGCCTCTTCCTGGCTGAAAGCTGCTTTGTTAAGGCTGCAGATCACAATCTGGCCTGAAACTCTTGAGTTAAGATGTCTCCCAGGGCGAGGTGTGTGTTTGGGGTTGATGTGCATCCAAAGGGATGAAGCAGAGGGGTTTTTGTGTGGGAGGAAGCGGAGAAATCCAAAGGGATGAAGCAGAGGGAAATGAAGCTCAGACTCAGGGGTATCCCCAGGGAATTTTCTCGAGCTGGGGTGTCTCCAGCCAGCCTGGAAAGCTTTGGGATTGCAGACTGGCTCAGTAGAGAGAACAGGAGGATTCAGGCAAGGCTGCCTGGGCAAGAAGCAGGGGAACATGGGCAGGGCAGTCCCAGCACTGCTGGGAGATCTGTGCCCCAGGACTGCAGGCAGAGAGGGAGGGAGATCTCCAAGGAGGAGCGTTCCTCTGAGAAGCACCAAATCCCCTGTGCTGATCTGCTCGTTCGTCTTTGGAGCGTCACGCATTTGGTGTGCAGCTGATTTGGCAGCAGGGTAACACTCTGGGGCACAAGCTCTGCTGGCAGAAGCCTGAGCATCCCCCTGGGATATGGGGTGTGGGATGGGATGCTGGGCTTAGCCCCTGCCCAGGTACGTAGGGTCTTTGGGTGTCTCTGCCATGGGAGCACCGTTGCAAGTCGGGGGCATCCCTAGGGGACAGTAGCCACAAAGTGCCCCAACGGGACAGTCCTTCAGGGGACCAGCTTCCCCATCTGACAGGATGATCTGGGGAGATGCAAGGCTGGGGGTGCCTGTGGGCTTTCTTCTGGAGTCATTGGATCAGCAGAGGGAGACAAAAGCCCAGTTGGAGCCAGAGCATCACTTCTAACTCTGGGACAACCCTAAGATCAGTGGCCGGAGAATGCTAAACACAGCCACCTCCACCCACTTGGCCATCCCTTCTGGGCACTGCTGCTACCCGGGTTTGACGTGCCAAGCTTAGGCTGTCCAGAGATGAGAAATTCAGTCTGACCCTGGTTTCATGCACTGCGGAGAGCAAAGAAATGCCTGCCACCAAGGCAGGGCATTTGCACAAGGTTCCTGAGTGAGCTGTTTTTCCCCCTGCCACGATGGCACGTGGCTTGGCAGCCTGTCTGGTGCTGCACAGCCCCGTTCCATCCGCAGCTCTGTTTGGCCTCTTGCGTTCTGCAGGTCCGTGCCATGAGGTTGTCGTTCGTCGGTGAGATGGGCTGGGAGCTGCACGTGCCCAGGGCAGACTGCGTGAAGGTTTACCAGGCAGTGATGCAGGCAGGTGCCCGCCACGGCATCACCAACGCCGGCTACAGAGCCATCGACAGCCTCAGCATTGAGAAAGGTTTTCTTGCTTTCCTTGCTTTGCTTTTGACTGGGGGACCACGGCAAGTGATTTTTTTCCCAGCTTTGAGGGTGGGTTAATGTGGCTGGAATTCTGGCAGCTACTGCTGTCAGCTCCAGCACTCCTTGCTGGGACTTCCCCAGTACAGGCTCCTCTCGAGGATGCTTTGTCCAGGGCCAAGAGAATCAAGGGCAACAGGGGTGTCCAAGAGACAGAGGTGATGTCTTGGTCTCCTGATGCTCGTCACTGTGGGCTTGCTGCCATGGCAAGGAGAGGCTGAGTGACCCGTGCTTGCTCTCCGCAGGGTACAGGCACTGGCACGCAGACCTGCGCCCCGATGATACCCCGCTAGAAGCAGGCTTGGCCTTCACCTGCAAGCTCAAGTCCAGCATCCCCTTCCTGGGCCGGGAGGCTGTGGAGGCTCAGAAAGCCAAGGGCATCTTCCGCCGCCTCGTCTGCTTCACCACCGAGGAGTAAGTACCAGTGCCGGGCTCCGCTCAGCACCGGGCAGCACGCGATGCCAGCAGCCCGCCCTGGGACGGGCACCTTCAGCCATCGCCAGCCACCCCTGTGCCCAGGCACACACGAGGAGCTCGGTTCAAGCTGGCTCAGCTGTTTGCCACGCTCTAATTCCATCTCTAATTTAAATCCCAGTGCAAATTCCCCGCTGGATGTTTAATGGGAGCTGGAAGCGGTGTGACTGGGAGCGGGTTTATCTCGTTTCACCCACAACAGCGGGAGGTTTTGCAAATTGGGCTGGATAGGCTTTGCCAGCTCCCAGAATCGGAACGGGGAGGTTAATGAACCTGCGGGCAGCAGGAACCTCGGGGTCCCGTGCCCCGTGGGGTCCCAGCGTGGCGGCTCTGCCTCCGTCTCGCAGGAAGGTGCCGATGTTCGGCCTGGAGGCCATCTGGAGGGACAGCAAGGTGGTCGGCCACGTCCGCCGGGCAGACTTTGGGTTTGCCATCGACAAAACCATCGCCTACGGCTACATCCGTGACCCCGCGGGGGGCCCGGTGAGTACAGCCCCCAGCCCCCGGGGGTGGCTGCGCCTGGGTCCCCACGGAGTTTCCCTGGGGAGGGGGGAGCTCGGTGCCCGTTTGGTTTGGAAGCTGTTAGCACAAGCTGATTGCAGATCTGCTGGTGTCTGGGGAGCGGGATGGGGCAGCCCCCCCCGTGCTTCCCCCAGCGAGGAGGCTGGAGGCTGGGGGATGCTGCGGCTCAGCACCAAGGTCGAGCTCGCCGGCTGTCGGTCCGCAGGGCCCTGGCGATGCTCTCTGGCTCAAGAGCTGTCTCAGATGTTAATTGAAACCGAATATTTAATTGCAGCAGTGAATTAACTTATGTTATAGGGAGCAGTGGCCAATAGGAGCACTGCAGGCTCTTAATTAACTCCTGGATAGTAAATCAGATGCCCTCATTAAGCAGCGTGCTGTAGACAGGGGCCAGGGAACCCGGGTGGGAACCAAGGGCTGTGGATGGTGCCCCCAGTGACCCTCCCAGAGCATATGCTTCTGCTTTCATCCTCTTGCCTGCCTTGCCTTTTAATCCTGCAGCCTATATCAAGTGGTTTTGTGTCCCAGTTGTCCCCTTAGGCCATGGGGGCCACCTTTTCTTCTCATGGTGAACATTCCCCCCTAGACTTTCTCTCCTTTCTCCTTCCTTTCTCCTTCCTTTCTCCTTCCTTTCTCCTTCC
>JANVCC010000185.1:4293267-4422421 GCA_025345505.1 Todiramphus chloris collaris
TCCTTTCTCCTTCCTTTCTCCTTCCTTTCTCCTTCCTTTCTCCTTCCCTCTTTCCCATCCTCCCTGTCTCCTCCCTGCTACACCTTGCTCTCCCAGCTGCCTCCACCTGCCCTGGGCAACATGATGGAGGTGGTGGGAGGACGGTCCCCTCCTGCCTTCAGCAAGGCATGGCTGCAGCAGAAGGATGCTGAGTGCATTCCCACCAGGTCCATCCAGCACAGCGTTGCTCTTCCCAGCTCACACGCTCGCTGCAGGGAAAGCTCTGCCAGAAGGCAGCTGCCTGCTGGGCTTCTCAGGGGACAAAATGGGAATGGTGGGGAGAGGCACTGGTGGTCTTGCCATGAGATCCCCAGCCCTGCCAGCTCCTTTGTATGGCCACTCTGACTGACTGCAGCCAGATGCACTTTGCACTGGATGTAGTTGAAAAAATCCCCAGGGGAAAAAAAAACCCAAACATCCAACCTCCCAAAAAAAAAAAAGTACTCCATTACTTTTTTTTTTTTTTTAAGCCAAGTGCTTTTAAAAATCTATTTTCCTTCCCTCCTGGGAGGGCAGGAGCCAGGTTTTCTGTGGAAAGCAGAACTGGGAGGTGATGTGGGAGCTTGGCCAGTGATGGAGCTGGGATGCTGGCAGGGTGCTGGTGCCTCGCAGCTCGCAGCGCCCATCTGGGGGTTCACCCTGGCTCTGCCTTGCAGGTCTCGCTGGACTTTGTGAAGAGCGGCAGCTACGAGCTGGAGCGGATGGGAGTTGTGTACCCTGCCCGAGCACACACCAAGTCCCCGTTCGACCCGGACAACAAGCGAGTGAAGGGCTTTTACTGAGAGCAAGGGTGCTGCGGACGCCGGGGTGGGCAGAGGGAAGATGCCATTAGAGCTGCTCGCTGAATTCCTGGCCCCCGGGTTACCCAGCTGGCTCCGGGGTTTGCTGGGAGGGCTGGGCAAATGTCTGCAGCAAACTCATCAAGTAAATTTGGGTCAAATTAGAGGGGAAGAGGAGGAAGAGATTCTAAGAAGTTGAAAGATTTTGTTGCTCTGTTTTCTAAATGAGGCAGCACCACTACAGCAATAATTCTTTTCCATGGGTTAATTGGCCTGAAAATAGTGTTTTGCTTGACTGCAAATGAAGTGGTTTCAATTTTTGACTTTGCTGGAAACTCTTTCCCCAAAATGTAGTTTCACACTGCCTGGAAATGAATTTTTTTTTTTTTTTTTTTTAACAAACTCTGCTGTTAATACAGCTGTAGCCTCCAAACCTGCTGTCTCTCTAGTCCCTTGCTGTGTCTGTCCCTGCTTTGATGGGTGTCACCTCATCCTGGCTGTGCCCTGGGAACCCAGTGCTCGGGTGGGAATGCTCGTGGGGTCCATGCAGGGAAGGGACAGGGGGGCCCAGGGCCATTGCCCAGGCTCACACTGTGGATGCTCTGCCCACTGCAAGATTCCTCTGGACCTTGAAATCACTGTCATTACCCAGGAGGTTTCCAGGCATGTTCTTCCATCTCGGCAAGCACAGGTTCATCCCTCCATCCCATCTCGCCCCAGCTGGAGCTTCAGGTTCCTGCTTTGGCAAAATGTTTCATTGTGGCCCCGAAGTTCAGAGGGACTTCAAGCACCAACTCCTGTTGCCTTCAGTGGTAATTGGTACCTGAGGCCCTTCAAAAAGCTTGGCTCTGGGGTGTGAAACGTTCTGTGCCTGCTTCTATGTTATTGGTGCTGCTCAAGTGCTGCAACGGCTGCGCGGGAGGCAGGGAAGGTGGATCCTCCCCAGACCTGAACCACGACCTTGCCCATGGGTGGGAGGGTGAGAGGAAAGGCAAGTCCCAGTTTTTGTCCGTGGCAATGGGAGCGTGTTGGTGCTCAGGGAGCACTGCCAGCCTGTGCCAAGCTCCTGGGTTTGAAATGAGGAGAACACAGTGGTGCCGTGTGGCCCTTTGAGGTTTAACTGGGGAGAGATTCTCATGTTGTGCCCTGGAGAATAAAAGAAACTCCCGAAGGCAAGTGCCATTGGAATACGGGTCTTTGCTGCGTGTGTGTGTAGATTCTGAATTTGCAGGAGAAGGAGAAAGAGTCTGATGAACGTGTTTTGGCCCAAGGCTGCTTTGCCGGTGCTGTTTGTGTTTGTGGGCTGCTCCCAGTACAGGCAGCACCAGCTCAGTGCAGTGGTTTAAGCTCACCAACTGGGGCACCAGTACCATGGCTGCCCCACAGTCCCGTCTGCTCTGCTGGCATCCTCCCAGGGGTCACCTTGAAGGCGGCTCCTTTTAGCTCCCGACAGAGAGCAGGATGCGGGCAGAAGCTGAGCAGTGTGCTGCCAGCCCCACAGCCTCCGGCAGCGCAGAGCCCATCTCAGAGGTTATCAGGGAAGGTTTTTTTTCATCACGTGAACGTAGCCCGTGAACCCTCTCCTGCGAAGGGGAAGGGGCAGCTCTTCCCAGCCTGTCCCCATTGCTCTGGTGCCCTTGCTGGGCTCGATCCTCAGTGGTGCAGCATCTCTGCTGAAGCTTTCACCCGCCTGAAGAAATAATCACCCTGCGTGCTTTTCGTGTTATTTCCCTTGACTAGGTTTGCTTGGCTTGTACCCTTTTTAGAGCTGATTTCAATTCCGTAGCCTCGTGCAACGGGTGCCACAGGCAAGAGTCTGAACTCTCAAATGCTTTGGTTTTACTGGAAATGCTAAAAACCAGGACTGGGGTGAGGTTTTTTTCTCTGAACAGGAGGCGATTACACTCCCTGACACTGCCCAGGTGGAGGGCAGAGGAGGGGTGGCTGTGGTCGTGTCTGTTTGTCCTGGGTTCAATGAGGGATGCTGCCTCCCCACTGAGCAGGGATCTGCTGTGGGCCTGTGGAGATAATCTTTTACTTCAAAAAAATCATTTCTGATCCTCAGTGCTCTGACCTGAGACTTCCTCTTAAACCCAAGGTGGCCAGGAGGGCAGGTTTCAGCTGCCACCCTGCCCTGCATCCCACCCATCCCAGGACAGTGGGGTGCTGGTGCCCGGCTGGGATGGGTGGGCTGTCTTGCAGCACTGCCAGCCTTTCCTCTGCTCCTCTGAGTGTTTTCCCCTTGGAGCTCAACAGCAAAAGGCATTTTTTATTTCTTTTTTATTTTCTTTTTAACATTTAGGTATTTAATGGAGTCCTTTTTCCTGCCGAAAGGTTTGTCTTTCCGCGTCCCTCCCCCCCATCCCTCCCCCTTTCTAAACCCCATCAGAGTGATATCGTTTGTTCCCGGCCATTGGCATCTGATGGCCTCAAGATGAATAATCCCCAGCGCAGGGAAGTGGGAGGAGGAGCAGGGTGGGAAGATGCAGCCCCTTGCAGCAGGGAGATGAGAGTTGGGTGGGCATCGTGGCATCTCTCCCTCCATCCCTCCACCCCTGCCTGGGTGCTGGCATGGGAGAGCACCTGCAGAGCCACCCTGAGCTAGATGGGACTGTGCAGCACTGGGCAGACTGGTATGCTGCTCCCACACATGTCTTTGCTCCGTGCCTCAGTTTCCCTGCAGGAAAACAGGCTTCTCCCCCCCACCTCCCTGGGGCCGCGCTGGGTTCGACACAATAGCAAACCTCCACGTTATTATTCTGGGGGTGGAAAGCAGCATTACTCAGAGCCAGGATTGCTAATAACACACTAAATATAGCACTTTCCATCTCCAGAGTACTTTCTGAACCGTAGCTCGTGAGCTCTAACCCCCTCCGGAGACAGGGGCCAGGGCACCGGCTGGCATCGCTGCGTGGGCAGGGCTGCCGGGAGAGCGATGGGACAACATTCCCTCTGCCTGGTGGTGCTTCCTGTCGTGATGGAAGGAGCAGGAATCGGGTCAGTCCCTCCTGAGCTCGCCCAGGTCGAGGGGGACGGGGACAGCTGGCTGAGACCTCACGGTGGGTGGGCAGCGAGGGGCAGGCTCCCGCAGCCTCTCGGTGATGGTGGGAAGCGGCTGCTTCTCCCACTCGCCCTGCAAGAGAGATTGGCACTGTGAGACCAACTCGGGGTTTTGGGTACTCGGAGACTCTGTGTTCCTCCCTGCTTGTAAAAAGGAAATGATCTTTAATATTTGAAGTTTTTTTAGCCCAAACCAGGATGTTTTCTTATGAGACATTACTAATTATTTGTATTGCAGAAGCACCTACGCATCCCCTTAGCAGCGCTGATGTCTGCAGCGCGCCACGTTGCACAAACCCACCAGAGTCAGGGAGTTCCCACCCCAAAAAAAAGTGTTACCCACCAAATCAGATGGAAACAACTCAAACCAGGGAGTCCCACTGACCCATCGTGCTCTCAGCCCAGCCCTGGAAACCGCTCTCTACCAGGTATTGGCAGGAAGCTTGGTTGCAGGTGACATTTCCAGCATGGCAGGGTGGATGTTCATGTGCAACTGCTGTGAAACGGGAGGGATGCAGTAGCCTGGATGAGATGCCACAGGGAAGGGCTGTCACAGCCATCAGGGCTCAAGGTGACCAGAGCCAGGACAAACGCCCCAGGCTCTGTGCGTGCACTGGGGGGCTCTGTGTCCTGGGGATGCTCCCTGCAAGGAGCGACCTGCTGGAGTCAGTGCTGAAGGCTGAGTCCACAGGACAGGATCTAGCTCAGATGTGACGTGTTGGTCCAGGTTAGTGGCCGGGTGAGATGCAGGTGGGGGTGTGAGGGCGAAGGGGGGGCTCTGTCTCGGTCTGGGCTGAGCTCTGGTTTGGTGATGCTACGCTTTGGCTGCTGGCTGCGCGCTCATGCGGAAACGTCAGCGAGAGGATGAGCCGCAGCGTGAGCAGGAGGGGGGAGGTCTGGAGAGGAGAGGTAGATCTGTGACTCATCAGCAAGATGTTGAATTTATGTTCTCAGATTAAATTCCTTGTAGTATGTCAAGTGAAACAGGCCAGAGCCTGCAACCAGGACCAGGAAAACCCTGGGGGAAGCTGGAGAAGGAGGGAGGGAGCCTCCAAAATCTTACAGGGAGTGACCAGAGAGGTGACAGCATTGCAGGGGAGCACCCAGCTGGAGAAACAACTATTTTCCTGTACCTTTATGGCTTAAGAGAGCAGTTGCAATGTTTAGGGTGCACCTGTTCCAGCCCTGAGCCCGTTTGCTTTGCCGTTCTGCCCTGCTGACACATCTCAAACCCTCACACCTTGCCAGCACCCTGCTTTTGGGGTAGATCAAAGGCATTTGGAGTGTCTCAATGGTTGTCTTCAGTGCTTTTGCATGGAGATCTGAATATAGAGTGTATAGAGAGTTCATTGCAAACCCTTGCAGGTGCAGGGAGACTCGGAGACAGCGATGTCCCCGCAGCCACTCGCCAGTGTTGCCTTGAGATTTTGCTTAATAATTAACAGCACTCAGTCCTTCCCAGAAACCTTGTCAAGTTTGGGATCGCTGAACTGCAAGAACATGAACTTAATTAGAAGTTGGTGCTTTTCTCTTGGCAGAACCAGCACGGAATAAATGAGATGCCTTTAAACGGGGCTCCCTCTGAAAACACCAGCAGAGCAGGAGGGGCAGATCAGCTCCTTTGCCTTTGCTGCGATGCTGTGACCCACTTTGTGCAGGCGTCGGATCTGCTCTGCTCGAGGCCCTTCTCGGCCACTTCCTAGACCTCTCTGAAATCAAGAGAGCTCCCTGGGCCGTAATTAAGAAGCTTAATTCATAATTCTGCTGCTGCACAGATCTCCTGCACCACTTTTGTCCCTGCAGTGGGGCTCTGCAGGGCTGAGCCAGTTCCCAGGGAGCTGGGAAGGTTTTTGCCCCTGAAGGGTTTTTTTTCCAGGAGAGAAAGCTGATGATCTTCCCTGCGCTCAGCTCAGCGTTCCCCAGCGCTGCAGCGGGGACCGTGCCGTGTAAGTTTATTCCACTGGCAAACGGCGTCAGGAACTGGTGGCGATAGGGATCATCTGTGGTCTTAAATCTTCATCACCATCACTGTCATGAGCATCGTGGCTGGGTCTGGTTTTTCTTTAAAGATCTCATGGCCCTTTATCCTTCACATTTTGGAGGATTGCTGCGTTTGGAGACTGCACAGATGCTGTGCGTAATGAGCTTGCTCTGCTGGGGCCTGATGTGATTTGCCAAAATCCTAAAAATCACCTCACGTTTCTCCTTGGTTTTGGAGCTCAGCGAAAGCAGCCTCCAAATCACTTTATGCAAATGCATCTCCTAATTGAATCTGGCCAAGCACATCCACGGCGAGCTCGTTCCACGTTGTTTGAAGCGCCAGGTCTGGAGTGGGCTCTGTGTCCAGCTGATGCTGGGGTTCCCCAGGCAGCTCCAGCTCCCTGCCCCGAGCCCGCTGGATGCAGCACACCAGAGACCTGGTCCATCTCATCCAGGTCACCCTGTGGCATGGCTCTGCCGAGCTGCTTTCCACCTACAGGCAGGAGTTTTGCTGTGAAGCTTTGGTTGTGAAGCTCTACATACCGGGAACCGGATGGCTGAGGATTTGTTGCAGTGCATGGAGATGGGAGCGAAGCCGTAGAGGGATTTCAGCACGTCTCTGTTGAACGTGTTCCAGGGGATGGAGTAAAACTGCTGCGGGACGGAGACCTGAGGGCACATGCAGACCTCCTCATCGTTAAACCTGGGGTGGGAGAAATGTCACAGTGCTGTCCCCGTTCAGTGCTCCATGTGGCTAAGTCCTCACCATGGAACGTCTCTGAAATCAGCACTGGGAGAGCCTCATGCAGCCAGCACCAGTGGGGGAAGTTTGGGGGCCAGCTGGATTGCCCGGGGGTAGGACACCCTGTGCAAGGTCAGCATCCCACCCCTCTCTTCGTGGATGAATAAGCTGCAGCCTGCTTCTCTGGCAGGGGTGCTTGGCATCCACCTCGGGTTATAAGAAGCATTTTGCACATAAGCACTTAGCCATGCACTGACTCTTGCTGGGAAATCCCTCCCTGGGAATGCTCTCCCTTCCCGATGGGTCTCACTACACAGCCCTCTGCAAAGCCCTGGGTTTGGCTGCCTGTTCTAAACACCGGGCAGGACTGTGCTCCAGTGCACAGCCACTGCTCCTGAAACCCACCCTTGCTGCCTGCCCCTGCACCACTACTCTCCAGCCAGCAACTCACACCCCCCCTTTTTAAATGTTTTTTTTCCAGTGTTACTAGCAAAGGGCTCTGCAATGACCCCTCTCCCCCCAGCACTGCCGTGCAGGGGCTCTGTACCTGTTCACCAGGTTGAAGTATCGGTGCAGGTAGCCTGGATCCACAGCACTTTTGCACAGCTCCAGCTGGGTTTGGGGGTAATAGTGCACGTAGTTCACACACATCTCCTCCATGATGCCAAACCCACCCTGTGCATAGACACAACTGTGTGGGCAGCAGGGTCTGGCTCTGCCCTGCCAGGGCTGCACGGGCAGAGCGCTCACACCTGTATGTGCACACACACACATGCATATATATATATATATCTGCACTTCTTCAGGGGCATGTCATGAGCCACACACTCTCATCTGCCCACCCACCCATTTTACAGGGGCAGATTTCAGGCTAGATCGTGTGGTTTACATTAAAATGCAGATTTCCTATAATCCCTCTGCTATATTTAACTTGGTCCCTGTTGATGGTACCTCTGACAGGCTCTATTGTTGATGCCTATGAAGGAAAATAACATGCACTGTCAAAAAACGCCGCTTCTCTTTAATTACGATTAATCCCTGGTGGAACAGTTTGTGATGGGAATTGGAGTGACACGTGCTGCTTCTCAGTTAACACCTTAACATCACCGCTGCAGGCACCAGAGCTGGGTGGGTTTGCTTCTTTACCACTCTCCCTCTGGTTTTTGACTGTGATTCAGCTCAGGTTCAGGCAGGTGCCCAGTTTTCTGGGTACCCCCAAAACCCTGGGGTGCAAACATGGGGCAGCCCCCCTTGGGCAGGGCAGGTCAGCTCGGCCCCCCTACTCACCACGGTGGCTCTGGTCCGGTTCTCCGTGTTGTACGTGCAGGTCGTGATGAGTTCGTCACCCTGGGGGGTTCGAAGACAGACACAGGTAGGTGGGAGAGTGAAGGGTCTCCCCTCTCCCATCAGCAAACTGGGGGACTGGGGAGTGTGTAACGTGGCAGATCTCTGCGCCCATGGGCAGCCTCTTTTCCCCACCATCCCCAGCGCTGCAGGAGCACTCACTAAACTTGCATCTCCTGGGGACACTCCCTGGGGCTCTATCCCAGGGATTGTATTTCTTACTTTCTAAGAATTTCTTCAGGGCTGAAGCACCTAAAAAAAAATCCACTCGGGAAACATTTTGAATTGCTAAACCTGCACCCAACTTGATGCCATGACTGCTTCCCTGCAATGGTCAGCACCGGGGTGCCCTGGAGCACAGCCCTGCTGGGGTCTCAAGGGATGCTGGGGGTTTTGAGCTGCCTCTTATTGCACAACAGTTCTCTCTGCTTTACAGTCCGGTCCTTCCTCACCTGTACAGCCCCAGGGCATGTTCAGCCTCTGTTTTACCACCCATTCCCACCATGTTTGCTGCCAAATCTCTTCCTCTTCGACCAAGCAAGGAGAGAGGGGGCACCTCCAGTGTGGGCATGGTTCACCCTCACCCCCCAAGGAACATCCTTCTCCTAGAGGTGTTTAATTTAGCTCCCAGCATGGTTTAGTTACCCACAAACTGCTTTTGTGCCATGTTAGAAGGGCCCTGGTCTCCCCAGGTCATCTGTGTGGAGGTGGCAGATATGATCCAGAGACCACAGGAAACATCCTTCTGAGGAGCAGTGGGTGCTTCGGGGTGGGCAGGGGCTGCTGGCAGCGGAGGGGATGAGGTAGCGTAAGGGAACCAGGGGTCTCGGGGCTGCTCGGGGAGGGGAAGGTCTTGTGCTGTTTGGAAGCCACCACATTTTTTTGGAGCTACTCACTGGAAAAACTGCAACCACCTCCTTCAGCATGCGGATCTCCTGGGAGGGAAGGAAAGGGGCCACGTCAGAGCAATGCTGTGGCTCTGCCCGGGGCAGCCCTGGGGCTGATGTCCAGCCTGGACTCCCCGTTCACCCTGCAGACCCCTGTACCTGGAAGTGAGGGCTGTAGTGACCGTCAGCGTTCACGACCTGCTGCTCTCTCCCATCCCGGGACAGTACTGTCACCACTTTCCTTCCTGCCAGGTGAGTGTGGAGCTGGGAGGCGAAGATGCGGATGCCGGCAGCGGGCAGAGCCTGGGGGAAGGATGGCTCAAGCTCCCGTGCCTGACCCCATCCCTCTCCCCTTTTGGGCATCCCTTTACTGCATGCTCAGGACCAGCTGTCCCTGTGCTGGGTCTCACATGGGGTTTAGGAGGATGACTCTACCCTTGGGGCAGCATAGAAGTGAGCTCCCTGCAGAGGGGCAGCCCCTTGGTCCACTGCCAAGCCCATTGTAGGTGCTGCCTTGCCCTGAATCAGCAGGAGCAGCTGAGCCAGATGCTGCTTGTTCCCATGAATTTGTTAACAGTGGCACAAAACATCCACTCAAACTTCCCTGAGAGCAACGTGGGCATTTTGAGACCATCTTTGAGGGAGCTCTTGGCAAGCTCCTTGGCAGCAGAGGCCCATCTTCCCACCTCCGAGGGGTGGAAGCACCGGTGGGGCACGGCCAGCTGGGCAGTAGGATTTATGGGAATGGTACCGGGGGGAGCTGGAGCAGATGGCTCCCCAGGAGAGCTGTATCAGGGGGGATTCAGGGCATCCCAACCAGCTGCTCTCTGTTTGTTGTACACGGCAGGTTTTTCTTTCCAGCACAACCTCACGATAAGGGGTTCAGGGAGTTTGAAACTGAGAATTGGTAGCCTGGAGCTGGACCGCTGCTGCCGGGGACATGGGAAAAGCCATTTACAACCTCTTTCCTCCGAGGTGAGGACGGGCACTCACCAGCTGGGTGCATTTGTCGGTGCAATAGCCTGTGAGGATGAAGGTGTCCTCTCCCGGGGGAATGGCCATCACCGGCGTGTAGACCAAGCCCAGCTCCATGATGCCGGCGTCGTGGCGTCGCAGGGTGGCTGTGTAGTAGAGGCGGATCCCCGAGGAGTCGTGGCGACCTGGTGGCCGAGAGGACAGGGCTGCAAGTCACCACGGGAAAAGTGAGGGCTGCTGGGACGAGGTCAGGTGTGAAAAATGACACTGTGCTGCAGTGAGGAGAGGTGCACAAGCCTCCCCCCCCCTTGCAGCTGCCTTCACGGGTGTGGGTCTTGCTCTTTTTAAATCCTAGTATTTTCATGCAAGTCTTTATTGAGTGGCCCCAGACAGGTGCCTGGTCCTCTAGAGAGGATGCCAACCTGAGGTCGAATTGCTTCCAAGAGAACAAGGTAAGGAGTACCTTTGGAAAGCTAAAAAGGAGGACAGATCATGGGGTGCTTTGGAGAATTCCCTCAGAAATATGGCTCATTACATCAACAACGCTAAGGCTGTGCTGTTACTGGGGGCCTGGCAGGAGGAGATGTGCCTATGGAGCACTGCATTTGGAAAGCTTCTGGTCTCCCTTGCTATTTGAGATTGCTCCATTTAAGGTCCTCTCAGGAGCTGGTGAGAGCTGGAGAAGACCCTGTGCCCTTGATGTGTCCTGACAGATGCTGACCATGGGGCAGGCAGAGGCACCAGTGAGCTCTGCTGGGATGCAAAGCTGAGCTCTGGCTCCCATTTGCTACCCAGTTTTGTGAGCCAAGGGCAAGGGCAGGTTCAGTAGATCCAGGAGGGTCTCAGGCTGACTTTGAACTCCCTGTCTCTGGGCTGAAGTCCACTTAGAGATAAGAATAATGGGGGAGACACTATTGGTTAACACACAGAACCAGATAAATTATGAAAGACTTGGGCTCCATATTTATAGACATGTTTCTTCTCGAGTTGCTGAATGTGCTATGATTGATCTACGGTACATATGCTCTGGTCTCCTAAAAATATACTTGGTTAGTCAAGAAGATACTTGTTTTTTATGTTAATGAAGAAACTAGGTTGTTTGGAATCCTTTTAGTTTTGTTTTTTTTTTTAAATGTGTCTCCTGACAATGTTATCAAGGCAGGAATACCAGTAAAACAACATCTGAATTCCCCCATCCCCAGCCAGGCTGGTGCTGTCTCTCCGATGACTTTGGTCCTGCTGTTGCTCTTGGCTCTGAGCTCAGACTCACCACCACCACCGCCTTGCACAGAAATTAGAGGAACACCCTGTGACAGCCCAGCTAAATACATTTGTTGCCTTGGGTCGTGGCCCTGCAGGGATGATGTGGAGTAGGGGCAGTTTTCTCCCTTCCCTGAGTACCCCTCCCCATCGCTGGGCATGCACAGGGGTGGGCTCCAGCATCTCGTGAGGATGACTTTGCCCAGACTAGAAAGGCAGCAGCATGGTGGGGATCGAATGTGTTTCTCCCACCAGGACATATCCAGACCATTAGGTCTCCAGAAAGTTGCCAACGGGGCTATGATTTTGGTCAATTCTTCTGTATGAAACGTGGAGCCCTCCCCAGCAGGGTGGCAGCCCCTGACTTTTACCCAGCTTTCTTGCCACTGCCCCACTGGTGGGGCATCACCACATGCCCACTCACCTTTGATCACCAGAGGATTGTGGTAATGTATCTCGAGGCGCAGATATTTGGAGGAACCTGGGCCACCAAAGGCAAGACCTGCTTCTTCAGGGTAGTAGAAAGCCTGGAAGCAGAGAGAGGGTGTTAAGAGAGTGCTGGGGTGGCTTTCCCGGGGACAAGATTGAAAAGACTGGGTATAATCCTGGCCCTCACCATGGGCTGAGGGACATGACTTGTGCTCTTGGTAGTGCTTGGAGAGCTGGTCTCGCTCCCAAAGGCTTCTTGCATGCACATGCAATGGCATAACCACTGAGTAGAGGCACCACACCGATTTATGGCACTGAGGAGGTGAACTGGGGTGAGGTAGAAACTCAGACATATACAGGGGGAGGATGGGGAGATCAGACAGGGCTGAATCCAAATCCCAACAGAGAACAGGTTTGGGGAAGCTTCCATGGGGCGATCCCAAGGGGAGGTCAGGAAAGGTTGGGGAGCTGCAGGCAAGGGCTCAGGAGCAAAGTTGTCAGCCAGGGTGGCAGGTTCCATACCTGAGCTCCCATGGCCCACGCTGCAAGCACGTGCCTGCAGTAGTTGAGCCGCTCTGGCTTCATCTTGGAGTTGCAGGGCCCGTTGTAATGGGGGAAGGTGTCAAACTCAGCAGTGCACTGGAAGACTTCCATGTGGTGGACCAGGGCCTCATTGCCAGCTGTGATCACTGGTTCATACTGCAAAGCAGCATCCGAGAAGAAGAACACAGTAAGTCTGTTTGCTGAGAGCCCATCCCCGGGGTCTGCTGCCTGTGGAGCCCAAGGTAGGTATGTCTGCTCTGCAGTACTGACTGGGAGACCGTTCCAGCTACGTGATGGGGAGGGAAGGTTGCTCTGGACATGAGGCACCAAGGGCCAAGAGCTCTTAACTGGCTTTTGAACCAACCCGAAATCCACCATAACCCAGAGAGAAACACCTCATCCCTTCTCCAGCACCAGACGCACCTGATCAGCAGAAGATCTGGGTCTGCTTTGTGATGGCTGAATCCTTTGGGAGTTTTGCAGGGCTGAGGTGACCCTGGGGACACGGCTTTTTCCTAAAGAGGGTCCTGGTCACACTGTGGTAGCCCTGCCTGTAGCTGTGGGGTTTTGTTTCTAGCCAACAGCTGCTCGGGGCACGGGGAGGGGGATTTGGGATAGAAAGAGGGACTTCAAACAAGCCTGAGGAACAGATCTGGCTAAAAGTGCCAGCTGTAGAAGTGATCTGCAGCAGCGGGAAGGTATCAGGAGTTACGCACTTTCTGCTTACACACAGATGATTCATTTCACACCATCTGCTGGAAAGAAAATCCTCCTTCTGAGTTTTCCTTTGCAACGTCATCTCTCCCCAGTAAATCACTTCGGCTCCTGTGTCTGGTTTCCCTTCTCCCTGCCGTGTGGTTCTGACTCTGGGTGTGCCAGGTCCTCTGCTGAGCCACCTCCGCACCTCAAGGGCCATGTTCTCCCAGTAGCTTGTGACAAGTGGTCAGACTGGTGTTAATCTGCCTTTCCCTGGCACTGAGCTGCCTGCAGGTTCCTGCCTCTCCTTTGAGGTAGGTGACCCGAGCACGTGCCACGTGTCTGGGCAATGCGCACATTTATGTCTGTAACTCCCTTTCTTTGCTCCCCCTTTTGAAGTGTTTCTCATCTTTTAGAAGCCAGCTCACACCCTGGCTCTGCCCGGCTCTCTCCAGCCCCATTCAGTTGTTCCCCGTGTTTATATATTCCCTGTGGCTCGCTGGGTGCCATGACCCTGACGTGGGTCTGTCCTTGATGGCTACAGCTCTGCCTTCCACAAGGGCACTGCTCCAAGCCTGCCCTGGCACCTGCTCAGTGTGCCGGGTGGAAAGGCACCAACCTGCCACCTTCTGCTGTGAAACTTCTGATTCCCTGGGAGACACGAGATGCTACTGGCTGGTGGGATGGCTCTGGGAGATGTTTTGGTACCGTGTTAGAGGAAGACACATGCATCTGAAAGCCTCCCCGTGAAAGGGCAGCAGAGAGGTGGACTTTGCAGAACGGCTGAACGCAGAGTGGATTGCTGCCCCAGAAAGCAACCCCCTTCCCCTGCTTCTCACCATGACGATGTGATGTTTGCGGAAGCGGTCTGGGAGCTCCGCCATGTAGCACCAGTAAGTTGTCTCCTGGCTGGGAATGACAACGTCAGGGGCTGTGATCTCCATGGTGCTCATGTCACTGGGCAGTTCGGGAATGGTGATGTTGGGCTTTAGCAGCTGCACCCTCTGCAGTCCCCTGGGGATGGCAGAGATGTTGATGGCTTGGAGGGAATGGACTGGTTTCTCCAGGATCCCGTAGATAAGGTGCACGGTGCCATCCTGAAGCGAGAGCAAAGGATATCAGGTAGTTTTTCAGGCAGGAATGTAAACTTCATGGACTATTAACATCAGTACTGGTGGCATGAATCTAGGAATGGGCCTTTTGACCCATCTCCAGCTGGGAAGCCACCCTGACTTTTCTGTACTGTCCCAGGTAGACTGTATATTTTGGGGCATTTCTTTGGCTGATGTGATCACAGAGGGTTCCCTACCAGTTGGCAGAGCCTGAAAAGTTTTCCCTAAATGACATCAGTTCCATAAGGGTCACATCTCCTCTCTGTGCTTTCAGAGCCCCATATCCCTCCTGAGCTCCAGGCTGGGGCAATGACATCGGTTCAGGGCTCATCCCACCCTGCAGCATAGCCATGGGCAGCAGCATGGGGAGGAGCAGCAGAAATGAAACTTCTCCCTGACATCCTCCTTTTCTCCCAGCTTCTGCTGGGGGGCTACCACAAGAAGGTCTGCTGAAAGTCTACTGCAAACAATGAAAGTGCTGCTGAGCCCAATATGCTCTGGACAGGAGGTAAGGAAAAAAGTGAGAAGTGAATAATTTTTTCTTAAAGGATCAGAGAATAAAGACCTGCAAGTCTTTTCCTCGTTCACAGACAGAATTTTTTCCTCCAGGGCTCCCTGTTTTGGCAGACAGTAGAGACTTCTCACCACAAGACAAGCTTTTGAAAACCAGCAACAAAAATTCAAGGACGCTCCATGCCCACGCTGGCTTTAAAATATCCTGTCTGCCAAAGGCTTTCATCTGAAACGAGCTTTGCACCGACTCCTGCCTGCACCTGGGGTCCATGCCTGAGACCCTGAAGCTCTTCGGCATCCCCACTGTGGAGGTTTTCCCTGGATCCCATCTCTTGGGGGAGCAGTGGGTGAGAAATCACCGAGCCACCCACGAGGACACCGCAGGGGCTCTATTTGCTGTCCCTTTGCTCTGGCTCCTGCCACAACCCTCCTCTTTGCCTCCTGTTGAACACCAACACCTCTTCGTAACAGTCCAAGCAGTTGGCTCCAGACTGCAAACCAGAGTGATGCAGGAGGGTATTTATATAGACCTAACACATGCTTAATGGAAGCAGATGATGCGAATGAGCTAAAATCTACACTTTACAGAAGTATATAAGGGGTTGTAAGTAGATCCATCGTGCCAAGCATTACTCATGTCCCAGGCCTGACATCTGTAGCACTTTTCCTTTCTGCCTTAGACAGCACAAACATCTGTTGCTGTCCCTGAAACAAACTGGTCAGGTATAATCACACAGGCAGGGATTTGGAGCTCAGCCCAGGGCTGGGGTGTGCTATAGCGTGGTGAGGGCGATGCTGTACCTCTATAAGGTAGTCTTTGGGGTCACAGGTGCTGAAGGCTCTTTTGAGGAGGAGGTAGAACCCCTCGGGAGCCTTCCGAGTCCCAAGGAGCTGGTAGTCCTGCTGCGTGTCCATGTGGAGCTGCCCCTGGGCATCACTCCAGGCATCCTGCGGGAAGAAGAGCACCCCAATAAGTCAAGGGGTATCTGCTGCCCCCCCTGAGCCTGAGGAGCTCACAGCAGTGACCTCCAGCAGTCCTGTGGGCCATGAGGTCCTCCTTGTGTTCACCCTCCAGTTGGTTCACCCTCTGCATCCCAGAGGTGTCGGAAGCCTGCGTTTTGGTTGTCCCGTGCCCCCCTGCAGCAGCCCACGAGCCGTGTTGGCACAGCCCCTGCCACGAGACCCTTGGTGCTCAGCACAGGCGGGTCCATGAAATACATGTCCCAGCGTTACTAGTCTGCTGAAAGACCTTTACAAGTTGAGATGTGCTGAGGGGTAAAGGACATGGTGGGGGGGGATGCTACAGGGACACATGAAGGTGTTGCACTGCTCTGTGCTGTGTTTTGGGTGTATTTGGCCAGGGGGGGATCTTCTGAGGGGGTTATGTTCTCTCCAAGACCCTTGTCACAAACCAGCTCCTCTCAGTTTAGGATCAGTGCCTTGCTGGGCTGTAGTGTCAGCCCTAGAAATAGCTACCCCTCTTCAAAAATCCTTAATTTGTTGTAACCACGTTGTTTCAGCAGCCCAGCAAGGCCCCCCAAAACCTGACGACCGTGACAAAGCCACACCGAGAAGTGAAGCAGTGGGTTGCTCCTGTGCTTAAGGATTTGAAAGTTTGGAATAGAAAATCCTGCAATAATTTGGATTTGAACAGTGTTGTTGTTTTCTTGATCTTCTGCGTCTCCCGTTGGTATCTTTTGTTTACTGAGAAAAGCACGTAAGAAGTACCTCATTGTACATACACAAGTAGCATTGGTTTTCTTATCTTGGGGGGAAAAAAATAGAAGAAAAAAGGAATAAAATGTCTTGGCATCACTTCAGCCAGAAGTATAGAGCGATATTTCGAGAACATACTGTCCTTAGAGGGGGAAGAGTAAAATCAGCTACATGAAGCTAGCATGACATTTGTTTTCATAGGAAGATGGTGTGCAAATTAATCTTGTAGTACATGGGAGGTTAAGCAAATTTTGATCTTTCCAACAGCTGACATACTTATCCAGAAGAAAGGCTGCTGGGAGACAGAAAACCAGGACTGGAAAGATTTATAGAAATCTCCTTGCAGGATGCTGTTCAGCACCAACTGAAAGGGAAAAAGCCCAAATGCTGCCCGGTGTTTTATTCAACAGCGTTTGTCTTTCCGTGAGCGCATGAAGGCAGATTAGAAATGATCCTTTATGTTTTTTTAACATGATGCTGTGAAATACTGTAGCATTTGGGCCACCACACATCCTGAATGGCTGGTAATTAGCAAGCAAACAGTACAGATAATAAGCCCTTCTTTTCCTCCTTTCATTACACTGCGGATCGCATTGCAGCTGATTGTGAAAGAATGTATTTTATGGTTAATTTGAAGTAAGCAGGGAGGTAAAATTTAACTTACTGGAAAGCCTCACACGGGGGAAAAAAAAAAGTGAATTGCTTTCTGCAACCAAATGTAATTGCAATAAGCTTGATGGGGTGGTCTGGGGATAGGGAGCTACTGGAGAGCGCAGGGGTTGTTGCTGTAACTGCAGCCCCGGTAGAAAGCCAAACCGAACGAGAACCGGGACAAATGGACTTTGTCAGAAAGGACAGCGATGTGCAACATCAAACAGCAGAATTAGGAAGGAGTTCCCCCTCATCTGCTGTCACCAAATGTTCACATGCTGCCCAAAGAGGTCTGGATGTTGAATTTCTGATAATGCCGCACGGCTGGCAGGCAGGTCGGGTTTTCCTGTGTCCTCCTGATCCCGTCGGACACGACTTGCAGCTGGGTTATTGGTGCTGGCAATAACCTTGCTGGCTGACAACTTTTGCACTGTCTCAAAGTCGTTAAGGGGAGCTGGGGTTAATTGTTGATGTGAGCGACAGCAGTACAAAAGTGACCCAAGGGGTTGATGCCTCCTGCATGTATGTATGTGTGTGTGAGCTGGTCCGTACAACTGTCTGCTGAAGCTCTTTGCAGCTAAAGACAGCCAAGATATGCAGGTTCTGGTTCCACTCAGCCTTGCTTATATAACGCTGTGTTTGTTCTTTTCCCTTTGGGTATGGCATAGGTTCTTAAACTCAGAGTGTAGCCCTGGTCTGCAGCTCTTCTGGGGATAGAAACCCCCAAACCCTTTTGGATCCCTTCCACCTGAGCAGGAGCCATGACTTGGACCAGCCCTGCTCTTTCAAAGCATGAGCCAAATTCACCCACGAGAAGGCAACCCCAAAAGCAGCCGTGGAAACATAGAACTGACTCACCCCAAAATAGGAACTGCGCCCGTTGCTCCAGAGCACGGCCAGGTCCGCGTTCTCGAACTCGCCCCTGTCCGACATCCCAAAGAGGACCCCAGACTTCAGGTTCCTGACGAGGAGCTGGAAATGCACGGCTTGCTCGGGATAGCTGACATTCCAGGAGAGCTCAAGCAACCCCTTGGGATCGAGGGGCACCTTGTAGGGAAAATCACTCCTGCGCGGTGCTGAACCTTGCAGGGCCACCACCAAGATGACCAGGAACACCGCGATCATGGTGAAGTACATGGATGCCACTTCCCGCAGCTTGAAGCTGGGGCAGGGCTTGCTCCTGGAGGTCTGCATGCTGGGCACGACAGCACCCGCCCGCCTGGCTTTGCCAATTTATGCACTGGCCCTGCTGGGCAAGCTGGGTAAGTGAGACTCTTTAATTGCATTTGGTCATTGGGAAATTGGTTTGTTGTATTGACCGCCCCACACGCCCCTCCTGGCCAAACACTTGTCATTCGCTGCCTCCCCTTAATTGGCTCTAATTGCACATGGACATTATCAATAGCAATTGAGTTTGACTGGGCTGATGTTATTCGCTCTTAAATCTTCCTCGGTGGCTGGAAAGGGCTGTACACTCGCAACCTGCTCCTGCAGAGCCCTCCGTAGACAGCTCCGCCCTGGTTGTGGTGCCAAAAGCTCTGGGATAGCTCCAGGAGCAATCCCAGTCACACATCCCCATGTCCCCCAGCCTGGGATCACATCATCCAAAAGGTGGCCAGACTCATGGAGATCAAAGCCCACAGTCAGCTGCCAGAGGGATGCAGTGTCCTGGTCCCACTCCTTGCCCATGCTCTGCTGGGTGCAAGTCAGGGTATCACTGTGTGTATCCTTGGTTTTTTTTTTGCTCCTCTGAGTAGCAATGCAGGTTGGTGGCTTGCAGATAAGCTGGTCCAAGTGCACCCAGGAGACCCCCTTGGCTTCCCCCAACCCTGATGCAATGTGCTGCTCAGGCTGTGCTGAGGTCCGGGCTGCCCTGCAGGGACCTGTCCAGCTGCACCTTCCCTCCCAGGAATCCCATCAAAGGCATGAAGCCCATGGAGCCATTTCTGTGTTTGTTTATTCTTGGAGGCTGACTTCCCTGGGACATATTGGCATGAGATGCTGCTAAAAGGTGAGCTGAGTCAAATGGACCAGAGCCCCACAGTCCTCTAGGTGCTGGTGGGTTTAAAATGAACCTCTCTGAGCCAACTGCAGTGTCATTTACTGGAGCTCTCAGAGTCAGAGCAGGTCCAGAGGGAGGGTCCCAGGAGAGGATATGTCCTTTTTTGGGTGGTGATAACAGTGCCTTCTGCTCCAGCGAGCCAGCCGGATAGCTCAGCTGGAGCCAGTGTGGGAGATGGCTCTTCTCCTCCCATCTCTGCCTCCATCCGTTTTTTAACCTGTTAATAATAGTTTTACATGTAATCGTGATCACACCTCCAGAAAAATGCTGCAGGAGAGCTGGCCTGGCAGTGCTGAGCTGGAGTCCTGGCATCTCCCAGGGGGGTTTCCTGCTCACCCCAGCACTGGAGACAGCTCCAAAGGCTGAAAGTAGCCAGGGTACAAACCAGAGTGGTGTCACCCCTGCGAGTTAACGCTCAGAGAAATCGGGGAAGGAAATTCGAATGAACGGCACATTGTTGGCAATGAGCATGAAGGGACTCAGCAGTGATGGCTGGAGGAGGGAGCCAATGCGGACTGCGGGGAGGAAGCATCTTACTGCTGGGGAACGCAAAATCCTTCTCCTATCCTCCTCCAAAATACCCCCTGGGGATATATTGCCGGTGGAGAACACCTCAGAGACTCAGTTTACCTTTCCGGGTAGAAAATTACATTTTTGGCTAATTGTCATGGGAACAGAGCTCAGCCCTTCCTCAGCCTCCTGCCCCAGCAGCTCCTGGCTGCTCTTCTCCCCCATCCAGCAGTGCCAGGGAAGGGTCCCCTCATGCTGGCAGCCCTGAGGACTTTGAGGCGCTGGCATTGCCCAGGTTTCACCCCTGAGAGCACCTGGGAGAAACAGGAGTCCAGTGGTGCTGCCCTGGGTGATGCAGCTGATGATGTCGTGGTGATGTCCCTGTCTCCTCCTGGTTTCCTCCCGGGAGTTTCTCATGGGTACGGTCCAGAGTTTAGCACTGGGTGGCCAGAGCCTGGCATGTGTTTCTCCTTTCAGATGGGATTACTCTGGGATGGGACAAGGAGAAAAAAAATCCACCCTGCGCTGATTATTTAGCTAATTATCCATCGATGGTGAGTATCTCAGGAATAGGAAGGCAAATGAGAGATGCTGCAGGCTTTGAGATTTGCTCTTTTGCTTTCTAACGATGCAATTAGCATAAGGGAGCCCTGATCGTGAGCACGGCCTTGTCAGAGCTCCCAGGCATTAAATAATATTGACAGTGTTTGAAATATTTTCCCTGCAAAGCAAAATGCCAGAGAAAATGCTGATTTCCTCAAAACAGCCAGAAATGAAACCTCTCCTCTTCCCCCTTTTTTTTTTTGCCTTCGTGTGAATTATTTCTGGCCCTTCCAAACCCAGCACAGCATTTAAGCAACAATAAGGCTCCCCATGCAAAGTTCAGCTCCAATTCTACACTGCTTTGGCTCCCATCAAAGGTCTTACCTGCCTGGACCTTTTGAGATGTTAAATATTGGTTATTTCTTTGCTTTTGTAGAAGCTGGGGCTTTGGCTGCAATTAAAGATACCTTTTTTTCTCTCCCCTTTTTCATTTGTTTAAAGTCTGATGTATTCTCTTTCTGTTATTAACTTTCCAACATTAATTGGAATTATAATGAACTGCCTCAAGCTCTTGATACACACACACACACACACACACACACACACACACACTGCCTTGCTTTGGTCTTGCAGTTTGTGGTCATGTTTTATTAATGTTGGCCCACGTGACAAGTGATGCTCTCAGATGCTTCTGTGCGGAGTTCCCCCCCCCCGGTCCCTTCTGGGTTTTGGGTTTCACTCGTGGTCCTTGCAGCAATGTCACAGGAGCAGACCCATGTTCCCCAGCTCTGTGTAATGAGAGGAAATAGATTCAGCTCAGTGCTCGGATGTTTTAATGAATCATCAATGTGTGCATCTCTACGCTCGGTTCGATGAGGTTTTACTGTCCTTTACAACCATTACTCAGGAACGCGGGAATTGATCTGGAGCATCTCTCCTTGCCGGGTGACCTGCTGGTTAGAGGCTTTGGTCTCTCATTCAGCTTTATCAGACAAAAGACAAGAACAGAGGAAGTTGGAGAGCTGAGCTCTCCCAGATGAGCACATCAGTCAGCCCCATCCCACACCCCATGGGTACAGTGACTCCAGTGCACAGCCAGGTCCCACACCAGCATTGCCACCGCTGCTGGTGTCAGCTTTAAAAGCACGTGGACAGATAGTGTAATGTGCAGAAGATCATTAGAGCCATCTGGGAAGGCTTCCACGGTGACTAGGTGACATTTAAAGGTCCCTTCCCACCTAAACCATTCTATGGCAGCTCTTGCAGCCGTGCTCACTGGAGGTGTGACCCAGACCCCCACAGAGCACTGGGCTCCCTGCCTGACGAGCTGGGTCTGCACCTCAACACATCTGTGGCTCTGCTTTTATCTTCCTGAAGGAGAAGGCAGCATCCCCCCCTTTGCCTGAGGCTCCTGGGCTCATTTCTGGATGCCCTGTACCCTAAGAGCTTTGTCAGATGGATGTCCCTGGTCCTTCAAGCCCTGGTTGCTCGAGTAGGTGTCTGGCTGCGTTACAATAGCCCCTGGAAACAGTTTCTTGCCTTGTCCTGTTTGTGACCTCCTCCAAGTACAGATTCACCTTCTTCTCCTCCTCTCTTGGCTTTTTTTTTTTCCTCATTGTAAAGGGAAAGAAGCTGAGCTGCCAGCATGGTAGGAAGGTGAATGATCCTCACTGGGGGGTAGGAGGGTATCTTTAGCTAATGAGTTCTGTCTCTGTCTATTAGAGATGAAGCCCCAGGTTGCTGGCGTGTGCAAGTGGAGCTCCTGAGCTTTCCTGTACAGAAGGAATTTGTGGTGGAACAACATAACACGGGCAGGTCAGCTTGAAAACAGCTGAACCTTGCAGATAAGCAGTGAGAATTTATTTAAAGAGAAAAAAATTATGTATCTCTCTCTCTCCCCTTCAGTTTCTCCTCAGTCGTTGCTCATAAATCCAGGCAAGGAGCGAGGATCCATCTTTACACTCATTGCTCCGGGTGTTTATTTTAAGACTTCAGTGAGATGTAGAAATGCCAGGTTCCTGACTCCGAAACTCTGACCGCTCAGGGCTGACACAGAGTGGCTTCCCACAGGCTGGCAGCCAGGAGGAGCACCAGGAGGGCTGAGGGATGGGAGCTGTGGGTTCAGCTCCTTTCCTCGAAGGCAGAGCAGTGACTTTCTGCCTGCCTGGGAGCTCTTGCTGCAGCTAACACTGGCACAATTGCACCGGTGCTACCATGGGAGCATCCTGTGCTGGAGACAAGATTCGGGTCTCCCAGCACATCCCCTGCCCTGCTCCGGGCAGAGCCTGCCAAACTCCCAGCAGAAGAGAGCTAAGGGTGCAGTAATGCACAGGGAATACCTGGAGCAAGCTGTGAGCTCAGAGAAAAGCTATTTTTACTGGGCAGTAGTCAGATATGTCCTCCGGGTCCCAGATCAGCTGTGCTGGATGCTGTACAAACCCCAGCAGCAGCATTAATCCCCCTCTGGGTGTTGCTGGCCCCATCCTCTGCAGAGTGACAGATCTCCCGTGGCCTTTCATTGCCACTGACCACCCCAGATGCAAAGCCAGTCCTGAAGGCAGTTAAGCTGTGGCTTCCAGAGCCCTGGAAGCAGCAGTACCTGACATTTGTGGTGAGGAGCTCAGGGAAGCAGCTGCCTCCATGGGCAGGAGGCAAGGGCTGCCTGCCTGGAACAGAAGCTGACTTACAGGTAAGTAGCTTTAAGCACAATTGATGCACCAAATTAGGGACTGAAGCAGGCAGCACCCCTCCGAGCTATAATCCATTGCCTCGCTAACATAAATGGAAATTTAATTTGAGTGAGGACAGGAAGGGGAGGGGAGGGAAGAGAAGGGAAGCTCGTTGTCTGCTCCCACGCAGCTCCCCATGCCCTGGGGGCTCTGCTCTTTGCAGCCCCCATCAGTCGCTAGCCAGCGCCAGGATCGAATTTGCCTGGGCACTGATGAAGTTAGGGAGTGTCTGACTCTGGCTGGACCTGACATGGGATGAGAAGTGGGAAGAGATGCCTGGCACACAGGAGAGATGCTCATGGGGATAGCCAATTGTGCAAAGTCCCAGGGACCCCTGCCCCAATCCACACTGTGCACAGTTTCTCTGGCCTCGTGTCTGCAGTAGTTTGCAGATGTGTTGGGTGCCGACAGAGACAAGACACTCACAGAAAGGTAGGAGTTGGAAGGGCCCTCTGGAGACCACCTCGTCCACTCTCCTGTCCCAGCAGGGGCACCCAGAGCAGGGGTCCAGCAGCGTAGGGTCCAGCCGGGTTGGGAATCTCTCCAGAGAAGGAGACTTCACAGCCTCTCTGGGCAGCCTGGCACAGGCTCTGACACCCTCACTGAAGAAGTTTTTCCTCATCACTTGGAGGAGACCATGACCCAGCAGTGGTGGGTGGGAAAAACCATCCCCTTCTCCTCCTGCATGATGGAAACAAATGCTGTAACATCCTCCTTGCTAAGCCTCTGCTCAGTCTAACTTCTTGCTTTCTCCTAACTTGTTTCTCTTGCTTGCCTTCCTCAGGACCAACTTTTCTCTCCCTTACACCAAGTAATGTCCCTTGCCTCACCCCCACAAGGACCTTATCCAAAGGGGACCCAGCCCCAACTATGCAGTCAGACCTCCTCACTGCTGCCCCGAATCAGAGACAGAATTGGACCTCAGTGCTCTTCATGGCTTGGTCTCACGGCTGAGGACAGCTGAGCAGCTCCCATCTCTTCCCCCTCTCCTTCTGATCCAGCCATGCACCCGCAGCTCTTCTGGAGAGCGAAAGGCAGGTGGATGGGCTGTGCCTACCACGGTGCCCTGGGGAGTTGGGGATGGGAGAGCAGAAGAAAGGCCAAAGTTAGTGAAAGGAGAGAATCATTTACTCTTTGTGTGCAGCTAGGCCCCTTCCCACCAGGCTGCTTGAGCAGTTCAGCAACCCAGAGAAATTCCCTCCCCGGTGCTGCCGCAGCTGAGCCACCTAATGAAATGGAGTCGCCTGTGCATGCTATATTAGGGTTACCATGGATATGGTGTCACAAACACTGGGCTGTGGCTTTGTTATATAAACAGGAGAGATTGTCACAAATCCCCAGAATATCTGAAAAGGACAGGAAGAGACAAAAGCATTCTCTGGGTTTGTTTATCAAGGGTTCTGTGCCCCGGTGGACGGTGCCAGTGGGAGGTGGGAGAGGTTTGTGTTAGCTTAGAGAAGTGGAGCAGAACCAAGCAGTGGTCTCAGCAGGCTCAGTAGCTCTGGAGACTCCCTCTGATCTTCAGCAGGATCTTTCTAACACAGAAGTGCTGCTGACTAGGCTGCTTCTGGACCCTGGGTGTGCCTGAGAGCTGGGCTCCCTGCAGAGCATGGCGTGAAGTGTGTTGTTCTTCACGCTCAAGTTGATCCTAGATGAGCTTCACGTAGACCTTGGCTCTACCCAGTTTCTGCCATATGTGAGGAGAACCTGCTGCCTGCATCTGGTGGGGGCCAGGACTAGTGGTGATGGTGGAGATGTACAGTCAGCTCTCCCAGAACTGCCCACACCTGACCCTGCTCAGCAAGACCATCCGGCTAATCTTGTACCATCTCAGGGACAGAAAGTTCCCTTTGTACTGTTTGAGAAAGCATGTAATTTGAAGGAAAAAAAAAAAAAAAAAACTTCTCTAGAAATGGAGGTGGGATGTAAGGGAGATGGAGACATCAGAGTGGCTAAAATTGTATTGCACTCCCACTCCCCTGCCAATAAAAACACCATAAATAAAGTGGCTTTGCAATAACCATCTCCACGCATTGTAACACAGATACATGTGTCCCTGCAAAAGATGCTCGAAGCAGGATAAACTCTGCTCTAGCCTCGTTCTGCAAGAGAGAAGCTTGCTCCAGTCCTTTCATGGTGATGACTCCTCCAAGCAGGTGCTACCCCCAAGCTCCCAGTCTCCATCAGTGGATTCCTCTTCCCATCCTCTGTGCTCATCTGTGGGTGATGTTCCCAACCCACGGCTGTTTCAGCTTCCTCCTGGCCTTCCAGATGCCCTTCACCATGGGATGACCATCCATCTGCTTGTTCACTTCCTATCACTCTCCCTGGGAGTCCAAGCAGACATCTTTCCATGCTTCATTATCTCGCATGCAGTGGAGAATACCAAACTCAGTCAGGAAAAATCTGCTCTATCGTTTAAAACCACACCAAATGCAGTTTTTGCTCTTTGGATGTAGGACACCCTGCATTGTGCTTCTGCATCACCTGACATCCCTGATTTGCAAGACCCATCTTAATTTTCATGAAGTGATGTGTCTCTGGAGTGGTAGGGAAGGGTTCTTCTTTGATTTGGTAGGAAATAGCAGCAAAAGGAGCCGGAATCTGATGCAGGCGTGGGTCCAAGGCAAGGACTGTCTGCCATGTGAGAATTTCAGGGGACTAGGTTGATGCTGAGCCCTTCTGCATGGGACTCTGCTCTTTGATGCCAGCCTTTCTTGTTACTTTTCCTCCAGCCATTGCTTTCTGGCACTCAGCTGCTTCCTGAAGATTACACAGCAAGCCAGGATCAGCAGCAAGAGGAGCTGATCCAGGAAAGGACATGGGGCCAAAAGAGCCTGAGGAGATTGAAGATGGAGCTTTATCAGCTTAGAAAAATGTTTGGTGCATTGAATGACAAGGGCTGCAGGCCCTGCACGCTTTGGGTTTGTTGTAGACAAGTTACCAAGAAGGTCTAGTAAAGGGTAGAAATAGTGGATAAATATGATTTACTTCAGAAAACTCCACATGACTTCTGCACAGGGAGCACTTGTCCTACAGACCTCTTGACAACCTTCAACGGGTCAATAAGCTTGAAGGAGAAGGTGTTTCCAGGAGAAGCAGTCTCTTCGGCTTTCCAAGGCTGTAACAAAAGGTTCTGCACTATTTCCATCATGGCCCAGATGCCCATGGAAGGATTATTCCCCCAGCTCCTCCCATGCCTCTTCAGGCCAGCAACCCCCTCCCGATATCCATGCCTGTGGGGTGAGGACTGCCCTGTGTACAGGGGCACGAGGAAATCCATCATGAGCATCATTAAACTCACACACACACCCCCTTCTCTAATCTCTCCCTTTCATTAGCACTTCCATCTGAAGCAGTGGCTGCACAGGATCATGTTCCAGCAAGTCTGGCACGTCACGTTGGGTGCAGAGGCAGGAGCTGGCGGGTGCCATGTGACATGATGTGCCAGACAAGCCCCACCTCGGAGCAACTTTCAAGCTCACGTTCCTTCGGAGCATCTCTGAGCCACGTTGCTGAGGCTGAGGCTGATGTGTGGTAACGTAAGGCTGATGTGCAGTGACGTAAGGCTGATGTGTGATGATGTAAAGCTGATGAGCCTCGGTGGATGGTGTCGGTCATGGGCTGGGGATGATTAAGGCAGTGAGTGTGGAGGACGCTGCCTTGTGACGCTGGGTAATTCATCTGTTCACGTTAAAACCACTTATTTTAAGAAGCAGGTTTTCTCTGTTGTTGCTTTGTTAACTCTTTTAAGCAGATGCATCCCTTGGCACTCAGGTTGTCACCTTCAAAGACATAAACCTCTTGGAGTAATGTGGCAGGCCATGGCATCTTCAGCCTCACACCATAGCCCCAGGGCAACTTCAGCTCCATCCCTGCCTGACTCAGTGCCATAAGTCACAGCAGTAGGGAGCTGGGATGCAAGAGGGACACCAAGCAAGGAAGGTCCTGCTTATGAGCATGATGGTTCCCACATTTTGGGTGATCAAAGCTGGGGGAGAAAGGCTGCTATGGGAGAGTAAAAACCTGGGGATCAGGCTGCTCTTCTCACCTAAACAAAAAGTTTGCATTTAAATGCAGCTGAGGTGACTGAGGCACTGTGAGCATGTACCCACCTCCCAGTGAGAGGAGGAGGAGGATGCAGTGGAGCCCCTCCAGGCTGCTGTCGTGAATATTTGGGATCAACTTGGAGACTGTCTAAGAGGAGGCACCTCCATAATGTCAGGGAAGAGGCAGAGCAAAGTGCCCAGCACTTACATCAGGCCCAAAGAGCAGCTCTCATGACGAGAAGGTAAGGCAGCACACATGGGGTCCTGTTTATTGCTGGGGGCTTAAAGAACAAACAAATGCCAGGGACCAGCAAAGGAAAAGGTGCTGACCTTAGGAATGGAAAAAGACAGTATTTGGCAGATGATGATAAGGTTGTGCAGTCACTCTGCCTGGCTGCTGCATCCAGACCTGCTCCCAGGGTCTGTGACAGGCAGAAGGCACTTGGCATGTGCCTGCAAAACACAGAGGGATGGTTCACTGGAGCCCTAACGTTGTGTTTCCACAGTGGAGAAAGCACTGGCAAAAGTAGTGGGATCCTTTAGTGATGCTAAATGTCCTTTGCTACCCTATTTCAAGTGTATGCGTGGTTTATTGCATCCCTGAGAGTCTGGCCCTTGGTGTGTGTCGTGTCCACTGAACTACAGTTCATAGAAACAGAGAATCGTAGAGTGGTTTGGGTTGGAAGGGGCCTTTAAAGCCCACCTAGTCCAACCCCCCTGCAGGGAGCAGGGACATCTGCAACTAGAACAGGGTGCTCAGAGCCCTGGCCAACCTCACCTGGGATGGTGCCAGGGATGGGGCAGCCACCACCTCTCTGGGCAACCTGGGCCAGGCTCTCACCACAGTTATGGTAAAAAGTTCCTTCCTTCTCTCCAGTCTAAATCTCCCTCTTTTAGTTTAAAACCATCACTCCTGGTCCTGTCACAACAGGCTCTGCTAAAAGGTTGCTGAAAGAGTTTTCAGTCTAGAAATGGCACCAATCTGACCCAGACTGGGGAAGCACTGGGAATATGTACAGAAAGCTGGTCAGTGCTTAAGCAGCCTATTGCTCCCAGCGATCCCCAGGTTTGGCTGGGGTTTGTGATCACATAAGATGGAAGATGTTTCCAGGGTCATGATAACCAGATGGAAACCTACCCTTCCCTGATGGCAGCACATTATGGGTTGCTCCCTAGGGATGGAGCAAGCTGGAGGTAGGGACAAAAAGACCAGAGAGTGGGCTTAGTGCTGAGTGACAGGCAGGTCATGCAATATTCCTGAGCAGTCTGACCCCAAGACCTGAGTCAAGTGTGAGGAAACCAAGAATTTGTGGGTGCAGGATCGTGAACGCGTGAACTGACGGAAGGATCTACACCGTGAATAATCCACTGGTGACGTTGGAGGACAGCAGGTGGTTTTAACCTGAACACTCTACTCAAAAACCTCCCAATGGTTTGGCTCCTGCCTATTGCTGGTCTGTTTATCCCACAGACTTGGCAGTCACAGGACACTTCCCAAACGGTGAGAGGGCTTGATGAAAGTTGTGGCTGGCCAGCTTCCAGCTCTCCAGGCTATCGCCTGACTCCCGAACTGCGGATACTAATTAGTGCTTTCCTTCTGTAAAAATGTATGTTGCAAAGTCTAGGGGATCTTGGCTCTTTGCGCGCTGTGTCTGTCCAGCCCCTAGCGTGACGAGTCCGTGCTCACAACAGAGCTCTGGCACGTCACTGCAATACAGACATGTGCCATGAAAACCTTTGTCTCCTTCATAGGTAACTGATCTTCACAGAGTTGCTCCTGCTGTACGTGAACCTCGTGTTAGAAGCCAGAAAACAAGCTCTAAACCTGCTGAAGGCAGCCCAAGTGTTTGCTAAGTCCTTGTTATAACATTGTCTTTCCTTGCTTCCCTCCTGGGCTCAGGTGAGAAGAGAATTGCTTTGACATATTCACTGGGAAGCCACCAGGTTGTTTATTGCTGTATGGGAGTCCGGGCATAGGAACCTAAATGAACGGTCTAAGCAAAGAACCTCCATCGTTCATCTTTCTGAGCAAAGATACGGTGATAAATTGCTAGACAATGACATTTGACCCATAAAAGTAATAAAAAGCTAAAATTGTTTTTATTCCTGGCGTAGCTTTTCAATATCTTTAGCGCATAGTCCAAGCAACCTTGAAGCAAAACTGAAGAAGGACCATGATGTAGAGAGTTCAGTACTAACCACTACCATCGATGGTACTTAAACAATAATAGTCTTAAGTGGGCTCTCTACAGATAAACTATATTTTGTCCTCTTGATTTCATTTGTTGTCATTAGGCTGCCTTTCAGATCTCTGCACAGGCGTTTGAACTGCGTGCAAACGGCGCTGAAATTACTGGCAGTAATTAGTTTATTTAGGGAGCAATTAATTAAATGCAACTGTTGCCCTCTCTATAGATTAAAAGAGTGCTATAAGTGATACCATCTTAAAAAGAGCAGATACGCTATAAAAGGACCAGAGACTAATTATTCTCATCAGTCAACGAGGACAGAACAAGTATCGACGGGCTAAAGCTGCCAATGAGAAAAATTAAGTTAGGTCTTAGGAGTAACTTTGGGCCTGCAAACACGAGTCAGGCCAGGGAAACGGAGGCGGTGGGACAGAAGTCCTGAGTCAGACAGAGGCACCCCGTCCCCCCAGCACCATCGCTGGGAGGCTGGAAGAGGCAGTGGCCTGCAGAAGGGTCCCGGCTACCTGAGGAGTTTGACAGCTTGCAGATGACGAGGGTGAAAGCAGCCAGGGCTTATGGCAGGGGTGTGATTAGGCAGAGCCTCGTGGGACATGCCGAGCATCCTCCATGTCCTAGGGAGCGAAGGTGCTTGTGCTGTTGTTCAGAGAGCTCAGGGATGGTGGGAGAACTGGGGTGGCTTTTGCTTCCCTGTCACACCAGCCTGGGGAGCAGGCACGACTTCCATGCGTGGCTGGGACAGTCATTTCCATGCTGGTGCTTCTGCAGGTTACCCACCTCCTAGAGGGGTAATTCAACTCAAGTCACCAGGTTTTGTCTCAGGTTTTGCTACCACCAAACACTACTGTTTTTAATTTCAACTCTGGGATGCGATAACCACCCTGACACTAAGGTGTGAATCAACACCACCAGTGCCAAACGTGCCCTGAACGGCACAGAAAGCTGTGGATGAGAACTTCTGAAATAGCTGAGGTTGTGCTGGATTGGGCAGGGGTTTGGAATGAGGAGACTTGGTCCCCTCCCCAAGAGTGGCTGTCACCAAAACAAGCCAGCAAAAACCTCCCAATAAACAGCGCAGGGGACAAAGTTGTGTCCTGTAAAATGCCTCGGGACCCTCGTGGGGTTAAGTGATGGACGCTTTGGGGGTTGCCTTGTTTTTCTCCCTGGTTGGGGGGGTCGGTGATGAAGGCTTCCTCTGGCAAGACCCAACTCTGTGAGGGGTGAATTGGCTCTATTAGGGGGTGACTTGACTCCTTAGGGGGGGATGACTCGTCTCTGTGAGGGGGTGACTTGGTTCTGTGATGGGTGACCTGGCTTTAGGAGGGGATGACCTGGCTCCTTGGGGAATAACCCCGCTCTGTGGGGTGCGATGCCCTGGCTCTCTGTGGGGATGCCCCAGCTCCACGGAGCCTGCCCTGCGCCCCCCACCTCTGCGGGCTCCGAGGCCCGGCCCCGATGCCCAGCACATGCCCACATCCCGGCTGTGGAGAAGGCGGGGGGGGGGGGAGTGCACAGGACCCGGCGTCCACTTCCCGCTCCGGGGTGAGGATGCGGGATGCTGGGGGGTGAGGATGCGGGATGCTGGGGGTAGGGGGGGGGAGGATGCGGGGCGGGAGACCGGCAGCACGCGCTGCTGCCCGTGCGGCCCCGGTGCGGGGCTCGGGGGGGGGGGGGGGGGGGGGGGAGCTGCTCGGCCCCGCTCCGCTCCCGCCGCCGTCATTGGCGGCCCCGGCGGCGCTGGGGAGCGGAGGGGAGCGGAGAGGAGCGGAGCGGGGCGGGGAGGGGAGGGAGGGGAGGGGAGGGGAGGGAGGGAGGAAGGGGGGAGGGAGGGAGCGCTCCCCCGCAGAGCCGCCGCTGCCGGGCCCGGCCATGTGCCGAGGAGAGGGAATCTGCCGCCGGCTCGCCTGCTCCGCACCCTGAGCTGGCTTCCGTCTTCTTTTTGGGATTCTTTTTTTGGTTTTTTGTTTTTTTTTTAATTGAATGTAATTTAATTTATTTTTTAATTTATTTTTTTGTTGTTGTTGTTTTTTAAATTGTTGGTTTTGGCGTTGATGCTCTCCGAGCCGGAGGCTTCGGGAGACGCGGTCCTCACCTGAGAGATCCAGCACCATTCCCCCGTTTGAAGGTAAGAGCGGAGGGGGCACCGCCGCGGGGGCTCCGGACCCCCCCCAACCCCACCCCGGCTTTCCCTGGGCTCCTTCTCCCCGTCCTTCGCAACGGTGGGGTCTTCTGCGGTGCTTTTCCCCTGTTTACTTCTCTCCCCTCCAACCTCCCGCCTCTCCTGCCTTCTTCATGGTGCATCCTGAACTGCCTTTCAGCAGCGGTGGGATTCTGCTCGGGGGGACCCCTGCGTCCCGGGGGAACGCCTGCCAGGAGGGGAGCAGGCAGAGGATCGCCCCGGCTGCCAGAGTTGGGTCTGGGAAGGGATTTTGAGCGGGGAGGCAGAATGAGTAGGGACATGGAGAACTGCACAGCATCCTCTCACCGATAGCCTGGCTCACGGGAGGCACTGGTCCAGTCCCACTGCCTTAGACCGAGATGGAAAATACCGGAGTGCTCCAGGCTTGTTTTTTCTTGGTCCTACAGCACCTTTAGTTTCAAAGCCATGCTTGTGAAAGAGATCATGAAAGCATCTCTCAGGGATTGGGTGGGAAAGCTGCCCCCATCCCGTGCCATGCCAAGGTGCGCAGGTCATGCCCTTCTCTGCCCTGAGGACATCTCATCCTCCTCTGCACACTCAGCACGGGGCTGAACCTGGCCTCTCTTGCTCACCTGTCTGAGCAGCTCAGCTGGAGCCATGCGTCTAGGGCAAAGGTTTGTTCCTATCTCATGTCCTGGTCCCAAAGGATGTAGGAACCCCCCACTTCATCCAGATGAGTTTGTAGAGACCACCCCAGCCCCGGGTTAGGCAGCAAACCAGGCTGGTAGCTCGCATGCCATGAAGCAATGGTGATGGAGAGGAATCCAAAGGTGAACGCAAGGAAGGTGATAACACAATTATCCGTGGGTTGGTTTTGTCACTATTTGGTTAATACAATAGCCGTCCAGGTCTGTGCTCCCAGAAGTACATGGGCTTTGTTCAGTATATGCAGGCTTGGGGGGGTGGCTGTGAGAGGGAGAGAGAAAGCCCCCAAGGGAAGATGGCTTTTCATTTCCCCGTATCGACTGGTTTCAGACAGGATTATTTATGTTTGACATAACAGATCACCAAACTTGGAAGGTAGTGGGGGTGTGCTCATACTCATTAAGGTAGACAGTTTTCTGACAGAATAAATTAAAGGTAAGAGAAGACTGCACTGTGAGGTTCAACAGATTGTCTTCTAGCCTAAAATGAGCAGTGAAATCATCGTAAAACCTAGATGGTAAAATCATGCACTTCAATCTTTCATGATGGATGCCTGGCATTTTAGGAAACCTGGAGGATATCCCAACATTTAGAGTGCAGACAGTGCTCCTGGCTGACCTCATTTGAGCAAAAGTACCCAGAATGATGGGTTTTTTTAGTCGCTGTAGCTTGTCTTCACTAAGTAAGCACCTAAATTACAATGCTGTTAAGGGGAAAGAGTTTACATAAATTGTGCATGAACTGAGCGCCTCGACTACCTGCACACCTGTACTTGGGCACTTGCCTTCTTGCAGTGGCATGTGAATAACGGAAGGTTCTTTGCAACCTTTTATGGCTGGTTTTCAGCTAGTCTGAAATGAGCAGAAAGATGCGTTAGGGCTGTCAGTTGGTGAAAATAGATTTCAAACACCTTAAAGACCATGTAGCTGTAATTAAAAGTGTAACCTCCTTCCTCTGCGTGTCAGGATTTCTGTGCAGCACGATGACAGGACCTCTGAAGGAATGATGCTGGTGTTCAGTAGGTATAAAGAACTTCAACAAGATCCCCCGCAAAGTGACTGATGTTGTTTTATCACCCCCTCAGTACATTGGTTCTCACTTAGGAAAGATGTGGGGATGCAAGGGGAAAGGAAGGAAACATTTGTTCCTTTCTTGTCAGGAAACAGATTGCAAATACAGGCAGTTCTTATATACCTGTGCCTGCCTGAGCACAAAAGAGTTGCAGACCATTGCCAGCACCGTGGTTACTGGCTGTATCTCTGCCGTGTTTCTCTGTGTTTTCCAGCAAATCCTGGTAGATCCGTCTAATTGTCACATCTCCTCCTGATCCTTTTCCATTGCAACTGAAGCAGTCAGTCCCCACATCCTCATGTAGGTGACACGAGAATCAGGCTTGAAGGTTTGTTCTCCTGGGCTTTACAATCTCAGGAGGACATGTTCAGAAGGACCTGCTTGCCTATTGACCACCAAGAAGAAGTTTTTCTAAAGGTATTCCCATGTCTGAAGCTGAAGAATACCTACTGACCCTACAGCCATACCTGAGTACCCTCCTTAGGATCCTTTAAAAGTTTTTCTGGGCACTAGATTCAAAGAGATAAAGGTGGTTAATTCCCTTGGGCATTTATTTGCAGCCCAGCGAGCTTAGCTGCGTCCTTGCAGGCTGAAGGAGTCAGTGCCACTGATCTTTGGGCACATCAGGACATGTCCTCGGTGCCCATCACTTGGGTCAGTGAGGGGTTTTTGCAGCTGTAAGGTATTTATGTAACTCGGAGCTTTTCATCTGGCTGCACAGTGCCTGGCTGTGTTAATGCTGGTGTAAGAAATGGGGATAACTTGGTGCCTTCTCACTCGTCATGTTCTGGTACCTGGCTGTCGTGTTGTCATGGATATGGATAAGGACATGGCCAGTGAAGAGGTGCTTGTTGCTGGCAGGGCTCCCACAGCCACAGCTTGTGATGTAACTTAGAACATTGAAGAAGAGCAGGGAAGGGATGGAGGAGAGGTGGCAGGTGTCGGGGTTGAACTTGCAACTCATTCCCATTCTAATTTACACTTCTTCCCCTGTTGTCGTCCGTTATCATCTTCTCTCCTCGTGATCTTATTTATTACAGTAGGCAGGATTAGTGCACCTTTTCCCTGAGAAAAAAAACACATATCCCAGCACCACAAACTGACAGAGGGATGACAAATAGGTTGGGTGATGGAGTCTGACCATCTTCAGGCCTTTCAGTCACATTCAGATCACAGCTGAGGCCAACCCGGACAAGGCTGGGACCTCAGGAACCTGTGAGCCCTGCAATCCCCACGAGAACAGCCCTGGGCAGAGGTCAGCTGGAAAGGTTAGGAAACAAAATTAAAAGTCCTAATAACATTTTGAAACATCTTTGGACACATTTCTCCCTGGAAAGCTTAGTAACAGGCATGACCCATTAATAGCAGTTCAGGGCACCAGAGGGAGGACCTGGGTCCTGCGGTTCTCAAGGTGCCTGTGCCAGAGGCAGCATGGAAGGGGGACAGGAACAGAGCTGATTTAGGCCAGAATCATGACGATGATGATTTCGCCCCATCCTGAGTGCAGATTTCTCACTGGAGTTGTGGGGCAGCAGTGTAAGCTGCAGCCTGGGATACTGTTGGGTGCTGGCATCTCCCTTGGCATGCTGCTCCTCTTGCCAGGCCATGAAGTTGGGACACGAGATGATTCTGGGGCTGACAGCGATTCGTTCACCCTCTCTCTGCAGACAGAGTTTTTTTTTTAATCTTGCTCATTGAATCAAGCACCCGTGATGGGTCAGAGCTGGTGTCCGGCTTCATTCAGAATAACGGCACAAGATGGACCAAGACATCTTCCCCAAGTGCGCCTGGCCACGAGGGCAGCTCAGCCCCTCCTCGCTGTCTCTCCCCATCTCTTACCTCCGGGACAAAAGCCACCCGCAGCGACACACCACCCAGCATGGCAGTTCGGGAGCTCGCTGAGCTTTCCTCGCCAGCCACGCGGATTTTCTCCCTGGCTGGAAAGCGGCTGCCGCTTGTACCCGCCCGTGAGCTCCAAGGCAGGGACAAGGCTTCTGCATGGGGCTGAGAGGAAGGTGCAGGCAGCTCTGCCGCCCTGGGTAACGTCCCTCTGCTCGGCAGCTTTTCTCAAAGAGATGGAAACTTGTCACATTTCTCCCCGCAACAATATCTGACATTATCCAAGCGATTTGCCCTTGGTGTGTTTCCAGAAATAGTGAGGCTTACAGTAGACGGGGGTGACATCTGGGTGCATTGCTGTTCTGTTCAGAAACATTCAGTAAACAAGACAGGATCTATTGTTCAAAGGTTATTTCAGAAGACTCCCAGCGAGTTCTCTGGCCGTGCAATGGGGAAAGCTTTAATGGCATGGTGATAATTGCCTTTTTCTGAAGGATGTGTTATAAACAAGTTACCAGAAACCCAGAAGCAAGTCTTGACCTGTGCTCGCCAGGCCAGGGACCTGGTCCAACCTGAAAACACGAGGAGTTTTTCTCTTTACCTTAGTGCAGGTTGGATCAAGCCCAGGAAATGTGCATCTGGCTGTGGGAAGAGCAGGCTGGGGGGCACAGCCGGGAGATGGAGGGGAGACCACCAGCAGTTCAACAGTAAAAAAACCCTCTCAGATCAGCATAATAGGGCAGCAGGATTCACATCAGCAGGGAAGGCGAGAGAAGGAGTCCTCCCCGAGGCTCTGAAAAGAAAATAAATGTCATTAGCAGTGGATAAAGCAACCGCCTCTGAGCACCTGAGAGGAAGGTGGGAGGCTCTGCAGGGAGAGGGGGGGTGGCAAGGGCTGCTGGCACTCACAGGGCTCAGCGAGGCCACTGTAGGAGACACTCGGCAGCCCACATCTTCATTCGTCATCTCCCCGCTCAGTCAATAGCCTCCTTATAAAACAAGAAAAAGAAAGGCGAGTGAATTTTTGGCAGATGCCAAGTGGCAGTGCCTGGGTGACAAGGATGCTGCTCACATGGGACAGCAGGGAAGAGCTGTGGCTTTGCTGTCATTCACACCAGCCTTACATCTGCACACCCTCCTGGCAGAAATCACTCCTGGCTTCTTGCCTTGGCCCCAGGGCAAACAGAATTAATTCTCACCATTCATTTTATGCCCCTCGGAGAGCTCTGATGGAGAGGAAATCACGTCACGGACTCCCACTTTTTTCTTTCAGTTTTGCCACTGATTTTCTCAGAAAAATAAAGGCGGGGGGAGGTGGAGTGAGATCGAGGGGTGGCCATGGAGCCGACCAGAGCCCACAGTGGGACCATCCCAGCCTAGGTGCTGGCTCCAGCTCTCCTCTGCCTTATCTGGTGCTGCCGTGAGCTGTGTCAGCACTGCAGAGGAGCCCTGGCAGTGGGTGCCAGTGGAGAGCTTTCAGAGCTGTTCAGGGCTGTTTGGAGCCCCACTCCCTGTCTGCCTTCTCCCTTCTGGTCATCTGTTGGTGCTCCAGCCTTGTCCTCCCCTGGGTCAGTCACTGAGATACCAATTACAAAAACTTAGGTGGTGAGAAAACCATCAGAAGCTGACAGTCTGAAAAACAGAGTTGGTGAAAAAGCTTGGGTTTTTGTTTTGTTTGGTTCCTTGAATAACCACTAAACTCCAGCTTAGGCCCTTCCAAGGTGCGGGTTGGCCTCTCCTGGGCAGGGGATAAAGGAGATGATCTTGCTAGGAGGGGAGCGAAGCTCTCCACACTGCCAGCTTTAGGGATGGCTTTGAGGCCACACTATGGCTTTTCTCTGGGTACAGTTTCATCCCAGGGGCTGAGCTGCAGAAGCTGATAAGCTCATTATATTGGGGGAATTGCAAGCGGTGGGCATGCCACACAGCTGGGATTTCCTTCCTTTCTGCTGGAGGGGTCTCTTAGCAAACTGGGAGGAAAAGTCCTTTGGGGTTTCATTTTTTCCTGTCCCTTGTTCCTCAGCTGCCTGAAAATCTAGGCTGGTCCATAGTGGGCAGAAGTGGTCTCTTGTAGCATCCACTCGTACCTGCAGAGCTGGCATCAGTCGCAGCTTCACTGACTGGCATCAGTCGCAGCCAGGTTGTCTCTTTACTCAGAGTTTCGGACCGTTTGAGGTTAAAGGGGAAAACACATCAGCATTGAGGAGAGTGGCTGTCTGGGGGAAGGTAAATACCCAGGCTGCTGGGTGTTGTGGGTGCTTTGAAACCCTCAGGAGTGCCACAGCTTCATGATGGATTCATGAATTGTCGTTCTCCCCGCGACCTCTCCCCAGCTCGGCTCTCTTCAACTGGAGTGCATTAAAACCTCTCGAGATTCAAAGACTTGTAAACTGGCACTGATCACAACAGAGACACGTCTTGGACTGTGTTGGAAAGAATGATCCAGGGGCTCCATCGAGGTGGGTGTTTGCTGTGGTGATGCGGGAGCGTGCCCGGAGATAGAGGAGTTCACAGGCAAGTGCCAGACGAGTCCCTGGAGCGTGCAAATCACAGCTCTGCTCCAGCATCCACTTACAGGCACCACTTCCCGTGAGAAAAATAACTTAACCTACAAGTAGCTTGGCTCATTTTTATTCCAAATGTTCCACCTTCGCTCCTCTGGGTTGTTTGCTGTTTTCCCTGGGAAACGATACAGTATTTTCAGAGGTAGCTGGCAGGACAGTGCAGTCCCAGCACAGAGCTCCTGTCCTGAAACCTGGCTTTGATTCCCCAGTTAAGAGGAGGGTGTTGCTTAGGCTTTGCCATTCAATTTACATCTGGATTCCCTTTGCTCTCAGGGTGGATTTGATTTAAGACCTGTCGTGGATAAGAAGGCCTGAGCTGTGGCAGACCATTAACTCTCTCCTTTATCTGTTGCCTGCCTTCATTGCCCAATGACAGCTGATGTGGTGCAGGGAGGCTCTCCCTAAGGGTGTCTGCTTGCAGTGATGCTCTTTCTTCCTCCTGGTTTCCCACCTTTGCATCTGCAGAATAATGTGCACCTTGTCACTCTTTAGGTAACGCAACATACGTGAGTGGCGTAGCAAGACACGATGCCTTTTGAGGCAATCCAAGCTAAACTTCCCCCCTGGGGAGAAAAATACAGTAGAGAGGCTGCCAGAGGCTCAGTTTCGAGCAAGTGCTGCGGTGCCCGGGCTGCAGGAAGGTGGTCCAGGAGGTGCACGGCCTCGCTGCTGGGGTTCTCTCCCTGTCTCCTCTGCAAGCCAGCGTGAGCAGGGATTTACAGGGATGCAATGTATAAGGCTCTCATGTGGAAGGAAAAGGAGGTGACTTGGTTTGATTGGTGTCGCCTGCTGGGTAGCTAAGCCCTGGAAAGATTAGCAGTGGGATCTGGGGAAAAACAGCCGTGCTGTGAGAGTGGGAGTGGAGTTGGGAGGGGAAGGATAAGAAGTGTTGGTTTGGGTTTGCTGTTAGGCTAATTTTGCGGGTTTGTTGTTGTATTACACAAAAGAGGGGCTGGGGGAATAATTGGAACTAACGTCTGTCCCGTGGGTTTGCTTTGAGGTGCCCTTCTCTGTGCAAACAGGGCGTGTGTTAAAGCCCTCGAAAGGTGTTTCTCAAACCCCTCCAGGTGATGTCTCGGATCCAGCTGTCCCCAAAGACATGTTCTGCCTGACTGTGCCGGAGCTGAAGCTGTATCCAGAGAAAAGCAGCTCTGATTTGCAGCGCCGGGTGCTGGCAATGCTGGACTTGCTTCAGCTTGGGCAGAAGCTCCCAGGACATTTGGCACCTCAGGGACATAAAACCCCTGTGCCTAATTCTGGGATGTAAGAAGTGCCAGAGGTGCCCACCATGCTGGGCATTGCAGAGCAGAGGAGCAGGGCAGGCTGAGCATCTTCAGGGATGCTTCAATCCGAGTCCAGGAGCAGGATGATCCCAGCTGCTCTTTGCAGGGGAGGTCTGGTGGTATCCCCTCTGGCCAGCATGGATGTGCCATCCTGTGGGCAGGCACAGCCCTCTGAGATAAAGACAAGCATAATATGTATGCAATTAATATTAGAAAGTTCCCATTTGCTTTTTCTAATTAGCAACAGTTTAGCATCACTGTCTTCTCAAGAGTTATTCCTGATTCTCACAGTAGCTCGTAGGAGCAGATTCAGCCCACAGAAAGTGGGGTTTTCTTGGTTGCACATGTTTTCCCTTGTGTTTCTGGCATCACATCTTTGTTTCTGTTGTATTTTTAAATAAAACAGCAGAGGTTATAGAAAACACAAGGCTGTGAGACCGGTTTCTGTGAAACCAAGCACTGATCTTACTTGCTTTCTGGATACCTTTGTAAATATTATGTAATATTGTTGAATGTTAGGATTGGCAGACAAAAAGCCAGTCTTTAAAATACTACCTGACTTGATTTGTAGTAAATATAGAGCATTAATATTGGTGGGCTATGGCAGGCCTGTTGACTGCTGAGGATTAGAGTTGCCCAGCCTCAGAAATGCGTAGCACCGACACGCTGGTGCTGTAGCCAGTGTTTGGGGCTTGCTCCAAAAGAAAAGACTTCCAAAAATGAATGCAGGTGAGCACTTTTGCAGGAACTTGAAAAGAAAAAGTGCTTTTTTTTTTTTTTTAATATATGAATGCTAACATTGCCGTGTAATCCAAATATCACAGTCATGTGCAATTTCACGGTAATCCTGATTAAATCACCCAGCAGCAGAACTGAAGCATCGTGTGATCAGAGCAGAAATTCCTGGGCTCCCACGCGCTGCTCGGTCTCTCCGCTCTCAAGCCCAGGAGCAGGGTGTTTTAGTCAACAAGCCTGGGGTTTGAGACAGCGGTGGATGTATTCCTGATTCCCAGAGGAGGCCAGTGGTCCGTTCTACCTTGGGAGGTAGAGCTCCATCTCCTGCAGGCAGAGAGAGCTCCGACGTGAGTCCAGGCGCCTGTGTTTCAATGGTCTGCTGACCAGGCACAGGGCACTCGGGATGCTCGTGGTTTCAGGTCTGGGGTCTGTAAGACACAAAGTTCTCTGTTAAGCAGGCGTCTGTGTGGTTTGCCACTCAGGTTGGTTGTTAATGATGTGCTCGTTGTGGTACTGCAGCACCAGTCTCGAGGGAGCTCCAAAACTCAGTGAAGGCTCAGTGGAAGTTAGATGTGGTGCTGAGGGACGTGGTTTAGTGGTGGACTTGGCAGTGCTGGGTTAACGGTTGGGCTTGATGAGCTTAAAGGTCTCTTCCAACCAAAACAAGACTATGACTCTATGATTTTCTAGTCCTTTGAGGTTCCATTTAGCAAGGAAGACAGAAGCTGCAGCCTGCTCAGGAAGATGCCAACACTGATCCTCTGCAGCCGTGAGGAGCGGGGAAGCGTGAGCCTGACGTCTGCAGGCATCGAACACCAGCAGAAGCTGTCCCACCAGCCTGGCCTGGCCTCACTTTCCTGCACCCTTCGGTGCCAGCAGTGGCATTGCTGTGGCTCCTGGGGCCGGCGAGAAGATGGGAGAGCGAGCGAGTGGGAGCAGGAACCACCGCATCGCTCTCACGGGCCTCTCCCACATCAAGGAGTCATTTCAAAGGCAGGGGCTGCGTCGTCCCGGTGCTGACGCGAGGCAAAAAGATCCATCACATGTGTTTTGATTTCTGAAAGATGCTGTCCCTGGGAACAGTCGATATTTCAAACATTTGATCCCAGCAGCGCCGTTAAGCCCACATGGTTTTGAGTAGAGCAATTTGCGTGGAGGTTTTTCTCTGCCTCTTTATTCGCCTAATGACGGTTTTCAGCTGAGCTGTCTGAATTACTTTATCTTTTCCGCTTTTTTGCTTATGGTTTTGTTGTTCTGGGCTTCTTTTTTTTCCCCTCTGAGTTAAATCTTTCCCTCTCATCTCCCAGGAAAAGCTGTAACAGAATTAAGGTGAGGAAAAAAGGAAAATTTACTGGAATGGGTTCAGCGTAAGTTGCCGAGAAGCTGAAAATTACCCTCTCAGACGGCCTGTATTAATTCCCCTGATGCAGCAATGATAAATCCTTATTAAAAAGGATAACATAAGGAGATTTTACAGCCTGTCAGAAAACCCCTGGTCACAAGCCACGAGGATGCTCAAGATCTTGTTCCCGAGCAGAGCGGTTTGCAAAGGCGCCTGTCCTTCCCCATGGGCCGCGGTGAAGGACCAGCCTGACGTGAGTGACCTTACATCGTACAAGGCTTGGGTACGAAGCGAGGCAAGCCCCAGAGCCCCAGGTCTTGGGCACAGCGTCTGCCCTGGCAGCGATGCTAAATCTCCACAGCTTCACTGCTTGCACCGTCCCCGTGTCTCTGGAAGCCCAGCAGATGGTAATGTAAACGAGGCAGGTTTTGGTCTCTGACCATGTCAAGCGGCACGCTGATGAGATGGGGGCTTTGAGGGCTCCTTTTCTCCCCCTCCTGCAAACACAACTCGTGCTGGCGGCAGCCTCACTTGCCAGTCCTTAGCGTTTATACACGATATCCAGAATCGCTGAGCTCTCTCTCCTCGCCACTTCTTTATTCATGCACCGTGCTACCTTGCTGGGCTGGAGTGGGAAAAACACTCTGCCTGCTTCTCATCACACGGGCTGAACTGGAGCCTTTGCCGGAGCAATGTAAAGCTGTAGCTATGGAAACTTCCTACCCTTTTTTATGATTTTTCCTTTTTTTTTTTTTTTTTTTTTTTTCTTTGATGGCAGCAGCATATATCCCTTTGGAGATCCCCGGGGGGGCTGCTGGTGCCTGAGTGGTGGTTCAGGCAGCCCCGAGTGCTTGTCTTTGGAAGATGCTAGGTGGTCGCAGCCAGCACCCAGGGGTTCACTCAGTGTCATGCAGCAGGAAGCTGGAAGCACAGGGCCAGGTCACACTGCAGGGGATTTGTGTCCCAGGGGCAGAGGAATGGGAACTGATGGGGAGTAAGTGGGTTGCAGAGAGTCCAGGAAATGGTGTGCGACAGTCGGGTGCTGGGGGGACAGTGTGGGGCTGCTGGAGGTGCCACTGGCCATCGGCTACCCACCCACAGCTAGCAGGGAACAAGGGCAGAAGGGTGCTGGTCCCCCTCCTGCCTGTGCCTGGGTAGAGGGTGGTCCCTGGAGCTCTCTGGCTGTTGTATTTAATGAGCACCAGGGAGACGGATCCCCTGGCTGCCTCCAGCCCAGCCTGGGTCTGTGAATCCTGAGCAAACGAAAGCGAGCTGTGCAGCTCACAAAGACTTTAATCTGCCGAGAATCTCCCTGTCCCACAGACCTCTTGGAAATGCAAAGCTGTTGGATTTACTGCTTACTGGAAACGTACACTGTACATGTCCTTCCTTCCCCAGCCCCTGATCGATGGCTCATCTGCAGCTCAGGATCGATGGCTCATCTGCATCTCAGGAATTCTGCGGGGGCCATGGGGTCAGGTGTGAGTTCTCATCCTTCCTAACCACCAGCACAAGGGGTGGAAGGAAAGTGGAACTGATCCCAGCTCGCTGCTTACCCAGTGCCTGGCCTGGGAGAAGCCACCTTAGTTTGGAAATGGGCTGATATCTGATAGTTTTCAAGCAACCTGGCTTCAAAAGCAGAGCCTTACCCAACCAAGGGCTCAGTTCCATAGAATCACAGACTGGTTTGGGTTGGGAGGGACTTTCAAAGGTCATCTAGTCCAACCCCCCTGCAGGGAGCAGGGCCATCTGCAGCTAGAGAAGGTTGCTCAGAGCCCTGTCCGACCTCACCTGGAATGGTGCCAGGGATTTCCAGGGAATGTTTCCCTGTCCCTCTCAGGAACAGGACTGCTTCATTTGCCAGAGCCCGAGAGCAGGCAGGGGGAGAGGCCCTGGGCTGGACCGAGGCTTTCGCTCAGATGTTGCACAGAGGCTGAACGTGGAGCCAGGGCTGGCTGCTGGCATCGTCCTCTGCTCCTCTCGGTGCCATGCAGGGGTCTCAGTGGCTTCGTGGCTGCCTGAGGCTAAAGCTAAAAGGTGCAAACACAAGCTTTGGAGCATGTAGTGTTTCTAATAGCACGGGGCTGAATCCCAGCAGGGCTGACTCAGTCCTTCTCCCCCAGGCCAGCTGCTGCAATGTCTTCCCCTAAGAATGAGGCTCCACTTCATGACCAGAGCTGACAAATCCCTGGAGCTAAAACAGCCACTGCTGGGAGGGCCACCATGAGAGCTGCTGCTTTGCACGGCCATCAGAAGGTCCCCCTACGCAGTATCCCTGGCCCATAAGAGCCTTGTCCCCAAGACCATCATGGATGGGAGTGCTGAAGCCAGCTCAGCTATGGTGTTGGTGCCCCTGGGGCCAGAAGGCAGCTCCAGCTCCCAGCCAGGGTTGTAATCTGCCAAGAGCTCAGCTGGAGACTCTGTGCGAGTCTCTTCCCATCCATGTACCCCAGCAGTCCTGTCTGAGCAATGAAGCTCTGCTCTCAAGGTGTTTGGGACAGCAGAAAAGCTGGTGTGAGCTGCTGGTGTAAGTACCAGGTCCCACAGGGCTGCCCTGGCTGCGGCAGGATCTCGAGGATGGTTTTCAGCCTGAAGAGCTTTCAAAATCCAGGTGAATGGAGCAATCCTGGAAAGAATACTGCTCAGAAGTAAGATTTATTGTTAGTTCTCAGTAAGCTCACACAAGCTTTTCAGGTTGGCCAGGGGATGTTTCCAGCCTGCAAAACAACCCTGCCAGGAGCAGGCTTAGGGGTGGGTGGGTTCTCCGCACCCTCCGACTTATTTCCCACTCAGCAGTGATTGTGGTAGCTTATCTCAAGCTGCTAATACCAAAACCTGCTCTCTCTGATTGCTAATATCTCAGGCTGACTAAACCATAATAAAGAGGCGATTAAATGATGCAGGGTGGAAAGACAGCCTGTCTTTCTTTCTTTTTTCTTTATTTTTTTAAAGGAGTTTAGGCTGCTTATGTGTATTTGGGATTACAGCCTGCCTTCCAGCTGGTGTATGGAAATAATGCCTGGTACTTAAGCAGAGTGTGATTGTTTGGGTAGTGAAAGGTGGGACTGGGGAGGGTAAAACCCTCTGGTGTGGTTTGACAGCAGCTCTCAACTCCTGACAGAGGCCAGCAGACCACGCATCCCTGCAGCAGCAGCTCCCAGAGTCGCACCCAGAGGCAAGTCCATCGTGCCCATACTAGTTATTCCCTTGGGCTTAGTCTTTGAGTTTAACTCTCCTGGGCTGATGCTACTGTAGGGCTGATGTGCAGGGATGCACTGCTGGGCAGCACCGAGTCACCGGTGTCCCCACTGATACTGATAACACCTCTATTGATACTGATAACACCCCTATCAATGTTGCTAGCATCCGTATCAATACTGATAACACTCCTATCAATACCAATAGCGTCCCTAACGAAGCTTTTTGGGATGTGGCTGTTGTTCTACAGAGGGTCAGGAGGGCAGAGCAGGGTGACTATACCCTGCTTTATTCCAGGCAATGCTGAAGTGTCTGCAGCCTCCTTCCCTTGTCCCTGTGGGATGGTGATTGCAGCACCTTCTGGATGGCCCCAGAGGCACTGGAAGGGAACGTTCCCAAGGGCAGCACAGGCAGCGTCCAGGTGATTCAGCGTTTTCCCCCCATCCCTCCCCAGTGGCACCGCTGCACTCCGCGTAGCATCTGCAGTCATTTAAATTCATGCCTGGAGTTGTGCTTAGTAAGCCTCCATGCCGCTTTGATGAGCTGTGCAAATATTATTTTTCATTAGGCGTGATTTGGTTGTATTAAATGACATTATTGCCTCATTATTGCAGAGCACATATTCCCTGGTGCGAGCTGCTGGGGCAGGCATCCCCTAGATCGATGCGATTCGAAGGCAGCCTGCTTAAGTGTGCTGAAAACTCAGACGGCTCACTAAGAGCTAATCTCTGGTTTAGAGACTAATAACGGTAATTGGTGGGAGGAGATCTGTAATTGTCCCATGAACTTCTTGCTTCCTTCAGGAAACCCCAAAATTCAGAGTGGCTGTTGCTGTGTGGTGTGTCTCCCATCAGCCTGGCCATCCTTTGCTGAGGTCCAGAGCTGCTGAACTGCTCTGGCACAGGAATACAGCCTGGCAGTGCCACCGCTGTGAGGGACACCTGCAGGGACCCCGTATGGTGTGGCCTCAGCATTTGGGAAAAGCTTATAGAACTGAATGGAAAAGCAGCAGCTTTTCTAGGAGTTTTTGGGCTGACAAACGAAAAAACCACTTTGGATTATAAAATTGTATTTTTTAATGGTTTGCAATATCGTTGCTTTGTATCAATATATAAGATGATAAGAGCAGGCAGGCATGACATTTGACCATCCCTGGTTCCCGTCTCATCCAGACCATCAGCACTGCTCTGAGAGCACCGGGGGAGCATTTCTGGCTGTAAAGGGCTGAGCTGAGAATGGGTAAAGAGGAGAGGAACAGTCCTGGGCCTCTCCAGTCCCCTGGAGGAGTTTATCGTGGGTTATGATGGATGCAAATATGGGGAATACATCATGGTATTGGCCTGATGCTTCCTCTGCATTAGCCTGATGCTTAACTCTTACTGCCAGGGTGCTAAAACCAGGACAAGAGAGCACCAAGCTGGTGCCTGTGTGTGGAAAGGTGTCTCTCACACCCCAGCTTTCCATGGCCATGGTGTTGTCCTCCTGCCCTCAGCTGTTCCCAGGAACCCCTTGAGCCCTGGTCCCCAGCACAGCCTTGTTCTCCAAGCCATGCAGGAGCCTGGATGTGTCCGGGATCCTGTTCTGCAGAGCTCAGCACTATTCCAGCAATGTCCTATCTGCTGAATAATTTATAAGGCAGTGCGTATAGATTGCCTTTGAAATGTGATGTTTCTGGTCTGGACAATAGTGGGAGATGAAGTATCAGGGTCTTACTGGGGCTGGGGGGGCATTAGTGGGGGAGGAGACGCAGGGGTCACTGCAGGCTTAGCTCTGGGTTACCTCTGTCAACGAGTATCAGGGACCTCTGTAAATGTCTTCAAGGCAGGTAACAGTGCTAAGGCCACCAGAAGGGGCCACGTGTGTCCAGGTGGGTGTGAAATGTCCTGCTCCCTGTTCTGATTTATCGTTTACAAGCCCACGGCAGCGTTAGAGCCTACGAGTGCTGGCCCAGACTGGGCTGCACCTCCCCGGCACCGAGCCCTTGCTGATGTGCCATAGACTCACTTCCAAAAACCCTTCTTATTCCGAGGACTATCAACAGTGGTGCAAACTCCCATTTTCAGTGTGGTAGCAAAAGCAGCTCCCAAGTGCAGGAGCAAAGGGCCAGTGGCGAAGCAGAGACCGGGGTGAGTGTCGTGCCAGAGGATGCAGAGGAGAGTAAGGGGCTGCTGGGGTCTCCAAGCTGTTTCCAGAACCCAGGAGGACCTGTCTGCTGTGGATGAGCCTGGGAACTTGTGAGTAGTGTTATCCAGCTAAGTGCCCCCTGCTCACACAATGTTCCTGGAGTACGGGGTGCCTGATAATGAGCAGGTCCCACGCGGGAAGGGCTCGTGCTGAGGCAGGGCAGCATTGGCATGAGAAGTGTCTCGCCCTGTCCGTGTGTCGAGGAGGGCTCAGATGGTCTTGTTGAAACGATGGCTCTGCAGGCACTGTGTCCCCCCGTGCCCCTTCCCCAGCCCACCCCTGGCCGAGCCTGGCTGTCGAAATCCCTCCTGTTTACACAGAGCATCACCCCCCTAGGCCAGGAGTGCTGCCGTCAGGAGGGAGGGGGAGAGAGAGAGAGAAAGCAAACCAAAGTGATGCAGGCCTTCTGCTTAAAGTGTTTTTCATATGGAAAGCCACGTTCTCTGTCTGTGTTTCTGGCAGCTGCCCTGTCCGCTGGCTCCATAAATGCAAAGTCTTGTGCTGGCACGCTGCCCAGCTGTTCCTAGCAGCCCAGCTCTTATTCATTGACTGGGTAGGATTACAGGAACTGGGGGGAATGCAGAAAGAAGGTTGTATTTGCCACCAAACTGGTTTTGGCTTCGCACTTGTTTGCTGCTTTCTCCCTTCCCGGGATGGTGGCTGCTGACTCCACTTCACACCAGCACTCTCCCAGCTTTACGCTTGGGCAGAGCCATGGGACTTACCTGGCACAGGGAGGGAACAGGGGAGCATAAAGCAAAGTTCACCCTGAAACTTTGCAGCATCAAGGGCTCAGATCCAGTCTCCTCTACCCCAGCCAGTTTATTATAACATGATTTCTCGTTACTCTGGGCCAGGGTCCCGAATGCTGCCTGTACCCAGCACCAGGGTGGAAAGAAGCAGCGGGACTCAGAGGCTCTGGGAAGTGACATCTTGAAGAGCCAGCATCACTCAGGTGCTCTTCCGTTTCCCTGGCCTCTTGCTGAGCTCTTTTCTTTTCTTCTTTTACTTTCTTCTTTCCTTTCTTGGTCTGAAGCATTGGCATCAGGGTTCGTTGTGCACAGACAAGCTGGGAAATGGCCTCATTGCCCACCCAGGATAAGACCCCCGGAGCTTGTGCCCCTCCAATGCCAAGGCTCAGACTCAGCTCCCCCCCCATACACAGCGGCTCAACTCCTGCTTTCCACATAGGATTTAATCTTCCCAACCTGAGTTGATACCTCTCCCTTGGGACTTCTCCCCAGAGCAAGCCAACAAGCTGAGCCACCAGCAGCCGCCGTCGGGATGGTTGGAGGAGGGTCAGCCCGGGGGGCCACGCAGGGTCTCCCCCCTCGGGGGCAGGAGGACACCCACGCACGGCACACAAACAGGCAGTGCGGCCAGGGATGTGCTAGTGCAGAGCAGAGCCAAGACAAGGCCTGGTGGTGTCACTTCAGGACATGATGCTGGCCTCCTCCACTCCCTGGGAAGGGCTGGAGAGGCGGGGAGGACTTTTTTTTTTTCCTTTTTTTCCTCTCCTTTTTACATCTTGGCCATTTGGAAGCATGGGGAAGAGCTGATCCTCACTCCCCTCCACAAACGAGACCATCGTTGTGATCAGGGGGATGGCCAGGACGAGGGTTAGGGGACAAGGGACACAGGGTTCACACGGAAGGTTTGAGCTGAGTGTCCCTTGAGCGTGGGGTGTTTCTGGCTGTGAGTTTATGATGGTAGGGACTAAGCTCCTGCCTACTCCAGTGCTGGGGCACCAGGAGCCAGCAATCCTGCCTGTCTGTGCTGCCCGCTGTTGTGCTGTACCACGTCTGGCTACTTCGTTTAAATCTCCAGCTTCTGGACCCCGGTGAATGAGGGCAATTCCCAACTTCCTTGTTAAATAGAGGGATGTACCACTTCTGGCTGCAAAGAAGAAGGTCCTGAGGCTGCTAGGGGATGCAGGTAGCACTACAGTTAGACAAACCATGGGCTTCACAGGTAAGACACAGTCTCCTTGTGCAGGCACCGTTTCAGTGGGACCAGCACTCCTCTTTTTTTGGTGCTGGCTGGGTTGCATTGGAGTGGTCTCCTTAGTAGTCCCCAGGTCTTCTTCTCCCACAGCTTCAGCAGAGAAGGTCAGGCCAGTCCTGGAGCACTCCAGAACCTGGAGCTCAGCGTTTTGGAGCCATGGTTAGCCGGGTGTTAGCTGGAGCCTTTGGATGAGCTGAGCTCAGCCCCCCCCAGCTGCTCTGGAGCCTTCCTCCCACGCAGGGCCCCGAGAGGCTCTGGCTGCACAGCCGCTCTCTGCAGAGCCAGCCCGGGAGCGAGGCACAGCTGTGAGCAGGCTCTCCCCGCACCAGGCACCCTCGGGGGTCCAGGGCTGCGTTCAAGATGTTGTGAGGGGAGATTTGAGATGATTTCTCATCCCCACCCTTCTCTTCTCCCCTCTCCATCGTCAAGTGCAATTCTGTGCCGTCTCGTTCTCGGTTGCTTGTGAGAAGCTTCCCCCGGTGCCTGGGTTGGGCTGCAGCATGTCAGGAAGGTCTGTCGGTCCCTCCTAGCAGTGCCCAAGCAAAAGGGTGGCAGAGAATGATGCAGAACTGGCTCCTAGTGAACAGCAGGACCTCAAAGCCCATCTCCTCAGCCATGGCAGGGACTGGAGTCAGCAGGAGCTCTGCTCGTGTCTTCTTCGGGCTGGAAGGAACAGAAAAGGCCATTTTCTCACACCCTGAGGCTTCCCAGACCTCAGGGCTGGTGCTTCTGCAGCTGCAGCAATGGATCTCCTGGCAAAAGCAGGAAGTGGCCCAGAATTGTGCCCAAAACCAAACTGCTCATCCAGGAGCATCCTGTCCAACCATGCAGTGAAGTGTCTTCGGTTTGTTGCCGCCGGCCCTGTGCTTTGCACGTGAGGAAAGTAAAGCAGGATGCTGGGGAAGGGGCAAGCGTTGCATCCCAGCTCCCGTGTGCCTACACCAGTAACGCCAAGAGACACCACCCCCCCCGTCACCCCACAGCGCTGGAAACACCTTTCCTACAGCAAAAAGCTCCTGGGCTGGGGGTGAACAGCTTGGAAAGAGTTAACATCGCCCCACAGCCCCTTCCCTGCTGTCTGGCAGTGATGGAGGATGTGCTGGGGGCTGGATTCGGATGGGGCAGAAGGGGCTGGGGAGGGGGAGGTCAGGAACCCTCGGGAAGCAGAGGGCTCCTAACGTTACCGAGGGGTGAGGAAGGAGCCAAGTGACCGTCTGCTGGGACCACGTCTCTCGGTGCCTGCGTTCCTAATACCAGGGCTCCTGCATACTTTCTCCAAGACCACAGCGGAGCTGCAAAGCACTTCCTTTTACCAGGATATTTATTACTAAATATATGAATCTGGGAGCTGGTGGAGCGTGAAATTAAGAACAAATGTAAAAAAAGAGGTCTAGACAGGAATTGTTCTGCTTATGGGCCTCCACATGCTCTGCTTTCCTCCCCCTTTGCACGCTGGAGAGTTTAGTGCTTCCAGGTACGCAGCTTTAATCAGACAAGTATGTTATGGGAGGGAAAAAAAAAAAAAGAGCAAAAATGCAAATGGTCTTGCTCTGGCTGGAGTGGTGGCTGCGATGCCACATCTGGCTGACCACAGCTGGACAGAAACCATGAAAAGTGGCTCTGTGCGACCCTCATTTGTCGTCGTCCCCCCCCCCCCGGTTAATTATTGTTATTTAATTGTTAATTAATCAGTGAGGAAGCCAGGGAGCCCTCCGTGCAGGAGACCTGCCTGACACCCTGCATCCTGGGCTGGTGAAGAGCTTGCTAAGATGCTGATCCTTTCTGATGGGTGCAGCACCCATCCCTGAGAGGCTGTGGGGCAGGGTACATCCACCCCAGAGCCAGGTCCTGTGCCTGCCCTGCACACCCCTGCCCTGGGCTCCCTGGCAGCACAATGACCATAAATGGGAGCAGCAAAGGACCCATGGACAGCATTAACAATTGGACAAGAGGAAATGGCCTCAGGAGAGGTTTAGGTTGGACATTAGGAACAATTTCTTCCCCAGAAGGGTTGTCCAGGGCTGGCCCAGGCTGCCCAGGGCAGGGGTGGAGTCCCCATGATCCCTGGAGGGGTTTCCAAGCTGTGGTGCTGAGGGACAGGGGTCAGTGGTGCCCTGGCAGTGCTGGGGGAATGGTTGGACTCCATCTGAAAGGTCTTTTGCAACCAGAATGATTCTACACTTCCCAGCTGGCTCTGCTGGGCCAGTACCTGTGCCTGCAGCACCTGGTGCAGCCCAAGGTCTGCAGCCAAGTGCCTCCATCCCTCTTTAAACAGGAATCAAAGTTTTTAAATCACTATAGCTTTTGTTCTTTTCATGCAGACCCTTCCTCTGACTGCGTTCCTCTCCCTAAACCTCCTCAGCACATTTTGTCCGAGGAATGAGGGCAGGATTTGTCCCTGTGGCCACGTGGTGCTAGAAGGAGCTCAGCCGGCGTTATAAATTCCCTTCCCTCCTACGGTGCTGCTCAGCAGCAACATAAAATGTGATACTGCTTTATCCATTCAGCACTTACCCAACTTTAGCAGGACATTAAGCGCCTGAAAATATGCCACAGATTTATTTTCTTTGGAAGCAGGTTAAATCCCTGACAGATACAGTTGCTTTTCCTCAGGTGCTGAAGTAATTTGGGGCTGGGGTGGCTGGTTTTTGGTTTTAACCTGATAGCCTGAGCTGGAGGCCAGCTTTGTTAAAGTGCTTGTAGAGTAGGTGGTCAGGGTACAATTTCTCTCTTAATTTATATTGCTTCTCCTGTTCCCAGCCCAATGCTTGTGGCACGGAAGGTCTGCAGGAGCTGTAGCTGTGGAGCGATGCTGGTGTTAGTGCCACGGGCTGTGTAGCTGCTGGCAGGTGTGTGCTGGAAGGTACATGTTTCCCCAGCATCCTTCCCGGGGCAAGGAGCTTGGTCTTATTCTACATGAGACGGAGGGAAATTCAAGTCCTCCCATAAGCTCTCAGGGCAGGGATGCTCAGAGCAAGACCCACGCTGGCCTTGTGGGGTTTGTGTGCTGCTCATGATGCACAGCACCTGCCTTCTGGATGAGCTCTGCAGTGCCGGGACGGGGACTTTCCACAGCTACCAGTTCTGTGTCAGCACCCACATTCCTCTAAGGGCCACTCCAATGAGAGAAGGGTGCTGGTGGTATCCCAAAATGCAAGCATGGGGCCAAGCATCTCTGTGACGTCCAGTGTGCTGTGTCCCAGCCACAGCATTTGCTGTGGTGGGAATGAAGAGCTTGCCCAAGGCTATCAAGAGCATCATCCCAGGGTGCCCCCACAGCCCCCCAACACCGTGGCTTGGCCGTGGTGAAGGTGGTGAGTTTGGTGCCTTTTGCAGCAGGACACATCCTGTGCCTCAGCTCGCAGCTCAGTGATGGGGGAGCGCCTGTCCCCGCAGTCATTAAAGGCTCACTTCGCAGCTCCAGTTATTCCAAATTAAAATACCACATTGTTTTCAGGGGGAAAATGGCTTATAGGCTCAGCAAAAAAATGTGTACGGCTCAAAAATCCATACTGCAAAACTCCTTCTCCGAGCACTGAGGATCTTTGCCATCAGCTGGGAGCGGGGTAGGTGCTCTGGATGCCATGGGCACTGGGAAGAAGGTTTTCTCTCCTTTGGGTCGCCTCTCCTACATGCAGAGGAACCCAATGTGACTCCCAAGCTGCTGCTTTCTAAATCTCTCACAGCCTGCATGAAGCTTTTTTTATCCCCCCCCACCTCTGCAAGGTGGCACTTAGGGGGGGGGAGAGGGGGACTCACCAGTGGCTTCTGGAGGCACCCAGTGCCGGGATCTGGTCTGATCCCACCCAGCGATTCCCACAGGGTCCTTCTGGTTTCTACCCAGCTGCGAATGGGGATAAGCTGAGGCTTTGGGGATCTGCAGCCCAGTGCATCACCCAGCAGCAGCCTCAGCCCGGCCCCCAGGGCACCCCGTCACCCTGTGCCCTTGCTTTTGCAGGCTGTTAATGGAGAAGAGGGCGGATGACAGCCGGGACCGTGGTCATCACAGGTGGAATATTAGCGACTGTCATTTTGCTTTGTATCATCGCCGTCCTCTGCTACTGTAGGCTCCAGGTAAGGCTGGGAGTGGGGATGTGGCCCTGAACGGTGCTGCAACGGGGAGCGGAGCCCGTGGGCAGCTTGGTGTCCCCTACTTGCTGATCTCCATTGCTGGCATGGCCAGAGAAGCCGTTCGGTGTCAGGGTGGGTGGTTTTGGATGCCGGCTGAGCCCTGGGCCCTTGGGGCCATCCCATTTCAGTACTACTGCTGCAAGAAGGATGAGTCCGAGGAGGACGAGGAGGAGCCCGACTTCGCCGTGCACTCCCACATCCCGCCGCTCCACTGCAACCGCAACGTAGTGTTGACCAATGGCCCGTCCGTCTACTCCTCATCCCCCTTCAGCAAGAAGCCAACCCCGAGCCGGCCCAGCTGCCCGAGCTGCACCCCATACGAGCCCCCCACCTTCTTCCTGCAAGAGCCCCCCGAGGAGCTGCACAACGGGGGCGACCGGGTGAGCTACAAGACGGTGAGCCAGGAAGATCTGGATCTGCCGGTGAGCGTGGCCAACCTGCAGGCACTCAACCCCAACCGGCTCTCGGCCATGCGGGAAGCCTTCTCCCGCAGCCGCAGCATAAGCACCGATGTGTGAGATGCTGGCTGCCCTCCTCCCAGCCTGGAGCATCACGTTGCGCCTCACCGGGGCTTCTGACAGAGGGGAAAACTTTGTGAAATTCATGGAAGAGTTTTGAAAAAGGGGAAGAAAAAGAAAAAAAAAACCACCCCAAAAACTGTATTTCTACATTCTGTAGGCAGAGGCGTGCTAAGTGTCAAGGTAAAGGGGTAGCAAAAGGTAAACCCAAAAGAGGAGAGCGGGGAAGGATGGCTGCAGCGGGGATGCAAGGTTTTCTAGCATTTTACTTTTTCTTTTATAAAGAGGATTTTTGATACAGCATATCCTTTTATACGGAGTAAACACCCCCTCCTTGACATTCGGCTACATCATTGAGCGATGACAAGAGAGTGACGGGGCACACAGTTGGCTGCAAAATGGCTCATGCTGGAAGTCAGCAGGTATCTGCTGCCCGGTGGTGGGGACACGCTGCAGCTGATGGCTCCTGGCCCTAGAACGTGCATGCACACACACAAAGGACATGGACGCACACACACAAAGGACATAGACACACACACACACACACACACACACACACACACATAGAGGTCCCATAGCAAAGCCCGTCTCCTGTTGCCCACCCCTCTGCCACCCCCTCTGCTCCTCTCCAAGAAGCTGGGAGGGAGGGAGGTGATGGATTCCCCATCCCTGGAGGAGTTTCCAAGCTGTGGAGCTGTGGTGCTGAGGGACATGGGTTAGTGGTGCCCGGGCAGTGCTGGGTTAATGGTTGGACTCGATGATCTTAAAGGTCTTTTCCGACTGACAGGATTCCATGATCCTATACTGTAGCCCTCTGTGTGTGCGTGCACAGCCCTGCCCCACTCCCAGGCCACCTTACTCCTCAAGTTGATCGTTTATTCCTGGGTGACAGGCACGATCCCCTCGGGGCTGGAATGCTCAGTGTGTGCAGAGCCTGGCCCTGGAGGCAACCCCCAGGGTCCTCCCAATGGAGCTGGGCTGAGTTGGGGGTGGAGGGGGGAGGTGTGGATTTGCAAACCCATGGCATGGGCTGGCTTTGGTGCCAACACGCAGCACAGGTTCGGATGGAGGGATGTACCCATCACCACCCTCCCAAACAACCAGCGTCCCTCCGCTCCTAATAATGCCACATGTGACTTGTGACTGAGGGCTGGGCGAGCAAGACCATGCGTGTGTATGTGCCTGCCACCCCCACCCCCCTTCAGAGTTTTACATGTATTTATGGATTTAAAAACAAAAAAAAAGCCATGACCCTTTGTCCCCATCCAGGAACAGCTCAAAACACTGCAGATTCAGGCACAGCCACCTCTTTTGCATTTTTTCAGCCAGGCAGCCTGGCCCAGGGCCATGGCACCAGTTCTGCTCCAGCTCCTGCCAGGGCTGCACTGGCAGAGCAGCGGGCAGGGGACTGGATGCTCAGCGTGTCCCTCTGCGCTGAACGTGCCGCAGAGGAGCCGTGTGGGTAACTCAGCTCCTCGGGAGAGGAATCTCATGACGTGCGGTCTCTAGTGCGCTGGTGTCTCGTGGCTCTCTCGATCCCTGCTCTCCAACCTGGCAATACTCCCCGTTCATCCGATACAACCTCCTCTTCCTCGCGGGTTGCGCGTAATTCAGGTTTAAAGCGTCGCGCTGGACTTGGGGATGGCCGGCGGAGGATGGACTGGCTGCAGATAGACTCCGATGGCCTCAGCACTGTGCTCTGGGCCAGATTTCCTTTCTAAAGACACAACGGGAAGAAGAAACTGCAGCTTCAGCCCCACGGGCTCTCACACACTGTACGCAGCCCAGCTGGATAGTTCACTGCTAACCATGAGGGCTTTTAAATCCACAGGAAACCTTTTGAAGTCCGAGTCAGTCTTTGCAACAAATGAGTATCTTTAACTTTCTTGGGGGGGGTTCTGTCTGGGAGAGGGTGGGGGGTGTGGGCTGGGTTTGGTTTTTGTACGTGTTTAATATTCTGGGCTTAGTCCCTGCAGTGCCACATCCCAGGAGAGAGACATCTCTGCTCCAGCGTGTCGGGCAGCTGCTCGGGCCGTGGTCCTTTGTACAGTTCTCACCGGGTTTGTTCCCACAAAGTCCTCTTTGCATTCCTTGTGACCATACTTCCCTTGCCAGCCTTCCTTTCTTCCTTTTTTCCCCCCATTTTTTCCTTCCCCTGTAGCTTGGAAACGAAGCAAGTGGCTTTTCACTGACCTTCACCTGGTGATCTGTTGTACAGGACTTTGGGAATCGGGGGGGTGGGGGGGCAGAAAGAAATAAACTACTTTGACATGGGTTTTGAGATGGATCTTTTTGTCCCTGCATCTTCAAACATGGGCTGTTGTTGGGAAAGTTTTGCCAAGGGTTTCCCCTGTTGCAGTGCAGCAGTACCCGGGGTGCAGACACTGGTACTGGGGATGCTACAGAGCCTTCAGCCTGGCTTTGGGCAGTCACAGCCCCAGAAACACAGAGCAGTAACCCCCTGAGGGGATGGAAAGGCCCTTTTCTTGCTGGCACCTCATCAAGCCTCCCGAGTTGCAGTTCCTAAAGGCAGACACACAACCCCAAAGGGCACCTAACCCCAAGCAAGGGTCTCACAATGCCCAGCTACCCCGCTGCTGGGACTTCTTGCATCACTGAGGAGCTGCAATTCCCCCAGCTTAGAGCTGCCCCCAGGTCCCAGCAAGTTCACAGCCCCAACTTCCAGCACAGGGGGCAAACACCCGCTACAAACTGGAGAATAAAACAAGATACCACCATAAATATGACAATTTTATTAAAATATACATACGAGTACAAATTAATGATTATGTGGATAAACTTCACTGTCTGTAAACAAATATATTAAAAAAAAAAAAAGAGCACGTCTTTTTTGTGATATAAAGTGCAGTTATGTTTCCATATTATATACAATATGTCAGCGTTACCGGGGTTGGAAGGGGAGGGTTCTGTGGAATATGGAACTAACATTTGATTATAAGATAAAATTCTCTGAAAAAGTATACACCTACATATTACAAAAAAAAAAAAACAAACCAAAAAACACAACAAAAACAAAACAAAAAAAAAACCAACAGGGGGGGCTTGGGCTTGAGTTCCTTCAGCAAATAAAAAATCAACTTCCCCCCAGGCTAAATGCAGCTAATGAGAGCAAGGGGGTCAGGAGAGAGGCACTAACCCCCCCACTTTGGGAAGGGAAACTCGCACTCCACGGAGCCCGCGCCTTCCCCTCGTCAACCCCAAACTTATGGAGAGGAAAGAAACCCAAAGGAGGAGACCTCGCGAACCACGTGCGTGTGTCTGCGGCTGGGGGGGGGGGGGGGGGGGGGGGAATCAAATATACACGACTTTATGTACAGCTCTGATAAGGGGGGGGAGGCTCCCAGGGCTCAGCGGGAGCATCTCGGTGACCGAACTGCGCTGGCACCCGGCCCCGGCAGCACAGGAGGACGAGGAGAACTCTGCACTGGGGTGGGAAAACCAACCAGAACAAAACCCCAACCCCTCAACACCCTTAACACCAGTCTGGGGGCTGGGTAGCGCTCACTAAATGGTATTGAGAGCCCTGGCTAAGGGATGCTCAGCCCGCGGGTGCTGGGTGCTGCCGGGCACTAGGAGTGGGGTGCGCGGCAGGAGCGGCAGCAGGCTTTGCTGTAGTACCAGTGGCTGCACAAGTTGACTTTGATGGCCAAAGCGCAGTTGGTTCCTGCCTGGTCCTGGCAGCTGTCGTCTGCAGAGGGAAGGCAAAAGGCGGCGATGCGGAAAAGAACAAGAAAAAGAACCGTGAAGTAATAGAATCGTTTGATTATTTGGTCCCAACCCCGAAACTCCAGCTCTTCCCTGTCAAATGGAGTTGACCAGGGTTTGCTGGAGCCACCAAGGGAGCCTGGCACTGAGCTAGCCCCAAGCCAAAGGCTTCCCATGGTAGGGCACGGGGTGACCCCAGCACACGCACACTTTGTGCCCCAAAAAGGCTATCTGAGAAAAGGAAATAGGAATCCAGCAGTGTTCCAGCAGAAGGTTGGGGCAAGTGAGCTGCTGGCGAGAGGGAGGAGGCCAGAGACCATTTCAACACTCCCAGAACTCTTCAGAGCAATACTTTGTTTCAAACTCATAGGATTTACAGTTTTTATATATATATATATATATATATGTATATATTGCTTAAAATCCATAGTACGCATGAAACCAGGCTGCTCCTGGGGCAGGCATCTTGCTACAAGGGGTCCACAAGGCACCTCACAAGCACCATGCCACATCCTGGACCCTGCAGGAGGTCCCAGCCGAGAGTACCCAGTGGGTCCAGAGCCCAGCCAGGAGCCGGCCCCAAGTCTCCCATTTTCATGCTTTTCTTCCACACTGTCCTTATTCCCAAATCCTATTAAGGAATTAGAACCGCGTGTTCGCTAAAGATCACAGGGGCTTTGAGCCAGCAGACGAGTCAGATAACGAGATAGTTACAAATCTCACAGGACATTTGGAGACCAAAAATCATTAAAATAATGGCACAGATGAAAATTCCTTGACATTAGCCGGAATCACACAGAAGCAGAACCCAAGCCAGCTCTCCAAAGCTCCCTTTTATCTTAAGGTCAGATCAGGCTTCTTTTGAGCTCTCCCCTTAATTTAATGGGGTTATCTCCAGAAATAGCCAGTGCACAGTGGCCTGTTACTTGGGCACAGAGGGGGAACTGTCCCCAGTATGTCCTGCCTGGGATGATGACCAAACTGGGGGTCAATGGAAGCTAAGATGCTGGGTGGTGCTGCTTGGGTGAGAGGGGAACGGGGGGAAACTAAGTGCCTGGGGGTGCTGCTGGGCTCACCTGGGGGCTCCGTGGGGCAGGGCTGGAGGTCACAGGTCTGTTTGCCCACAGGCTTCACCAGCGGGTCACAGCCCCGGACAATGTCCTTGCCTTGGTAGCACTTCACGTCCCGCATCCTCACGCCAATGCCGCAGGTTTTTGTGCACTGAGGAACAGAGAGAAGGGGTGAGCTGAGACACCACTGTTGTGGGGGGCTGTGCTAAGCCAGAACCCGCTAAATAAAATAAAATAAATAAAATAAAATAAAAGTGCTCGCTGGAGATGTCAGGACATGGCAGGGATGAGCTCTTCCACTGGCTGAATGTCATGTCTCAGCCCCTCACCGCTGGCCTTTTCCTCTTGTTCCATCTTTTCTGTCAGTACCTGCAGCAGGTTCTGCCCCGGGGCACGGGGGTGTTCTCCCATCCTCCCTCGTCCCACTGCCCCTTGCACCAGGCCATGAACAAGCTGTCCCTGTCCGTAGCCTGCTCCATGGTACCAGGGTGGCTGCAGCCCCCATCGAGGCTGTGAGACCCCCCTCCCACCAGCACCCCAGGGCTGAGGCAGAGGAGTCAGCATCTCTGTGCGTCGCACGGGGAGTTTGCAGAGCTGCTCCCGCTGCCCTTTGGATGCCTCATCGGGCTGGGATTACAGCAGGGCTGCTTTGGCTAATTATAGGCTGCAAGGACAGTTCGCAAGACTAAACAAAACGAGGTGCCTGGAGCACAGAGGAGGAAGGCTGAGTTAGGGAGGGCTCGCAGGGAGCCGGATGCAGCTCTTCATAGCTCCTTGCCCTATGCTCTGGGGGCTCAGCCCCACGGCCGCTGAACCCCAGCTGCCTTTGTGGACTGTACAGGGTGCTGGGACAAACTGTGCTCCCAGCTCTGCATCCCCAGGGAAGCCATCCCATGGGCTCCATACACACCCCCAGACATGCTCCCATCAGCAGCTGCAGGGAAAAAAAGAGGGAAAAAGAAAGAGGGCTCAAAAAATAAAAAAAGAGGAAAGAAAAAAGCCACACCCCCACCTCTCATTCCTGTTGTCCTTGTGCACAGCCAGCCCCAGTTGCACCATGGCATGAATTGCCAGTGCAGCAAAAGGCCCCCGGGGCTGTGTCCTGCAGAGGTTTGCCCATCTCCTCGGGGTATTTTGCAGGCAGTGTGATCCTTGGTATGAGAGAACTGGGCACCGCATACTCAGGACAAGTGCATCTTGAAGGAAGGGCATTTTCCCCACCATCTCCCATCCACGGGTGCCCTGAGCTGCCCTCTGCTCCCTCCCCACTCACTTCCGACCAGGGGGTCGTGTACCACTTGAAGCACGGCCGCTCGAAACACGTCGTCTCCTCCACGGGCTTCTTGGCGACGTCGCAGTCGGCGGGGTTGCGAGTCTTGATCTTGCCGTTGACGATCTCCAGGCAGAGCACGATCCTCTTCTTCACACCCCGGCCGCACGTGGTGTTGCACTGAGGGGGGCACGAGCGAGGCTGACTTGAGACCCCCCCCTCCACCCTACCTGACCCCACCACTCCTCCATCACCCCCCCCAGAAACCAAGCCCCAGCTCCAAGCAACCCCTGGCCCAGGGGGGGTTGTACTTACCCGCTCCCAGTCCTGTGCCAGCCAGTGTGAGGGGCAGTTCTTGTCCCCACAGGGGTGGATGGCCAGCGGCTTCGTCTCCAGGTTGCACTGCGACTCCGGCACCACTCGCCCGTCGCTGGTTTTGCAGTACACGTGCCGGATCATCCTGCCCTGCCCGCAGCCGCCGCTGCACTGAAACCGCAGCGGGCACGGCGCCTGGTCGGTGGCGGGGGAGGCACCGTGGCTCTGCCCCCCGTCCCCATCCCCACAAAAGGGACCGAGACCCCTCCATGGGGCTCAGCTGCCTCCCCACCCCCACCTACCCCAAATTATGGAGGGGTTCTCTGGGGCTCAGCTTAAAATAGCCACGGGGGAGCTCAGCGCATCCTTCTCAGGCAGCCCCACCGCAGCCAACACATCCCACCGCCCCATCCTGCCGGCGCCGAGCGAAACTCGGCATCTCTCGGGGCAGGACTGCCAGCAGGGAACCCCGGTGTGGCTCACAAAGAGGTCAAGGCAGAGGGGACCAAGCAAGTGGCTGCAAATATTCCCCCCCCGACACTGCAAAGGGCCGGGCTGGAACCACCCCAAATGAGGGGGCAGGCGGCGAGTGCTCCCCGGCAAATCTGCGGCCACTCTTGCAAAGCCGGCCGGTGTTTCACAGCACCGCTGCTGCCATGGAAACTGCTTATTTTTAGCTGATGCTAATGTATCAAAACCTGGGTAAAAATAGCTTGGGATGGAGGGGGGGTCTTCTCGAGCAGAATCGTGCAGGAAGGGAAAAAGTGGGGAGGACTGGATGGGTAGAGAGGGATGGAAGAGGGAAAAGGAGGGGTGGGGAAAAGAAAAGGCAAAAAGGGGGACAAAGAGAAAAGAAGCTGCCTGCAAGTCTGTCAGAGCTGGGAGCTGCTGGGGAGGGAGATTCTAAAACTCCCAGCACTGGAGAACCAGGCAAGCCTGTAACTGGGGCCAGCTGCACTGCGTGGTGATGGCCACTCTGCTAGGTGATGGCCACTCTGCTAGGTGATGGCCACTCTGCTAGCCACCCTGAGTCTCACCGGTCCCCAGTCGGAGACGGTCCACTGCCGGTCGCAGGGGGGGCCTGTGCAGTTCTTCTCGGCCAGGGGCCGGGCGCTGGCATCGCACAGCTTCTCCTCCTCCGAGCAGCGAATGTCCCTCGTCACCACGCTCCGCTCCCCGCACCGCGCTGAGCACTGGCGAGAAGGGACAGGGGGTGGCATCAGAAGGGGTTCCCAGCACGATGGTAACTGGGAGCTGCTTTCTGGGGTGTTTCTCCACATATTTTAACATGGAGCTCTAACAACACACACAGACAACGCATAGGTGACTGGGTAAAACAATCCACAACAAAGCCAGCCCTCTTCCTCCAAACTGCCCACCACCTTCAGCAGTCAGGTTACGGTGCAGGAGGGCTCCATCCTGCCTGGGTGCAGTGCAAGCTCTTCCCTGGGTGATGCCAAGGCACCAAAAAGGCCTGCACGGAGCTGAAAAGTTTTATCTGTCACTTAGAGACAGGGTGAGATCTCCCTCGCCTCCTTCCCAGGAACAGCCAGCTCCTTTCCCCCCTCTTTGGAGAATGTTTTCCCCAAGCTGCCGTGGATAAATTTGGCACTGCGCATCCCGGTGACATTATTTAGAAGTGGATTTGAGTTACTACAGTCTCGCATACACGTTTGCTCCGTGCATAACATAAAGCAGGGAGAAGTGTCAGCAGCACAGTGCTCAGACGCCCCGCGTTGATATGTTAATCCTCAGATCCCTGAAATGTGCTTTTTTTTTTTTTTTTAAATGCCTATTTCCCCAGCCAACTTGGCACCCTACTTCAGATGGGATCCAAATGAGATTAGCTTTGCTAAGAACAAACTACTCCAGGACTGTCTCGAGCAATCTGTCCCTGACACATGCTGGAGGAGAATACAGATTGCTGTAAAATAAGCCCACTCTGGTTTGCTACACCAGTTAAAATAACACACCAACATGTGTGCAGGGAGCTCCTGTCTACCCAGCTGGGAAAGTCAAAACATCCTGCAACACCAAGGAATGCACCAGCCCCTACATCAGCTTGAAGGAAACGACGTACCCAGGATTGCAGAGGAAAGGAGACGGTTAAGTTACGTCAAGAAACATTTCGGGAGCCTCTCAGGAGGAAAAGTCTGATCCCTTGTGCTGTAAACCATGTGGCACGTCAGCACCCACAGACAGCTTGTCTGGGAGCTCAGACTGCTCTTGCTTATAAGGGCTCTGGGCTTGATTTGGGAGCAGGAACGGCCTTTGCTTCTTGACAGAGAGTCAAGGAGCACATGGGCGCAAATGCCACGCTCCATGTGCGGCCGTCCCCATCACAGGGGGCTGGTGGAGGCTCCCTGGCTGAGCCCAGACAGGCAGAGACCCGAAATCCCCCTCTCCCCATACACACCCACTTCCAGAAGACACTGAAGAGCCAGTGCAGTGGGCCATAGCTATTTCCCCCTCCATGTGTCTCAGATGCTCACTGAGAGCCATACTGGGTCCCCGTCCCTGCACCCCGAGTGTGAATCCAGCTGCCTGAGCTCAGAGACTGGCCCCAGCTCTCCAGGGAAGTGGCACTGGTTTGGTCATTTCCATGGGTTTACGTTTGGAAGCGAGATGCTGGAGCACTGGCCCTGCCTGGAAATGAATTCAGGGACACAAACCCTTTCACACGTTTTCCCGAGCAGACCAATGAGATGAAGCAAGAGCAGCACTGCACTGCCCCCAGACTGGCTTCAAACCCTCTTCCAACTGCTTCAGGGATCTGCTTAAAGCAGAGTTCAGAAAGAGTTTAATTCTCCAGGTGAAAATTTATCACAGAATCTTAGAATACCAGGTTGAAAGGGACCTCAAGGATCATCTCGTCCAACCCTTCTTGGGAAAAACACAGTCTAGACAAGATGTTCCAGCACCTTGTCCAGCTGAATCCTAAGTGTCCAATGTTTGGAAAATAAACTGGAGGTGAGGAAGGGAAGCTTAGGAGACCATAAGTCATGTGTGAGGTGGGATCTCCTCCCTGGCACCTTGTGGGTTGAAGAGGCTGGCAGACAAGTAGTGGTGGGGGGATCTCAGGTGTGGGTTCCTGCCCTATCTCAGTGGGCAATGCCAGCACCTCAGGTGCAGTAGAAGACTGGGATTGACTGATGGCAGCAGCTTCTCCAGCCTGGAGGGGACCAAGGCTTCATTTAGGGAAAAATAGGGGGAAAAAAAAAAAAAATCATTGGTGTATATTGGTCCACATGCTGCAGCCAACAACCTCAAAAGCAGAGTCTCTGATGGCCGTGGATGAGTTTCAATCAGGAAAGGAATGGAGTTCAGGCTTGTGTGCTCCTGCTCAGCACTGCCAGGCCAGCAGCCCCCGGGGACCTACCTCAGACCACTCGGACATCTCCCACTGGGGCCCGCAGGCTGGGTTCTTGCAGACCTTCCGCTCGTCCGGCCGGGTGATGTCAGCAGACTCGCAGAGGTCGCTGTAGACGGAGCTGTCGAAGCCTGGAGAGATCATCTTCCAGCAGCGGACGATGCGGAACTGGTAGCCCTCCCCGCAGGTCCGGGAGCACTCGCTCCAGCTGCTGGTCTCCCACCTGCAGAGAGAAGAGAGCCCATGGCACCGGGCACGGCTGGACTGGAGCCAGAGCATCCCACGGGGAAACCCTGCTTGCTCTTGGCTGCAACAGGGATGAGCCGTGGTCAGGCTCTCAGCGCATGGGAGCTTTTCCCACGGGATGGGATGGGATCTATTCCCAGACGGCAGTTTCACCCAGCAGATCTGAGCTCACAGCGCTGGATGCTCAGATTGCTGAGAGGAAGGAGGCACGGGCAGAGTGAGGCAGGGGCACAGCGAGGCACAGGCTGTTTGTCACCCAGGGACTGCACGCTCCCTGGCTGTGACCCTGCGTGTGCCAGCACATTTCCCTGCTGTGTTTTTTGCCCGCATTTGACCTCTCCTTTTTTTTTTCCCCCCTGATCAGCTAAAGCACAGAGAGGACCCAATCATCCATCACTCTGCAAAACCCAGCAATAATGTCAAACAAAGCTGTCTGAGCCCCGAGGGGCCAGGCATTTATGTACCTCCATCAGTCTAACGCTGCTGATGTCATCTGATGGGCTTGAAGAGCTGTGATCTGCTTTGAGATGCTGCCTGCCCCTTACCCCTGCCACTACTGTCCTGACATTACAAGAGGGGAGCAACTTGTAAACCAAGGAAAAGATTTTTACAGTACGGTACCATTGGAGCAATTCTGGATTGAATAATAAGCTAGAAATGTAAAAAACCCCAAATTAATCGGAATCCACATTCTAGTGCCACCCATTGCTGCCATTCTCTGAGCAGGAAAACCCCATCCCCAGCTGCACTCCAGCCTCACACCCCGTGTGGGGCTCCAGGAAGGACAAACAGCCGCAGGGAGATGTCACACGTTTAGAGGTGCCACCGAAATTCAGAAGGGAAATAAAACCAAGGTCTTTCCCATCCAGATCAGGCAAAATTCTCTTAGTAAGGACTGGAAAGGCGTTGCCAGCCCAGGCAGCATCCTGCCTGTCTAAGCACTAGCGAATGTGCTCAGCTGCCCTGCTTGAGCTCCCAGCAGCTCCTTGGTTTCCCCACCACCGAGCTGCAATCACCAGTAAATCACAGAGCCGCTTTTCTCTCTTACAGTGCAAGCCCATGGAGCTGGAACAGCACAGCTATAAAGAGGGATGGCTTTATAAAAGATCAGTGGGATGAAAAGAGCCCTAATGCTTGTGCTAAAAAATTACAAAGTTAAAGCAAACAGAGATTAAAGTCCCCGTGGTGTTTACAGGGCAGGTAAGTTCCCAGCAGTAGCACCATCCACCTCCCTGCACTTTTCCTGCCTCAATTGCAGCTTTTCAGCCTTAACGGGCAGGGTTCAATGAGAGCTTACACGGAGAAGGGCATGTGCTTTCCTCCCCATCCTCCTCCACAATTATCTGAGGTGAAAGCAAAGCAAGCACACTTCAGGGACCAGAGATTGGCATCGCCCTAGTCTGGCTTTGCACTGCTCACAAGTGACAGGGCACGCACCAGGCAGCTTTACTTCTCCCTGTGCCTTGCCCCCAGGCTGACACCGTCACAGCCCTCCTCTCTCTCTCCTGCCCATCGCTGCTGTTCCTTGCAAACCTTCCAACAAGCATGTGTTCCAAACCCAGCGCAGACCTGCCCCGAGTGGCACAGCCTGGCTCTGGACAGCAGTCACGCTCTGCTGATAAAGAGCCACATCAGAAAGGAAAGCTTCTGAAGGACTTCCAGCACAGGCTCTCCTCTGCACCAGCTCTTGCCCTGCTAGAAGCAAACTTCAGCAAGGCTGAAGGGACCAGAGGGGTGGATCCATGGCATAGTTTGCAAGCCTGGCATCTCCACCTAATTGACACACAGGTTCCTCCACACTCTGGCCAGGGCAGGATATTGCCCATATTGTTCAAAGCCAGACCTGATGGGAGCTCCAGCAGCAAATTCTATCAGGATTTATAGAAATTTTAACCTGGCAGATTGAGTTAAAGCACTCAGGAGGAAAGTCTTTCTACATCCTGGGCAGATGCCCCTAGGGGAGGAGGGACACGGATGCTACAGGACATCCCTGCTGCCCTCCCCACCAAATCCACACCGACCCCCTCCCCCAAACACATCCACGGCAGAGCAAGCACGGAGCCCCCCAGGAGTGCCCTGGTGAGGTGGTACCTTGGTTGGCACTCTCTCCCAGCACAGAACTCATGGATGGGCTCGGGACGGGTCATGGCATCACAGTACGTATCATCCACTTCGATCCCATCATAGCGAACACACATTGCATATGTGGACATCACTCCTAGTTTCAGAGAGAATACACACACAGAGGACGCTTGGTGATTTTTGACATCCAAACTCTCTTTTTTCCCTTCCTTCTCCCTCTTTTTCTTTTGAGCTGCATTTTCCAAAACTTCCTCCCGATGGAAAAGCAGCAAGTTGGACTTTCTGGCCCATGGGGTGGATGCTGCTGGGAGGGGAGGACCACGGTGGCCACCCAGCCAGCATGGGCAGCGCAGTTGAGCTTGGCCAGCTCCAAAGGCGGGCACGGGCACCCCTGCCAGGGCTTGCCACCAAGATCAATAGATGACTAACACGTTTTTATAGGAAACGCTCAGGGCAACGAGTCTACTCGGCAGCCATCAGCAAGTGGAGGCCGCAGAAAACAGTCCCCGACCCGCTCCATCCACCCAGCATCTCTATACACATTGCCCCCTATTTGTGCCCAGGTGCTCCCCAGATTCACCCAGCACTCTGGGCCAAGGAAGGGCTCCCAGGGGCTTTGCAAGGAGGCACCTGCCCCTCCTGCTCCCCCATGGAAAGCACAGGCAGCCAGTGTCGTCAGACCCAGACCTTTTCCCCCGCAGCCCGTCGTGCCAGAGTAAATGTTGTGAAGTCCATTCTGGGACCTGGCTGTGGACCAGGAGGCTGCTCTGGCTACAGGTAACAAGAATTGCAGCTCTCAGGAACATATGGTTTACATGAAACTAAAAAAAGCTCTACAGCTCTTGACGTGGTAGTGCTCCTCTGCGATATGTCATTAAGAAAAGGCAATGAGAAAGGAGAAATTTAAGTAAAACCTCTCCCTGCTATCTGCAAACCAGGGCAGAGCAGCCTGGCCTGGTCAAGGGGGAAATTTGTTCAGAAGGAATCAAAGAAATCAAAAATGTCCCAGAACATGTGGCTGATAACATTCTGGGGGAAGGGACAGTTTGTGAAGCTCCTGCTGCCAGCACATTGCAGGCATGTGTCTGCTGGACGAGAACAAATGCTTAAAAAAAAAAATAAAACCCTTGCATTTGCTCTTTTAAGAGATGTCCTTTAGATTGCAATCTCCTCTCTCCTACTTTTTTCCTGCTTTCTAATTTCAGATGCACCGCAGGGTCTGGATTCTTTCAGGGAGGTGCAGGGGAGCACGCGACCCACAAAGGGGCTTTGACACAAGCCATAGGCTCGCCGGGGCCAGGACCCCCTAACCAAGGGGTAAAGGAGGAGAGAGCAGGTGGCTTGAAGCTTTTCAGGGGGCAAAAAGGGGGAGTTTATGCAAAAAAGAACATAGGCTTGGTTTTGATATCCCTGGCATCTGCATCGCTGTTCCAGATTTACACCCTCGCAGCCGAGATCAGGCTCCAAGGTAGAAGGAGTGGGAGAAACAAAACAAAAATCAAAAAGCCAAATGCTATTTTGTTGCCTGCCAGAGCTGAACAATCTTCAAAATTTCACTCTGTGGGGAAGCAGCTGAGCTTTTCAAACCCCTCTGAATGGGGAGATCAAAAAGGGGAGGAAGGCAAAAGAAAAAAAAAACAAAAAAAGAGGCCATATGCTGAGGCTCAGCACATGTCTGGGGATCCTGTCAAGCCCCAGCACATCCCTGCTGGGCTGGAAAAGTGAGGCAACGCTCAGAGCTCCCCAAAGGGAGGGTGTTTGGCAGGGTGATGGACACGATGGGCACCAGCACGGGGTCCCCAACACACCTGAAAGGTCAGCGAGCTTTGCCCCTGCCTCTTCTCCCTGGCCTTTGCACCCAGGCAGAGCAGATTTGGGGTTGTGCTAAACCACCTCCAGAGATCACGAGATCCCCTACACAGCACCAGGTCCTTCCCATCCCTAACAGATAGAAAAGTGACTCACACACCAGGTGATTTCAGCGGCTGTGCAGAATTTGGCTGCTTCTTATAACTACCTGTGGTACATGTAGAGCTGCAGGGTTCATGGGAGGAAAGCTTCCACCTGTACATGTCAGCAGCACTCACACCTTGGCCCTTTCTTAACAACTTCAATCTGTTTCTAGCGATAAGCAAAAGAAAAAAAAAAGAAAAAAAAAAAAGAAAAAAACAAACAAAACAAACAAACAAAAAAAAAAGGCATTTACAAGGCGAGCGGTGATAGGCCACGTCAGACACACACATCTGCCAGCAGGCTGCAGTTCAGTTGGGTTTGGGTTTGGGAGGGGATTTGCTTTGTTTGGCAGTTGGGTTTGGTTTGGTTTTTTTTTTTTCTGATTTTTTTTTTTTTGGGGGGTGATTGTTTGTTTAATTGGTTTGTTTTGTTTCACAACATACCTGTCCTGAGCCCCAAGTAGAATCCCCAGCCCGGTTAGAGGCAGAGCTTCCACTGTCTAGAAATAGAGAGAATGGGATAAAAATACCCACAAGTAGAAACAGTTCAGAATTTAACAAAAGTTTGCATTTTTCTGCTCAAATACACCTGGCCCTGGGCATACAGTGACTAAAGGTGCAGTATCTCCTCCCCTGCATCTCCAGGGCTGGGCACACCAGCTCGTGCTGCTCAACGCGGCAGAGCTTTCGGCTGCTCCAATCTCAGCGGCTCACTCCTTCCAGAAGCCAGCTCGTGCCACGGGAGTTGATAAACTCACTTCTCAAAGCACATTTTGCTCTTAAAACCCCAAGGCATGCCGTGTGCCTACCCGCTGCTTTTGGTTTGGTGTATTCGGGTTTAATTTTAGGTAGGAAATTTTATGTCTCTCACATCCGCGCTGCGTTCGGACACGTAAGTGCCATCGGTGGGGGAGGGGGGGGAAAGGAGCAACGGAGTCAGCCTGGTGTATGAAAAAGAGGTTGTCAAACCAAGAATAACAGCTTCTCCCAGCTCAGCGCATCCTACGTGCTGGGAGATTGGAACACGTCAGGGATACTGCACCTTGACAACAAAAGGCTTCGGTGCTGTTCTCATACCTTTGCTCAAACCCTTGGCACAGCTACACTGAAATAGCCTACGAGGTTGTCTCCTGCCCTCCACTTGTCTCTGGCCTGGCGAGATATGCAGCTCGTATGATTTCTAGGCAGCAGAAGCTCTGAAATTGCCTTATTTAGTTGTTCGTAAGAAAAAGTTCAGGTCCAGCCTCTCAAATCAACCTTTAAAAGGACACTGTTGAGAATCCAGCCGTTTCCTCTCAGACCCACCCGCCTTCCACCGCCAGCACTGAGCCTCCGGAAGCATGAAAAACAACAACAATCTCATTTTCCCTGTTGATTTTTGCCTCTGTTAGTTTGGCAAATGGTCGCTTCCTGCGTTTGAAACGGAACCGAAATGAGTATGACTATTTTTTTATTGTGTGTGTGTGGAAAAATAACAACCTCGGCTCCCTATAAATAGTGGTTTATCTTGCCAAAGCAGCTCTGCCTGGGGGACCCACATCAGCCCCTGCTCCCAGCTCAGCCCCGGGTGCCGTGAGTGTGCTGCCTGCTGCCATCCAGCCAGGAGAAGCCTGACAAGATGCTGGTGTTCAGGGAGGTTCATTAAAACATGGTCAACATCTGCTTTTTGTACTTGAATTTGCCTGGGAAGTGGGGTGTTATCCAGAGCCTCTGGTCCATACCCTGCTCTCTGAGGCACCAAAGCAAACACCAAGTTACCCTGTGACTTCGACTCCTCTCCCTTGAAAGGGGAAAGTAATCTTCAAAATAAGCTTTATACCACATCTGAGGACAGAAAACCTTTCAACAGTGTCCCTTTAATGTATGTGATCCTAAATAAAGAGCTTCTTCTATACATAATGAGGTTGCAGGGACAAGTTTTTCCCGGGTAAACCAGACCATTGGTCATAGGGCAGAATTTAGCTCTCTTGCCATTTCAAGCAGAGACAAAACTGTCGTTTTGTTCTCCTCTAGATGCAAAGAGCAGCACATTGTCCCCCAAGGCTGGTGGGCTTTTCTCTTGTCTTTTATCCTCTTTATTATAAGCTTATAATATTATCAAGTATTTTCTTCCCTGCCTGCACTTTGCTTCTGCTTTTCAAGCAAGCAACAGTGCCAAAAATTTGCACCAGTCCCCCACCCCTAGCTGAGGTCTGGGCTGCCCATATACCCAAAACAGTCCCCAGAGCAGAAGAATCCTAACGAGTGCACACAAACACCACAGCCCCACATCCAGGGCTCCTTGGGCTCACAGTCCTGTGTTCTATTTTAACTTTTATGTTTAAGCAAAGTGGGAACCTCATGGTGCCTGTTGCAGGGTCAGCCCTGGCCACAGCCCACAGCATGGGATGAAGGGTGCCTGGGTCTGCCCTGGCACACCACGGAAAGGTTTTAACTGCTCCAGGAGAGGAAAAGCAGCACTGCATCCCTGCCATGGCACGAGAGCCACCCACCCACCCTGGTCCCAGCAGAGCTTGTTCCCAGAGAGGAATTATAACAGACCACACTGGTGCAAGGTGCTCCTTCCGATAACTTAGCAACTCCATCCACACTAAGAACTGCAACAGTTTAGAGAGAAATAAAATGTCCCACCTCTAATCAACACTGCCCTGCCTGGTTACAGTCTGCAAAGAGATGATCTTCCCTGGCTTGTCCATTAACAGGGAATGAAAGTGAGCAAAAAGCCACTGTCCATCCCAAACTGAGCCTGGGAAGGACTTTGGAGGTCTCTAGTTGAAACTCCTGCCCAGAACTAGGCTGACACCAGTAAGAGACTGGGTCTCCTGGGGCCTTGCACAGTCCAGTTTTACTCATCTCCAAGGACAGAGGTGCTCCATCCTGCCTCATTCTTGTAGCCCATCACCTACAGTGCAGCTTCTGCCTCTCTCTTCCACCTTCCTTCCTCCTGCAGGAACCAGTCCAACCCCCAATGCTCTTCACATGCCTCATGCTCCAGCACCCTGCCTGTGACACACCAACCCCAAACCCACATCCTGCTGTCCTTATGGTCTTTATCCTTCTAGGTTGGGTGACAATAGGAGCTTTAACCCTGGCCTTGGTGAGCTGAGCTGGGGCTCCTCACCCATCATCCTCACCCAGGAGATACAGATTAGTGATGAACGTTACAATTGCAACTGGGCTTGATGCTTTTGCCAGGAAAGGTTGGACCAGATGATCCCTGAGGTCACTTCCAACCTGGTATTTTATGATAATAAACAAAACATTGGGTGAAGCTCTAAAAGCCTGGGCACAAGCAGGTTGGCCCAACACAGTCCCTTCTGTCCCAAGCCCTGGAAGTGAGGGTCACCCATGTCTGCAGTGCTGGCAGAACATCTGGACCCCTGCAGACATGCCCATCTCTCCCTCCTCCACAGGTGCCCCCAGCAGCCCACGCTCCAGTTGTCAGTGACATTATGGGACTTCCTGAACTGCCAGGGAGGAGAGTGATGCCTCCATGCAGTGGGAGAGGCCTCTTATCATGAAGCATACATAAGCTGCTTTGTTGCCTCTTTTTTTCTTCCCTTCTCCAATTTATTTTTAGTATAAAATGCCATGCCTTGAAATAGCATCTTTCCTGCAGCCCAGCTGCCCCACATCTGCCTCCACGGGCCTTTCGACCCCCCACAGCAAGGGATGCAGTTGGACTGGATCTTAGAGGTCTTTCCTAACCTCGATGATTCTATACAGCCAGCAAGGAGCTGAGCATCTCTCAGCCCAGGTTATAGCCCCAGCTGGGCCTTGATACAGCCTTTTGGCTGGTGCAAAAGTTTTGGATATTAACATTTAGATCTGAAAAGTCCATATTTTATTCTAGAGACACTGGATGGAGAAGAAGATGAAATATGGTATAACAAAGCCAAGGGAAGAATGAGAAGGGGGGAGCCTGGTAATGCTGACCATCCTTCCTGAAGGCGTTTAGAACGCTGCCCTGTGTCAGCATTAGATGGGCAGCCAAGGGGAGTACAAGGAGCTTTTTAACACTACAGAAAACTGCCCTGAAGCCACTGACAGACTTTATTGATTGTCCTGAAACAGCCAGGCTGCTCCAAAATTTAAAGCGTGTAAATGTCCCTGGTATTCCTGGGAGCTAGGAAAGCACTAGCCCCATTTAACAGCTACTGGGAGAGAGGTTTGGGGCACAGGGTGCCAGCCCAGGCCCCCCAGGAGAGCACTGGGGACCAGGGGAGCCCCAAGGGCCAAGCAAGCCCCTTCCTCACCCCCACAGCAGGGTACAGCAGGGGATCGGACACGCTGGCCTCGTCCCTAGAAGGGCTAATGAATTGTTTGCTTTGGCAGCTGAAAGCTGAGGTTCCAAGCCAAGCCCTGAGAGAGATGATAGACTCAAGCCCTTGGCAACGTTTTACTGTTCTTATCATTAAAGAAGTTTGTTGATACATTTGGCTGCATAGACATTTTCTTTAGCATAAGTTTCTTTAGCATAAGCTGGTATAAGTTCTGAGTAAATACAGCTAACTACAACCAGAGAGCATCTGCTCTGTGCTCTATGTCTTCTGAAGCTCAGCATCATAACCTATGTTTTACTGGTGGTGGAGACTGGGAGACAGAAGAGTCCCAGCAGCAGCAGTGCCAGGAGACCCTCAGGGGACGGTCGGGTGCTGTGGGCCCCAGTTAAGCTGTAGGGGTGCACAACAGGACCCATAACTCTGCACCAATGGTCCCATCTCAGTCCCTGTGTGCCCACACCGGGAATGAGGTCTCACAGGCTGGGAATAAAGGCTGCCCATCAAACAGCCCCGGAGCAACTCGAAAGGCCCTGGACACAGGCTTATGGACAATCCTTGGCTTCAGACTCCCTTTCACCCAGCCCATCCTTGCCTGCACAAACCCTGCTGCTAAAGACAGATTGAGCTTTTTTATAACCCTCCTGCTGCATTTGGTAACACCACCAGCTCCAAAGCAGCCCGCAGAAGTCACGGTCCTAGTACCAATCAGCAAGGTGCCACTTGAGAGCTTTTGATATTCTTGTCAAAGCAGTAATGGCCCTGCAGCTGCCAAGGCAGCAAACCCAGGCTGTTAGTGCAGGCACTCCAGAGGAGCTCCTGCTGTCCTGCCCTGCCCCTCCAGCAGCTGGTTAAGCAGGCAGGACCATGCCTGGGAGCTGCTGGAAGCATGTCCCTGCCAACACAAGTGAGGAGGATCATGGGTGGAAGTCAACAGGGTGGGTAAAAAGGGGCCAGGACCAACTTCTGCTGCATCAGAACTCAGAGGAAGGGGCCTGGGGAATCAGGGCAGGACGTCAAGAGGAGGCTAAAGGAAGAGGCTTCGTTATGGTCATGGCTCTTCTGACAAGCTATGACAGGCAGAGAGCAATGCACAAGCTGACAGCCATCAGCATGGACTTGCCAACATCTCCACTAAGGAGGGCAGAGACTTTTCCTCTTCTTTAAATTCTCTCTTGACATTCTGCTCCCAAACCTCAGGCCCTTCCTTACAAATTAACCCCCACCAGACAGCTTTCACATACATCATCCTACCCCCACTTACCTTCTGGCTTCCAAAGCAGCTAAGAACTATGCAATGGGGTCTGCATTGAGTACAGGACTATTACGAGTCAAAACCCAGCAATAAAGAGGATTTACTATAATTAAAGACATGTCTCCTACCTTGCTTTGTGGGTTCTGTTCCCTTGAGGGCTGGTCATGGTGACAGTAGCATTTGAAAACAGTGTCTCTGCAGAGGTGTTGATGGCTTTGCCATTGCTGAGCTCCATGTAAGTGCTGTTAATGGTGTAGGTCACAACGCCATCAGTGTCCTCATAGTCAGCATAGAGGCTGTCAATGTGTGACCCCACAGAGTTGATTGGGTCTCCCTGGGCAAAGATGCTGTTCATGGTCATGTTGAGCATCAGCTCCTTGGAGTCTGAGGTCTTGTCCAGCAGCTTGTCCGTGATGGCATTCTCCAAAAGGAATTCCCTGGAGGTGAACCTGGGGTTGAGTTCTCTGTCGTCATGGTCTGTCTGGTAAGTAGACCTGGTTACGTTTGAATCTAGATTGGAGCCAACAGGGGGAAACAACAATGACAACCACAAAATGCATTCAGGCTGGGAGGTGAAAGCAGCCCAGAGCAGCAGAGGCACGCCGGAGGCTGAGCAGAGGCTAAAGGCAGGAGTGGGGGTCTTGGGGAAGGGAAATCTCATGGGGTTGTACCCCTTTGGGAAGGGTGTGCAGCTCAGTAGGTCTCATCCTGCTATTGCATGGCCAGAGAAGAGCTCAGCACCTGCCAGCGCTGCCCCAAGCAGTAGCAGAGGTCAGAAAGGAAGGTGCCCTCCTGGCCCCAGAGCCCATGCAGCCATGCTGTGGAAGCACTCAAGCCGGTTTGGTGGTGGGATGCCCAAGGGACCGGAGTGGGAAAGAGGTTGCTGGGGGCTGTGGAGAGGTAGGAGGTGATGGAAGACATAACAGGGAGCTTGGTGCACCCAGGTTCTCCCTCCTGTCCTTGGCATGAGGCAAAGCACGGCAGGGCACCAGCAGGGACACCTTACCCATGGCAACCCCCCACCCGCCAGAAACCAGAACCTGAAGGGCAAAGAGGATTTATGAGCAGAGATGTTTTGAAGAACTTTCCAAGGTTTCCAAAAAACAAACCAGAAGAATCACCAGAGGTAGAAACAGAGCATTTCTCAACAAGAGCTCTGAGAAGCAGAACGGTGAGGCCCAAGTCTCCTCCTTACCTTGGGGTTGTTTGCCCTTCAGTTTTGGCTCACAGTCAATTGTTTCTGCTCTTTCATAGACCTCATTGGTTTCCTGACCTTTGCTCAAGTTTAAATCTTCCTCCGTGTCCTGCCTTCCAAACACCTGGTTCTCCAAGTCTATCCTTTCCCTGGAGATTTTCCCAAAATAGGTTGCATTGTGCTGGATAAAACCCAACGGCACGTCTCCATCGAACTCTCTGCTCTCCTCACTATCTGACTCCGAGAAGGTGTAGTAGATGGGCTGCAGGCTTTTCGAGTGTGGCTTCCTCAGGAGGGTGTATTCAAATGTGATGGATGGATTCTTGCCATTTTGATTCCAGACCTAGGAAACAAATTAATTTATTAGCGGATGCAGGGAATATGAGGCACGCAGAGCTCATGATTCATCTTGGACCCGACAGTTGGTGAGCATCTAACTTGGCTATTTCCAATCCGCTTCCCGTCACGCTGCCAACTTCTGACAACTGCTGCCGAGCACAGTTTTCCAAGGGTTGTGACAGCACTGCCCTGGGGATTAGCCCCAGCTCAGGGACTGGAAGCCACAGGCAACGCTTCCTCCTCTGACACTGAGCAACCATAGACTTAGGAGAGCCACTTTAGGAGTTACTATCACTTGCAAACACATTTTTTGGTGGTTTGAGGAGCGTGCACACGCCCCCTTCAGCTACTACATTGCCACTGGGAATTGGGACTCACAGCTGATGCATTGCAACCTCTTACTGGTCTAATGCTTTCTAAGCACCCAACCAACCATCCCTTCCCCTTCCTGAGGAGCCAGGGGCTACCTGGAAGATGGCATAAGTTGGGCTGTGGCTGGCTGCCCAGAAAAAAAGTAAATTTCTTTTCTTCATATACCTGGTTTTCGATGGTTTGCTTTCAAGAAAGAGCTGGGGTTTAATGTTTGTGCACTTTTCTAAGCTATCTGGCCCAGATTCTTAATTTTACTTTTCCTGCCAGGTAACTTGGATAAAAATGCCACGGAGTTGAAGCAAAATCCCCCCACAGTGCCTGAGGCATCTCCTTCCTGCAGAGAGAGGGGTTACCAAGCCCACGCTCATTATTCAAAGCCCTGCCTGTATCCGAGAGCGACGACGGAAATAAAACGGGTTCGTGCAAGGAAACGGGCACAGTCGCTGCTCCCACTCCCCTCCTCAAGCTGCCCAGCAAAGCTGCGAAACCACAGCAGCGCTCTGCTCCCACGCCCACCCCTTCCTCCATCCAACACAGATTTTTTTTTTTTCCCTTCCCCATCACCCCCAGCCTTGCCAACTCGAAGACTGAAAGCTCACCATTATGTTCAGCCCTTGGTTCGTTGGTCCTTGTGCTACGATGTACTCTATGCCGGTCTCATAGACGTCCATCGGCCTGCGGTACTTGAACACTGTGCCCGCGATGTTGAAGTTCTTGGGACTGTCAACTTTGTAGTTCCCGTTGAAGAAATAGTACCCGGCTTCATCAGCCACAGCTTTGAACAAGAGAGATGGGGTGGAAAATAAATGAACACCGAAATAAATAAATAAATAAATAAATACGTGCCATCACATGGCAGAGGTTTTATATTGCTGCTTGTTCATCCAGAGGATAAAAATTATTAGAGTAATAAAACAAGTGTTTCTCCTACATTCCAATGCACTTGTCATCTATTTCCAACGCATCGTGTAAGTGTTTGCCCAAAGTTCTGCAGCCCTCTACACTGCAAGCCCATGGATATGTGACTTACACTAGCCCATGGCTCCTCTCACCCTTTTGGCACTAGCACAGCATGAACATTTCAGAGTCACAGCTCTGCAGACCCCAGGCAGACACTCAGCTGGTCAACAGGAGGAGTTGCCTCTCAGGAGCACTGAGCTGATGCCACCTGATGCAACAGTGGCCCAAGACAGCTCATCCAGAAGTAGCCCAGGAGCTGTATTAACCCAAGCCTTTTTCATCCCAGCCTTCCTGGATGTGGCCACAAGCCTCTGAGGCAGCAGAGCACAATGGCAGCAAATGTGCTTCTCCTGGGCAAGTCCAGGTTTTTCCACACTCCTCCTGAGCAGCTCTGTCATCTCCGTTGTGAGACAGATGGCGTGGCCCCCCAACACTTAGGTCACATCTCCTTGGCACTGTTGTCATGTGGCCATTGCACATTTCCCAAGGGGATCACCAGAGAGGTGAAGTCACTCGGCTCTCTGGGAGGTGCTGGCCACACCGTACTGAAGGAGCAATAATATTGACCAACAGCTTCTGCATCATTTTGCTAACACACAGCCCGGTTGCTCCGACCCCAGAGAGGAGAAGCACGCTGGCTTGGACACCACAGTTGTGATTTACACCAGCTCTGGATTTAGCTCATGTCTGCAATGAAACGACTCTCAGCTTCGCGTTGGAAAAAGCATTACAAGCACAGGCACCCGTTCGGGGGGAGAGCCGGGAGGTTATACACACCCAGAACATCTGCAGATTTTTTCCGTTCTACTATCTGGATATCCCTCGCTCCGGCCGGAATGTGCGTTACCAGAGAGTAGCCTGTGGGAAACTACACATTAACGAGAGGAACTTTGTAACAAAATAAGCTGAATGAAACGCTCGTTAGGCAATACTGCGACACAGCAAACGAACCGGCCTCGATCCGAAAGTATTTTTAAGGAGTTATGGGGTTAAAAACCACCCTCATGTTGATAACTGCTGGGCTGCCAACAGGACCTCAGCAAGAACAGAAAAGAAGAATGCGTGCACTATGCACGGAATCATTGAATGCCCAGGGTTGGAAGGGACCTCCAAAGGTCACCTAGTCCAACCCCCTGCAGTAAGCAGGAACATCCTCACCTAGATCAGGTTGCTCAGAGCCTCATCAAGCCTGACCTTAAATGTCTCCAGGGATGTAGCCTCTACCACCTCCCTGGGCAACCTGTTCCAGTGTTCCATTACACATCCTGGCTTAGGATGGAAAAACACAGCCAAGCGTGGAAAAGATGCAATCCTCACATACACAAATATCATGTTTATCTCAACTGCTCTAAAAAAAGACATCTGAGGACTGCTTTGTTAGCTAGAGAAGCTGTCCTGTGGTTCATCATTGAACCCTGCGCTAGCCAGTCTCCTCAAACCTCAGCAAGAGATCACAACTTGGTTCTCCTCTGACATCCCATCATCTAGCTAGTGCTAAGCAAAGGGAAAAATCCTCCTAAGAGGCCACCGAAGTTCCTGTGCCTTGCTCCATCTCAAACTGATCCTCGGAGAGCATTAATCATTATTCCCGAGTCAGATTGCTTTATTTAGGACAAGCAGGTTCTGTTGTTTTACATCACGCTAATTTTGGAAATCCTGGTCTTTCGAAATGTCTCTGCTTCCTGTTATTACATCTCATTTATTTCTAGTCTTACTGGGTCATGAGAAAGACGACTAAAATAGACACCATCCTTTTGCACAACCCTCCTGCACCATTCAGCATCAGAGACCCGAGGCTTCTGACACACACCACACAAAGTTACTGGTTTTCTTCAAAGAGGGCTTATCCTGCCCAAATCTACCAGTGGCATTAGCACACATAGAATACAGCAGTAAAAAGGAAGCAGGGCAGTCAGTAAGAGCTGAAAGCAGTTCTCCCCCCCAAAAAAAGTGCATTTTTTACAAAAATAGGCCTCTGATACAAATAAAACAAAAGGTCTCCAGAAGCCTTACCAAGATGGGAATTTCCTTTCCGGTAACTGCCGGTCACATGAGTGCAGCTGCTCCCATCTCCTTGGCAAACTCCACATTTATCCAAGGTGTGGGTGGAGAAGAGAATGCCATCGCATCCAATGGGCTACAGAACGCACAGGCAGAGGGTCGAGGGTCAGGCAAACATCGCACCCATTGCAGTTTTCTGAATGCTACTAACAAGAATTTTTGCTATAATGTTTAACAACCTCACATTTTCCAGACACGCAAACCCCTCGGAAATCAGTGTATTTGCAGGATGTTCCATCCCGAGCCTGAACCATTAACTGTCTCTGACCATCCACAGTGGTGCAATGGAGGTCACAGGGCTTGCTAGAAATGTGAACATAGTCATCTAAGGGGAAAGGATATAAAAATACATTCAAAACAGCAGAAACACAATAACTTTCATCCTACCAATGTCAATGAATCTCTGCCAAGCTAAACAGCAGCAGCAACAGCACATTTGCACAGCGGCCAGCAGTTCAGAAGCTACCATCTCTTGTGCTTTGGGCTGGACAGGAGATTGCACTTCCGACAGCGTGACAGCCCACTGCTGCAAGCCTCCGCACAGCCAGGAGCCGATGCACCCCGTGATGCCACCAGTATCACCAGCATGGGCCCAGGGGATGCACTGATGCACTAACAGCCACCATCCTGTGCAAGGACTTGCAGCAGTGATGTACGTACACAAAATACAAGCACGGTCACATATCAACATTTAATACCCGAGTTAAATTAACGTAGATACAGTGCTATAAATCCATAGACAAGTAAGGTTATATGCAAAACCACAGCAGCTCAAAACATAAGAGCTTTTCCATAAACGTTCGCCCACATCAGGCTTAATTCACCCTTTGCTTTCTGCAGGCAGCTGGCTGGCTGCACCCACTGGCTCAGCAGCCCCACGTTTTATCATATCCACAGGAAGCAAACGACAAATCCATGTTTGCATCAGAAACCCAACGCTAAGAGTTGAACTCCACCAACAAGGGAGAGGTCATATACCCACTGGTCTGCACGCCCAAGCAAGGCAGCATCACTGTCAAAACATTATCTGCAAATCCCCCAGGAGCCACGTGAACGCCTGCTAAAAAACAAAACAGTTCGCTGTAACGATGCCGGTGAACCAGCCTGAAGAGCAAAGATCTTTAAAGGAACTGTCAGCTTGCCACAGGCAAGGGACAGAAGCAGCCAAGGAGCTATAGCTATACCAGCCTTCCTCAGCTCGAGTTCTACCAAGCTGACCCTGCCAAGAAGGCTGGTGGGACGGGGACTTCTGTCACAGAGAAGGAGGCAACAAGAAATTTCGTGAAGCGTAACTGTTCCTAGGTGTGTGCAGAGACCCCTAAAATAAGAAATTTGCATTAGAGCCCACGTATGTTTTTAGACAACCAAATGGCACCACAAATGTGAACAACCAGCATTCAGGAGCCTCCTCCTGGGTTCCCAATGGCTCTAAAAACTGGACATTATTTCTGTTTAATGCTTGATCTTGATGGGAGTTGGGTGCCTAGAAAATCTCAGTCTCTGATTCCTAAGTTCTTTCTGCAGTTCTGGGTTTCTCACCCCACATGACCGAACTCACTGGCTGCATCTTGGTGACATTTGACAGGGCACATGAAGGGTGTAGGAGCGAGCAAATGTCACTGGAATGCCATGCAGCCAGTAATGGCCCTGGCTCAAAGGACACTTGTTCGGGTGAGCCCCGCTCCCTGCCAGCACAGTCCATCACCCCATGCTCTCGCATCCTCCTCCAGCCTTCCAGCTCTCTGGTCCTCAGGAGCTGTGACCAACCCAGGCTACAGCCATAAATTCATGTTTTTATTTTATTTTTAAGCTACCCTGCAGCTGCAAAACACGCCTTTGAACTTGGGAGACAGCTGATTGTGTCTGAAAAATCACTTTAAAACAGCAGAGGAGGAGCCTTCCCGCAGGCTATAGCATCATAACTATCAAAATATTTTGGCTAAGCATTATGAAACACACAAAGAATGTCTTGTTACCAGGATATAAAGGTTTCCATTGATACGTTCTGCCGTTATACACATGGGAGTTAAATGATGAACACTGCTCCTCTCGAAAGCTCCTTCCGTTCGCAGGGCACTCCTAGAATGGGATACATTAATATCCTGATGAAAACAAAATGTGGGAAAGGTTTCTGGCACATCTCAACTGGCTGCAAGAAGTATTTCCAGCGCCTGCCCCATCCAGAGCCACATCCTCCTCCTCCTCCTCCCACTGCAGGGACAGCCAAGGGAAACCCCCTGGGAGACGGTGCAAGAACCACCCGCTGGGTTTTACAGCCCCCGGCGCAGCCAAAAGGCCCAAAGCCCCAACACAGTGTTGATTGGCACCAAAGAAGGGAACTCCAGTTGCTTGGAGGGGAAACAGGGTGGCAGCCACAGGACAAACGGTGCCCCCTCTCCAAGGGGCCCAGAAATGCCATCGCACCAAGGAAGCGTGACTGTCCGCTTTTTGTATTAAGTGTTCCCGATGAGAAAAAGGATATCCTTACTTGTACTTTGCAGAGCTGGTATCTTTTGGATGTTCCAGTGCAAGTTTTATTAGCCAGCCCACTCACTGACTTTCTTCTGAATAGAGAAATGATGGTTAGACAGGGATCAGACACCCTTACGCTCCCTTTTTTTGAACATACTTGTCCCCTGCTTCTGTAAGATTGGTCTCCCTGTAGCAGAGCAACACAGAGACAGGTCTACTACTGTCTCACTGGACTTGGTAGCAGAGGTCTCTCTGCCTTTGTTACCTGCAGCATCAACTAGTCTTATTATAGCATCCTAGGAGGCAGCGTGGGGACGAGGGCCTGGGGACAAGGTTTGCAAGATGCCTTCTGGCAGCCACACAGCCCAGAGAGGACAGAGCCATGCACAGAGCAGCCGGGATCAGCAGGTCCTCAACCAACCCTGCACCAACAGTGTCCTCACCGCTGTGCCCAGAGCCTTGAGAAGAGGCTGATGGTCTGCTGCCCATCTGCACTAATCCCCAGAGGGGAAACCTCAGGGCCAGCACTGGAATAGCCTGGCTAATCCTTCCGGCAGGGATGCCCAGGGCAGAGCATCCTCCTGGCAGCATACTTGGGGCACACTTACCTTCTGTACAAGCAAGGTTTGCCAGGCAACACCTTTTCACCAGTGCTTATCTACTGAGCGCTGACCTTCTGGATCAAGTCTACCTCCAGCTCGCTGGAGATGCCCACACCCTGGCAGGCGGGTGCCGTACCTCTGCCGCAGGCAGTGCCTCTCCTGAGACTTGACACCTCCCCCGCAGGTCCTGGTGCACGCTGTCCACTTGGTCCACTCGCCCCACCAGTACGCCGTGACGTCTGCCCCTTCCTCCAGGCTGTTGGAGGTCTGCGTCAGGTCCTGCTCCAAGCAGCAGGCAGATGGGGGGGGAGAGAAGCAGCAGTCAGCATCCCCACTGCAGAGCCTGAGTGGGTGGACCAGGGGCATACCCCACCCAGCCTGCCCTCGGTGAACACAGCATTTTCCCCTCCATCCAAGGTCGAGTCTGAGATTTCCAGAGAATTATAGAATCGTTTTGGTTAGAAGAGTCCAGCGCTGCCAAGACTAAACCATGTCCCTCAGCACCACATCTACACGGCTTTTAAATACCTCCAGCTTGCAAGAAACCCTGCATTTTTTCCAATTGTGTTTTCATTACAAATTGGAATGAAGTGGCAATATTTGGGATTCCTCAGGAAAGGAAATGTTCATTGTTTTGCTCAGTTGGCAAAACCGAGCTCCCAGACAACTCAAACCCCTCCAAGTCTTTTGGTGCTCTCTGACTCTTGCTCCACAGTGAATTCAGGGAGCTGAAGAGCCACTCGCAGCCAAAAGCTTCACCAAAAGCTGAAGCAAACCATTGTAAAACCGCTCTGCAGCAGAAGACCGTGTCAGTAGATGCTGGGAGGCTGAAGGACCCCATGCGTTCCCTTTGCAAGTACAAGTTTGTCACTTCAGGAAGGTCCTTGACACCCCCACCTCCCACCCCTCATCCATGGCAGGCAGCAGTGTGACCACGCAGGGCAAAGGGGCTGCTCCACCAGCACATGCCTGCACTTAGTAAGGTGTTCACATCCCTTCACAAGGGCACAGAACCTCCTGGGAGGTCCCAGCGATTGCTCACTGTGGGGAGAGGGATGTATTTTCCAATCCAGGATCACCCGCTGGTTAGGCGAGCTCTATTAATTCTGTGTTTACTGGGAAAGGGATGATAATATTCCACACAAAGTCAAATGAAAGCTCCAACAGCTGCAGGGACTGAGGAAACAGTGCTGACCCAAGAGCTGGGCATGGCCTTTCACAGCCCCGGAAATGATCTGCAACTCAACCACGGAAGGTACAACTTCGGTTAAGCCCAGACTAAGAAGCTAAGCCAAGTCATATGTCCTCACACTTGCTGGAGACCTGATGCATGCACAGACCAGTCCTGCAAGTCCCAGGGGTTACCCATCCCAAGCTCTGCACCGTTTTAGAGCCCAGAGACCTCCCCAGCCAGGTGACACGCTTACCTGAGCTATCACAAAGGCAATGTTGCCCACGAGGAGAAGGGCCAGGGTGCCTCTCAGCTGGGATCGTGCGCTGATGGAGATGCTGCTCCACCTCCACTTAGATATCTTCATCCTAGAAAGCAACCAAACACCATGCTAAGCAGAACTCCCACCCAGCCCCACCACCCATCGAGAGCAGGGGCTGCTTTGCAGCCTGGGTTACACAGCACAAGTCTTCTTCAGCACTCCTGGTCAGCTAAGTGACACCAACCACCAGGTTGGTGCAAGGGCTTGATCCTGAAGTTGTATTTAATTAGTGGAAGCACTAACACAATAGAGGTTCACATCCCATCTCGGCTGCTATCTTCCAAACCACAGCTTTGCACTGGTTCCCAGTGGCTGCACCTGATACCACCAGTGCGAGCTGAGGGTCCAAGCCTGTCTTGGAAGGGAGCGTGGCTTATGCCAAAGCAAGCGTCGCACAGGATGCAGCGAGCAACAAGAAGCTTCCCTGGATCTATAAAAGCAGTGCATTCGAGTATCCCCATTTATAGAATTGCTCCTAAAAGAATGAGATGAAAGGCTTCATAAACAAAAGCAACCCTGCAATTAACAGACATTATTTTTCCTTTTTTTTCGTTTGTTCCACTCTAATTCCCATCAATTCCCAGGGAAGAAGCTCGCTCTTATAGAAAAGAAACCACCCACAATTAAAGAGCAGAAATGAAGTACCCCAAGTGTCAGCCTTTCATCTCTTTCTCCATCTGCCTCATGAAAGAGAGTAACCCAGAATGGCATTTTCTTAAATAAAACCCAGCTCAAAACCACAATACGTTTTATTGTGAACCTCACTGCAAGAGCCAGAAAGGAGCAGGTTTCAGGAAATCATGCTTCCAGGCAATCAAAGCAGCTCATGTCTGTAAGAAAAAGAAAGAAAAATATTCTCTCCTAAGCTAATTTCCCTTGAAAAGTACCAGCCAGTATCTTTGGGAAGCAGGGAGGTGGGAGAGGTGCTGCTCCTGGGGAGAGGCGGCAGGACCGCAGACCTGCAACATGAAAGACCTTCTTTTCTACCCCTTTTTTTTCTTCTCGCAAGGGCTTTTGTAGCAGTTCTGGCAAGGCAGAATTGCCGGCAATGCCAGCGCGGCTTTGGAATTTGGCTTAGAGAAATTACCAGAGGGCTTCCAGGTCCCCAGCTCCGCTTTGCGATCGCCCCAGGGTAGAGGTCCAGCAAGCAAAAGACACTTTCCAAGAGGCAGATCCATTGATTAATGGAAGCCCAGAGCGCTTGGCTGGGGATCCCGGGGACAGGTGGCTCAGACTTGCCTTACACTTGGTTTTCATTAAGGCTTCCAGACACTTCTGACTCAAAGCCAATAACAGAGCTCGCTCCGAGTTTATCCTAGAGTCGGTCAGAGCTGCGTGGTTAAATAGAAGAAAAATTAAAGAAGCGGGAGGCGGGGGGAAGCGGATGTCGCCGACAAGCATCGCGGAGCCGGTACCGGAGGCAGCCCCGCCGGCAGCCTGCAGACCTGGCCCCGGAGGGACGGGCGATGCCGGGGCGGGAGAGCCGGGCCGGGCAGCGCTGCCGGGGCTCGGGGAAGGGTCCGACGGGACGCGACCCCCACGAGGGGCCGGGCCGGGCCGGGCCGGGCTGTACCTGGAGGCGGCGGGACCAGGCAGGGGGATGCTCCGGGGCCGGGCGGTAGCGGCAGCGGTGTCGCGGAGCAGGAGCAGCGGCTCCAGACGGACGCTCCCTCCCTCCCTCCCTCCTTCTCTTTCTCTCTCTCTCTCCGACTTCAAAGGGCAGCCAAAAGCGCCGGGGCTCCCAGCGAGGAGGAGCCGCCGCAGTGGCTCCCCCCAGCCCGCGCTGGCCGCTCTTATAGCTGCTGGGGGGGCGGGGGGGATGTGCTGCGAAGGGGGGGGGGGCGGAATTCACACCTCTCGGCCCGGGATGCCCCCACCCCAGTTAACCCCTCGCCTCCCCCGGCGCCGGCCCGCGGCAGCCAGCCGGTTTCCTGCGGGGAGGCCGGGGGGGCACAGGCGGGGGGGGGGATCCCGCACGCATGCGTCCCACCACCGCCCGCCCGGCCCCGCAGCGCCGGGACCCCCCCAACCCCCCAGCCGGGGAGATGCTGCTGTCTCCCATCCTGGCCGGGGGAGCGGTACCTGCTGCCCCCACCCCTCCTACACCTCCCTCGCCCTGCATCACCGGCGTGGAGAGAAGTGGCCCGAATCCTGCTGGTACCTCTGCAGGCATCGTGCGGCTGCATCCTGGCTCTGGAAGTGCAGAGGGGGCTTACTGGATATGTGTTGTCACTTTTCTGCTGCAAAATAGCCCAAAGCCCTGCGACGCGGTGCTTTTGGTGTCATTTGGTAAGGCTTGGCGTTGGGCATGTTGCTCTAAATGGTTTTCTGCCACACGGGAGAGCGGTGGTGGCCAGAAAATGGGCTTGGTGGACACGAAGAGCCATTTTGGGTGAGAACAGTCCCCGTGGCTCAGGGACAGCCGTGCACGTATCATATCTGATCTGTACGTGTCAGAAAGAAAAGTCTATGATAGCATAAAGAAGGACCCGGTTATACAGTGTACATAACCTATACACGATGTATGTGCTCTGTTCTCTGTGTGCTTTATGCACAGAACGTGGCTGACAAGACACCTCACCCGTGGGTGACACACATCCCTCAGCGCATCCCCCCTGCACACGCTGTGGTCATGCCCCAGGAGCTTTGGGCAGCCCACCCGAACGATTTCCTTTGTCGTACCAGAGATGCTTCAGCTCAAGCCTTTTCTCCATCCCCTCTAGACCTGCCCCTCACCTGGCAAAAGCAATGCTGGGCATCACACCCTGGCACTGGCTCTGCACTGCAGCTATCGTGGTTATCACCATCGGCTGCTCCTGCCCTTGATGGCAACAATCAGCCCCATCACAGTTTGCCACGGGCCAAGAGCTCTTGTTTGCAGGTCCTCAGGTTGTGCCCCCACCCTGCCACAGAGCATGGATACCCGCACAGCACCCCGTGGGAATGGCTGCAGGGCCACGACAGTGTTAATTTGGACCCAGTCCTCCCAGGGATGGCTGTGTGAAGCTGAGCAGAGAATCCATCCCAAAAAATTTACATGGGAAATGAAGTCTCCTTTTCTGTTTGGCTAAACGTCTGCCAGCCTGTTTTAATTTACCCAGCAAGGTTGATTTGCAACTTTCAATTTTCCATCAGTTGGCTGTGACCAGGACACTGGGAAAATTTAGCACTTGAGTTCACCCAATTTCTGCATTTCAAAATATCCCAGCCCGAGACACGCAGGAGAAAACCCTTTCCGTTTTGGAACAACCGGGAGGGAAAAGTCTGAACACGAGAGGTTTTAAAAGCATCAAAATATTTCACATTGAAAACGCCAGAGCAGCCCGGGTCTGTGTGAGCCCCAGCGTCCCCGCAGCCTTCCCACCAGCCTCCGGATTTTTCAGGAGGTTGCACTCCAGGAGACCCAACCCTGGGTGACCCTACACCCTGTCCTGCCGCAGGGATGCCCCAGGGGATGGGGAACACTGGGAAGAGGAAAGTGGGAGGGTAGGGGAAGACTGGAAGGCAAGCGCTGGGAGAGCGGGCAGCAGGCGAGACGCATTCGGTCTCTGCGCTTCACCAAAAGTTCATCAAAGCCAAAGGATTTTTGTATTTCTTCTTTTTTTTTTTTTTTTTTTGTATGAAACAGTTGAGATGACTCAGCGGTTTCTGACGCAATCCCCACTTCGTCGGAAAATTCCTAACCAGCTCCTAGTGGCAACTGATTGCTCTCATAAATCACGCAGTGTTATCCCTGGCCGCAGCGCTGCGGCTTACGCAGCCCCGACCCGTCCTCGTGAAATCAGCAGGAGCGATGCCATCGCCTCGCTGGGAGCAAAAACAGCCCCGAAGACAAAAAACGCACCGGAGAGCAGATCCAAAACACGAGCCTCCGTCCAGCTTCCCATCAGCCAAACCCCACAGCTGGGTCAGCCCCAGATCCCACTGCCCCAAACCCCCCCAGCCCGGGGACCGGTGCTGCCCCCCGAGCCCCGGGGCTGTGGGTGCTGCCGTGGAGGCTGTCGGCAGGTAGGGCATTAATCACCCACGGCCGGGCTCAGACGACAGCGTTTTTTATCTCCCAGTTTTTGGCGTGAGTGTTCGAAATGATTTGCAGATGTTATTTACTGCTCTTGGGCTTGGAGTAAATTGAGACAAGATGCACCTGCATGGACAGGGAGAGGTTTTCCCACCCAGGGCCGGTCGCTGAGGGCTCGTATTGGATTTTCCCAGGGAAATGTCGGGTTTGGACAAGGGTCCCTGAGCCAGCCCCGCACTTCCCCTGTGCGTTCACCTCCCAGCACCGCACAAGGTGGGCTCGTACCCCACCGGCTGCCCCAAGGGAATCGCAGCAGCTGCCCAGCAGGCAGCTGCCAGACTTTCCACCCCAAACCAGTGCCGTGTATAATTCAGAGCGCAAATAAAAGGAGCGACAGACACTCCAAAATAACCTCCTCCAGCCGGGGGAGAGTCGCCGGAGACTGGCTGCTGGTTTGGCCAGAGAAGTGCCTGCAGAGGAAAGGAGTTTCCTTGGCTGAAATGAGTTCAACAAAGTGCTGGGCTGGGCAGTGTCACTGCTCAGCGGGAGCTGGGGCTGCTCAGCAGAGTGGAGGCATTCTGCATTTTGCAGGATCAGGCCCTCTCTCTCCTAGGGAGGGGTGGGGTGATCCTTTTGCTGGGACAGCAGAGGCACCCTCCATCCTTGACCTGGAGCAGAGGGTGATGGTAAGCTCCCACCCAGGCAAAAGACATTTCCCATCTTCCCATGCTCCCCATTGAAGGACACCTTCTCATCCTGACTCAAGCACCAGCCCTTGGACCTGCCAGAGCTGATGCCCAGCACGTCCCCTAGAGCCCCCATGAACGAGGTACCACAGGATCTGCTTTTGGTGAATTAGAGCCATGGTCTGGCCATGAGCTGTGGTGTTCCAGCACCGCTTTCCTGGCAAAATAAGCCCTTTTCTGGCCCAGCCCTTGTGCTGGTGTGGCAGACAGGATGGCTTCATCATAGCCAGCCCCATCCAAACACCTGTTCAGGTCCAGGAGAGCCAGGTTGGAGGAGGAGCAGGAACGTCGTCTGGAGTCTGTTGGCCCAGGATCCCTCCAGCAGCTTCATCTTTGCTCAGGGACAAGACAACTAGCTCATTTTCTTCTTTTTTAAGACTGCCTACAGAACTGACCCATGTGTTGAATACTTCTGCACAGCCACAGGCGTTATTTCCAGGCAAGCCTGGCACAGTGTGGGCACATTTAAGCCAGCCACAGAGAGGGTGAGGTCCCTGCATGGCCAGGACATTGCCAGGGGGACCAAAGTGTGGCAAAGCCCCAAGAAAAGGCCCTGGCATCCAGCCCTACCTTCTTCTCAAGAGCTGTGGCTATGACCTACCACTGGGTAACCAAAACAAGCAAGAGGAGACCAAAAAAAAGCATCCCTCAGAGACAGTCCTAGTCCCTTGCAGAGCGACCTATGGCACAGTGTTGGGCAAGGCGCTCCATCTCTGCGTGCCTCCGTTCAGCGTGGATGGCAATGATTTATACCATGTTAGCATGAGGGTTTCAGCCATGGAGGTTTGCAAAGCACTGAGTCAAACTGAACAAGCCAAAGCCACCAAGCTGCTCTCACCATCCGATTCCTATTAAAAAACACCTCTGGGCAGTTTGAAAGCCACAAGTGGCCACAGTGACCCCAGGTACAGTCATGGCCATAGAGCTTCAATGGCTTTAAAAGCATCTTTTGTTTTTTCTTTTTTTGTTTTTTCTCTTTTTTTCTTCTTTTTTTTTCCTTTTTTTTAGTTTTTTTCTCTTCAGATTTCTTTGATTTTACCTGTCCCCAAAGAGTACACGGCTCTGCAAGAACTTGGAGGAGCTTCCAGACAAGTCATGCTTGGTTCGAGAAGTTAGCTATGTGAAGACTAAAAATATTTAAAAAAAAAAGAAGTACAAAGCCTTTCCTTTGAAGGGAACAAGGCTCGCATGGAAGTTGTGCAGCATTGTGCTGAAGGACATCAGCTCTGCAGCGCTGCCAACCACAGGCATTCAAAACTCATGAGTCAGACTCCCCAAAAACCTAAGACTGGTTTTGTTCCCTTCTGGATTTTGAGCCTTGAAGCGTCACAACTTCAAGCTTTTCTCTTCCAAAAAAGACATTTTTTACCAACAGGGTAAGAGCTGAGCCACTCACATCGCCACTGGGCTCCAGGAGTCATGACTGTCAGAAAAACCCCATTCAACACCACGGAATGAGCAATAAACCTCTGCATTGCCCCCCTGAATTTGGCAACAAGGAGGCCAAACCCAGGACAGCCCGAAGGGTGGGAGCAATGGAAGCCTGGTGACAAGAAAAGTTACGTCCTCACCATTAACGGGGACATTGATGGGCCACGACAGGGGGAGGATAAGGGGAGAGAGAGAGAAAAAAAGGGAAAAAGCAGAGAAACCTGTGAGGAATACGCATAATTCCACAGAGAGACAAGAAGGGGGACTTTTTTTAAGGGCAAGTATACAGCTAAAGCAGCTTAATATGGGGCCAGGCATTAAGGAGAAGGGATATTTTAAGTGGCAATTTATTCCCCTAATAAAAAGCGAAGGATGCAGGTGCTTTGGCAGGGCTGAGACGGGAGCAGGCGGTTGTGCAGAGCCGGGTGTGCAGCGTCGGCCGGGCCAGGGGCTCCGGCACAGCCGGTGGCTCTGCGTTTATTGGGCTCCCGTTCCCTGGTGCCAGGGCCCACGGATGGATTGCAGCTACCCTGAGAGCACTACCCACCCTGGCCTCTCACCAACAGCTCTGAGCACAGGCTGCGGTAGGTAGCCAGGGTATTTTATCCAAATGCTACAGCCATCCCTTCTCCAGCTGGGCAAGGAGAGGCTTGCGCCCACGTTCTGCTCCGCGCACCAGGTTCATTCATGCCACGAGGTTTCTTGACCAAATTCCCAAGGCAGAGTGGCAAAAAGACAAGAAGTCTTTGCAAGCTGGATGGTACCATGCTCATCAAATTGCCCGGGGCTCCTCAGGGCTGACTGTGCTGCTCCAGAGCCGCAGCTCTTGCACATCATCCTGCTGAAACCAGGCAACGTCCAGCTTTTCGCTTTCATCCCTAAATCCGGAGTGCATGAGGCAAAGCTCCATGGTGATGAAGATACTGGACTCTGAAGTAGTGGAAGTGGCAAAACCACTTTGCAGTGAGCACTGAAGAGTTTGGTCTGGCTGTGAGTACCTGCTCGGATCGACACTTGCACTGAGCACCACAACTGCCAGCCCCTATAGAAGCTGCAACCTCGATTCTCCGTTTTAGTGGCGTTACCACTGTTCCAGACCTGGTGGGCACTGGGAACACTGAGCAAGTTTCAATTCTGAGCCCGTCTATACCACAGACAGATGAAAGATCATCCTATACTTATCCCAAGGAGAATATACTCTCAGTGCTTTCAGTTGGCACCGATCTCTCACCCTCTGTTCCAGTGCGCACTCCTTTCAAACTATCACCCGCATATTAAAAATAAAACAAAACTGTCTCTGTCTCTCTCCTGCGCTGCAATGTCTGAGTTGAAAGGGTAGAAGTGCTCACAGAAAGGCATGGTTAATGTTACCCTGGAAGGATCCAGGCCGGCATACCAGAACCTGGTTTTGGCAACTGGGAACCAGTTTTCAGCCATATATATCACCGTTCCCGCGAGCGCTCTGGTCCACACAAAATTAGCCCTATGGAATGTAGATTTAAAATTCGCTTTCCAGAAGTACTTAAATGCAGGAGCTAAATTTTACTCTTTCTACATTTCCTACCTGTTTAGGAAAGAAGGAACAAAGTCCTGGACCCTTTCTTATTTGGGTTCCTTCCCGGGAAGGTTTGCAAAGCCCACGTCTAGCGCTGCGGTTTGTTTGCAGCCTGAACAAAGACCTTTTAAGCAGCAGCTCCCAACAGGAGCTCACCACCTGCCTGCCCCTTTGCCTTGCAGTTTACTTTGGGGTCTCTTTTTCAATAATAGCTGGAACACGTGTGCAAACCGGTGAGATTTTTTTTCCTCTATGCCTACAGCGCTGGCTGCAAACCAAACGCCAGCCCAGGGCCTGCAGCTGGGAGAGAAAAAAAAAAAAACCCAAACCCAACAACCTGTGGAATGTTTTCTTGCTCCTGAGAGCTCCAACACTTCCCTGCTCTGGGGAGCACTTGCCGTGCCTGGCTCTTGCTGCATCCAGCAGCCAACGGGGTTTCCTTTCCAGTGGGCTCCAGCTAGAATTTGGGCAAAGGATGGGAGCGAGGGGGATGCGTTTAACAACTGCTCGATTGCATTTTTCAACGGATGCCATTTGGCTTCTCGCACAACCACCACCCTCGCACGTCCCTGCAAATGGTGGCTTGCTGCACAACTGCTATGTCCTTGCAAATGGTCCCGTGAGGGCCAGGGGGTCTGCTTTGCACCCAGCCACTGAAGTTCGTCCTCACCAACAGGTTTTGAGCTGTGTTTTCACCTCCCTGACACCAACCTCATGGCCACAAAAGCGGGTGTAGTTTGTTTAGCCAGGAATCCAGAGCAGTTTGTGCAACCAGCAAACCCCAACCCCACTCAAACCCCAACCCCACTCAAACCCCACCATGCAGCAGCCCTGAGAACCTTCCTCAGTTCAAGCAGCTCATGCCAGAATAATGTAGAGTAACAGATACATCCAAGGAAACAGCACAGAAAAGGAACAGGGTACTTTTGGGGCATGCTGGCACTCAGCTCCACTTGCCACTCAGGGGCTGGGTGCCTGGGGAGAAGCAGGGTATTTATGGGCTGGCTTGGAGGGATTAATTTTCGCAGTAAATAGGGACACCAGAGTTTTTTCACTATTTATTGGTAGAGTTTCAATTTTGCAGGGGTTTGTGGTAAGTTTATGACTTGTCCAGGCAGATCGACTGGAGACGTGGTGTGGGCAGCCTGGAGCCCCGGCGCTCCCCATGGGAATGGGGATGGTTCCTGCAATAGCAGCTAAAAACAGGAGCTCTCCACAGCTCATCTCAGCTGTGCCTGAGGAAGGCTCTTGGCACAGCCCTCTCGGGTCAGTGCTTTAATGCTGTCGTGTCGTTCTCCCCGCGCACACAACCCTCCTGCACTCCCCCTCCAGAGCCCTTTGGCTGGAGTGCTTTAAAGAGCTGCTGGGTTTTTTTTTCTCCATGCGTGCCTGCCTTTCCACTGGACCCCTTCCTCGGGGACAGGCGAGCCCGTCCTGTCAGCCTCAGAAATAGAGAGTGGCTGATATGGCAGCCCAGAGCCTGCTCCCCAAACCCCCAGCCACCAAGGCGGGTGCTCAGGCGCAGCATTCCTGCTCCCTGCGTCCCGGGAACAGCTGTACCGAAAAGATGCCGAGAATCCCTGCGAGGCTCCAAGGAAAAGATATTAACCCAGGAGGGGAGCAGTAGTGATATAATAAAAAGTCATAATAAAAGAGAGGAGCCACTTAGTGGATTAGCAGTCAGAACGCTGCTTGGCTTTTGGGTTCCTTTCCTCCAGCTTTCCTGCACTGCACAGGGATTTGCTCGAATTCCCCCACCCCAGAAATGGTCCGCTCCTCAACTTTGGACCCATCTCCTGGAGGTGCCTATGATGCACAGCCTGAGGGCATGGCTGAGAGACTTAACTGTTCTTAACTCCCTCTGAGAGCACAGGAGGGCATGTAGACAGGCAGTTCTCTGATGTCCATGTCCACCTAGAGCAGGGCCACCCACTCCAGGTCAAGGCAGATTGGGAGCTTGGTGTGTATTTCGCAGGTACAGTGAAGGTAGCAGGATACATCCTGCTGTTTTAAAACCCCCCAGAACCTGTCCCTTACCAGGCCTTCCCTTTGAGCCAGTGTGGAGCAGAAGATGGTGTTTCCCTGCCAGGCTGCTCCAGCAGCACTGACCCAGGCTCGGCACGGGGACAGGGGATGCAGAGGTGGGGTATCCCCATGGGGAGCAAGAAACCCCACAGTCCTCCCCCACCACGCACCCAGGTCAAACACCCAACACAAGGCGTGGAAGGACAACATTCCCCTTGGCTCCTTTAGGTATCGGGGGCACAGAGCATCTGCTGCCAGGAGCCACCGGCTGCGTCAAGAATTTTGCTGTTGGGGAGACACTGGAGCGAAGGGGGAGGCTGCGGCGGTGGCAGCAGCTGTCGCCTGCCCACAGCCCTCCCGGCCACGCAGGGCATTTAAATTTTAAAGCACACTTGCTAGACGCTGCTGTTTTCTCCACTGTCCTGGTCCAGCTCGCCAGACCCTGTCCCCAGGAGCCACCAGTCCACCAGGCACCCATGGGTTCGCTGGTGGCCAAGCTTCTTCTGCCCACCATCAGCACTTTGGTCTTCCTCCCCACCATCAGCATCGCTGCCAAACGGCGTTTCCACATGGAAGCCATGGTTTACTTCTTCATGATGTTCTTCGTGGCGGTAAGATGTCCTCGAACCCCTCCTGCATGTTTCATCCCTCCCCCCCAGAACACCCCCTGCATGGGGTCTCCGTCAGGAAGGGCAGCTGGACCTCACCCACCAGCAGTGAGCACGACCTCCAGAATATCCGTTTTCAGTTCTTTCCCACCATATGCGGTGCTGAGTAGCTGATTCTTCCGTTTAGGGTGTCCTAAGGGGTGGCCTCGCATAGATTTAACGGTGCTTTATGGTTGTGAGGTTAGGGAGAGGGTCTGGGTGCAAAGAAACTCGATTGATCTGCAATGTTTTGGAGCTGTTTTCTCTCTTTGTTTTCCAGCGGGTAAGTGTCCATGCTGAATTTGGGCTTTAAATTGTATCCAGAGCCTCTTGCTATGCTTCTGTCATTTTAGCCAAAAGCACGTAGTCGGGTTATTGATTTTGCAATTGCTGACTGGTGATGGGAGCAATGCCGGAGTCAGGGGATTTTCTGCACTGGGAAAGGAAAGACTAAAATATGCTGCTGAGCTATCAAGAAAAATAATGATTAACCCTCCACCCTGGCAGAGCTGTTTGAAAACGTGTGTTTCACCAGGCTCGGAATTTCCCTGCCTTTCCTCGAGTGGGAATAGCGAGTGGAGAAAGTTGCTTGTCTGTACAGACACAAAACAATTCATATTCCTGCTCCCAGCAGTAAGCTGCCCTGTGCTTTGCATTGCTGTTAAGTGCCCCTTATACACACACAGGCTGAGCACCTAAAGCAGTATTCCCACTGGGAAAAAAAAAATCTCCTATTTAAGCCCATGGCAAAGCTCAGCTAAAGAACATGAAGGAAAGAGCTCAGCACCCCAACCAGTATTGCATTTACCTCTCTCCCCACCCATCTCAAGGCACCTCCTGAGGGTTATCGCATCCCTTGCACAGAAACAGAGAAACTGAGGCAAGGAGGAGATAAAGGACCTTCCCGATGTGAAAAGCTCTCCCACAGCAGCAGGGCTCTGAGCGAGGCCAGTCTCTTATTCCTCAGGATCCACCATTCAAGCCTCCAATTACAGCACAATGCAGGAGGAGAAATTCTGCCAGTTCCACAAAAAAAACTACAGGACTAGTTAATAAAACCGTCCCACCCGAGCCCCCCGCCCAGCTCCCCGGGGAAGCCAGACAGCTACGATTTCATTTTGCACCGGGTTTGTGTCTGCTCCACCTCCCTGAGAAGTCAATAGGAAAATTGGCACGTGTTTCTCCGGGAGGTGGAACAGGTCCTCACAGAAGAGACTGAAGAGGCAAAATAGCTGTGCGTGGGGAAGGGAAGGAAGGGAAGGCAGCTGCCAGAGTGGTCGGGGGGGTAGGAAGGGCAGCAGCTGCTGCTGTTGCCTTTCTTGTAGCATCCCACTCCTCCTCCCCCCGGAGAGCTCATCGGAGCAGGGAAAGCATATGTCCATCGCAGACAAGTGCTGCGAGGCCGGCCAGAAACACGCTTTTTGTCTTCCACCCTTTCTTCCCCCTGTCTCCAGACTCCCCAGACCCAATCTCAAGCAGAGAAAAGAATTACGGCCACGCTGCAATCCTTTCTAGAAAGTGCAGCGAGCCAAAGGACTCGCAGCAATTCCCATTATAAATAATATCAGCATCCCCGCTGGGCCGTGACAGCCAGGATTGGTCCAAGGGCGTCCTGCCAAGCAGTGGAGGGACTTCTTCAGCAACTGCGAAGCACGCTGGTGCTACCACTAGAAAACCTGCGGGGCCGAGCGCTTGGAGGAAAAGGCGAGAGCCAGGCGAACGATGGGAGCATTCCTCTGGTTGCACTGGAAAATTTCTCTTGGCTTGGTGTGCATTTGTGTTGCATGACAATGGGGGTTTTTTTTTGCAAATAACCTAATCAATGAGCTGACGGGCAGAACCAGCGGCTTTTAAGGGAATGCACTAATGAGTGAATTCCTCAGCATTCAAGCTCTGGCCATGCAAACCCTATTTAGCCTGGACAGTGACCTGGCATCCATACACATTTCATCAGAACGCTCATTTTGAATTGTTTTACAAGAATCTTTCGCAATTAGAACCATAACCCCAGAGTCCTCCTCCTGCTGGAGAGGCCGTCCCTGCACCGCCTGCGGCTCGGCTCGAAGCAGCCTGGTCATCAGATTGCAAATTCTGGCACAGACCAAGAGGCAAACTAAAGCTCCATCCACAAATAATTTGTGCTAAGAGAGAAGAATGCGGATTCTCAGGCAATTTGCAATCGGGAACGGCGACATTATATCTCAAATATATTCACTGCTGCATGTCAGCGACCCTGGTGTATTTGAGACTGTCCCGTTCCTGGCTGGCCATCCTTTCAACAGTCATGCAAAGACGGCTTGAAACCAGTTGGTAAAAGCATTTATCTTACTGGTCTGTGGGTAAGGAACTGGTTTTCTAATGCAGTTTTTTTTTTTCTTAAATAGATTTACCATGCATGTGATGGTCCCGGCTTATCGGTGCTGTGCTTCATGCGCTACGATATCCTGGAGTACTTCAGCATCTATGGAACAGCTCTGTCCATCTGGGTGTCCCTGATGGGTAAGCACTGATCACTCAGGGTTCCCACCAAGCACCGGCTTTTGCAGGTCCCACAGGATCTGTCGACATCTCTGGTGGGATGGTTAGTGGGTATGGACCCCAGAAACGCTGCTGCCTTTGAGCTCCCATCTGCAAGATTAGCTCTGAGGCTGTCTTTTATGGAAGCCAGCCCGTGCTATGGTTTAATCCATATATATGGTTTAATCCTTGGAAGGCCATTGCTCTCGCTGGGGTCCAGACGCTCATGAAATTATCCTTTTTTTTTTTTTTTGCTCTTGGAGATAAACAGAGCTCTGGCGCCAGGGGTTTGTGTTAGTCGTGTGCTCCTCTGCCTCCACAACCTCTCGTTCAGACCCTTACAGCAGCAGGATTATCTATTTCAAATTGGCAAGTAACACATGCAGCCTTGTGCTCTAGTTCAAGGCAGGACAGTACTGTGAGACGACTTAGTGTCAACCCTCGTCTGTCAGGGAATCTCCCATTTGTCTTCATTTTCCCTGTGCTGAGACCATCAGCTTGTCCTGTCCTGACCCGGGGCCATTATGAAACACAGAATTTGCCACTTCCCTTGGTAGAATGCGATTCAAAGTGCTTTAGTCAAAACAAATACCTCTCCCTAGTTTATCAAAAGCCTAGACTGGGCTGACGGGAAATACTACATCTACTTAGAAAAAGCAGAAATACATTTCACTTCTTTTTTTATCCAAAATCCTGACTCTTGCTGTGTTACTCAGTTTTCTTTTTCCCACATTCTCTTCACTCTTTTTCTCACTTGCTCCTCATTTGCTCCTGAAACAAGGTACAAGAGAAATTATTTTAAAATATGACAAAACTAAAGAAGGATGAAAACCTCACACCTACTGTTTTCCCATTTTGTCAATATGTTTCTTGGGAGAACGTGAGTATTTCTGACAGGGTAAGGAGAGAGATGAGGGGACAGTCACTTTCCAACAGCAAAGGCTTTGCTCTACTATTTCAGACCATCTCTAGCAGCCACAGAGCCAGCCAGCCAAAGTCCCCAGCCCTCCTGATGCTCAGCTGGGGTCCTCACACTGATATACAGCCCCCCAACATCCACAGGACTTTTCCCTATGCCCCTCAGGGCTCCAGGGATGATGCAGAACCTCTGGCTGGGCTGGGGTAGCTCCTGCAGCCCTGAGCCCAGCACGGACCATGGAGCAGCATCCCCTCTGCTGAGCACAGATCCATCCCTCCTCCCTTTGCCACCGAGCAGCCCCATTCCAGGGCGTGTAATGGGATAAATCCCCTGCGCAGGGAAAAAGGAGTGAGGTTAAATATTAACCTTAGAAACTACTCTGTCCTCCCAAGGTGGGCTCCCACACTGTCCGTGGCACTTCAGTGCTCTTTCTGCTCAGATAGAAAAGGCAACGAGGCAAATCATCTCCAAAGGACATTTTCAATAGACAGCAGCAGTGTCAGGGTAGGTCAGAGCCGATCCAGACACTTTGGCTCCTTGTAGCAAAATTCAACTTGATTGCTTCATTACTGCACTCAAAAACCTTGCAAAAAAAACCCCACAAATCCCGGACTACGACGTTTAAAATATTGACCCGCAGGGAAACAACAGGGATTAAAATGCGGACATTATTCCTTAGCCAAACTCCCTATAAAACAACGATCCAAGGACATGGAAGGTGTGGTGACTGAAGCCCAGGGAAGCCTCTCGCTGTGGCTTGTAAAGCCCGAGCGCACATGTGCGGACACAGACCCTCGGGCACGCTTCCCGGAATGCAAATCCAGGACAGCCATAACACAGCTGTGCGAGCTGGAAAAGCACGGAGCCTACTGGGATCCATAACTTTTATCAGTTATTACCCCATTCTGTGCTAAACAAAAGCCTCTAATAATTTACTCACACTGGTGACTTCCAAGCTTGCAAATCTCCGGCAGGTGCTGGCGCGGCCGGGCAGCCTGGTCCCCATCGCACTGGCGAGCGTGGTCCTACTGGAGTGGGGTGATGGAAGCTTCAGGGGGGTGAGCCAGCAAGTTTGGGAGGATTGGAGATGTAGGATGAACCCAAGAGGTGATGGTGGGCTCACAGGGTCCAAGTGTCTTTGCAATCAGCTCCAACTTCTGGATTGAGGCAGGAAAGAGAAACACAGGTGGGAAATCTCCTTTAGCTTCCACGTGCAACACTGAATCACAGAATGGTTTGTGTGGGAAGGGATCTTTAAAGGTCATCTAGTGCAACCCCCTTGCAGGGAGCAGGGACATCTGCAACTAGAGCAGGTTGCTCAGAGCCCCATCCAACCTCACCTGGAATGTTTTCAGGGATGGGGCAGTGACCACCTCTCTGGGCAACGTGGGCCAGGCTCTCATCACCCTCAGCTTAAACAATTCCTTCCTTTTATCTGAATCTACCTTCTTTTAGTTTAGACCCATCAGCCCTTGTTCTGTCACAACATAAGACCGCTCAAATCAGCTCCTAGACTCAGATGCCTCAGGATGGTTTGTTTTACCCCTGTGTGCCTCAGTTTCCCCAGCTGTGAGGCATAAGAAGGGCAAACCAGACTTAGATGCAGTGCTGAGGATCCCCAGAGCAGGTGGGACAGACCCCAATAAGGTTCATGGGGAGCATCTGAGGAAGAGGGTGGATGAGCTGACACACCCTGTGCTCCGTGCCACACAGCCCTGGCAGAGTTTGACGAGCCAAAGAGATCAACCTTCGTCATGTTCGGCGTCCTCACCATCGCCGTGAGGATCTACCATGACCGCTGGGGCTACGGTGTCTACTCGGGACCCATCGGGACGGCCGTTCTGGTGATAACTGTGAAATGGGTACGTAGGGATGGGGACTGTGCTGGGGTTTTGTAGGATGCTCGCAGCAGGGAAGGGGCTGAGCCCTGACCTCGCGGGGTCCAACCTGTGCCAGTGGTTTCCTCCTTGAGGTCCTGTTCCCGCAGCACAGGCCATCACCATGATGAAGCAGCACTTCAACCAGAGCAGAAAGCAGGCAGATAGCAAATAGCCACTGTGTCAAACGCCAGATTTGATCAGTCTGAGCAATCTACCACATCTCCTGTCCCTGCCTTTTTAATCAGGAGGAACGTAATTATGGAGTTTTTGCAGCTACTTAGGGGCAGAGGGGTCTCGTAAACTGTAAACTCCCCTGGAGCCAGTGGAAGATGTATCTAAAACACGGTGATAAAGTGGGAAGGAATCTTCCTGTAGTCTGCCTGAATCTAGCTGCAACCCGTGCTGCAGCCTGTGCCCTGCTCACACCAAGAGCTGCGGACCCAGGGGAGAGCGTGGTGGTGGAGCCACAGGCAGGAGTGGACAGGGAGAAGGATTCAGTGGTGGGATCAAAACTGCAGGATGGAATTGCAGCATAATGGAATTACCATGGTGCAAGTCCCAGCTAAAGCCTCATCTAACTGCCTGGCCAGCAGCTAAAAGCAAGTGGCCACCATTGGGAGAGGATGGGCAGGGAGAAGACCAAGGCATGGGACCACACTGCATTCCCCAGCCCACGGATGCTGTACTGGGATCTGCTCTCCCAGAAAGTGGGTTTGCAAGGGCACGCATTCCCCAGTTTGGGTTTGGGGCTGAACACGAAGAAAACAGCACTGGGACCAAAAAGGGAGCGAGAGGGCCCATTGCAGCACATACCCAGAGGTGCTTCCCCCGTGCAGATGGACCCTGCAGCCCGGGGCAGCTGGTCTGTGGGATTTGCCTGGTTTTATTTCAGCATTCGTGGGATCTTTTGGATGCAGAGCAGCCAGCTAAAGCCAGGTGACTGCACTTGGTGTGCTCTCTCTCTTTCATTCCAGCTACAAAAGATGAAAGAGAAGAAAGGGCTCTATCCAGACAAGAGCGTCTACACCCAGCAGATCGGTCCTGGCTTCTGTTTCGGGGCGTTAGCGCTGATGCTGAGGTTCTTCTTTGAGGTATCTGTTTGCACACTCCACCACGCTGACTTTACGAGGTGTAAAGGACATTACCAAGATAGAAGACCCTCCCTTTACACTGCTGGGCTGCATCCTGCCTTGAACAAAACCCAGCTCAGGTCTGGGGCTCTGGGGTTGGCGTGCCGGGGTCTGGCAGCAGGGACAATTGTCCCTCCCTGCTCGTCCCCATTCTCTGGCAGCATGGACAGCGAGTGACATGCAGGGTGATGCTCACTCTTTTCCCCCCTCCATGGAGTGAGTTGCAAGAACACGGACAAAACTTTCTTCAGCCACACACAGTCCTCAGAATGTTTTTTTGTCAAATACAAGTGGGGTTTTTAGGAAACACAGGTGACTTGAGGACACCTCACAGAGCCACAGCAGGGACAGGGTATGACCCAGCCACGGCCAGATCTAAAACTGCCTCACACCAAAGAAAAAACTCTCAGTTGACTCCCAGGGGCACTCGATCCCCTGTTTATAACCTTTTGCTCTCACCACCACCCCGTCCATCCTTCCTGCAGGAAGGGGTCCGTCTGTCCCCCGCAGAGAAGGCGATAACCCCCTGCCACAGCTGCCGGCCGTGCCTGGGCTCAGCCCCGCCGTTACAGCAGCTCTGTGCATTGGGAGCTGCGAGATACAACCTCGCAGTCATCCCCCAGGATTATTTTTCAAAGCATTTAGTAATTGCAAATTCTCGCAGAACATAAAAATGTCACTTAGCAGAAACCACCTCCCCCCCACGCCCCGGCCTCGCCGCCGCAGCCTTCGTGGGGTAATGAAACACTTCATTCAAGAATTGGGAAATGTGCAAATTGGAACGTGTTAAATCCACTTTGCTTTATATATATATGTATGTTTTGGGTTTTTAAGGCTGGAAATCCTTTCTTCTTTGACAGCAGAAAGAGGCAGAAGGCTCAGGAATTTCTTTTTTTTTTTTAGGATTATTATATCTTTCCTTTTGGCTACTTGCAGAAACGAAACGTTTTGCACCTAAAGCTGCTCCCACAGCCCCGGCGGGTCCCTCTAATGCTCTCCCCTCTTGCAGGAGTGGGATTACACCTACGTGCACAGCTTCTACCACTGCGCCTTGGCCATGGCCTTCGTGCTGCTGCTGCCCAAGGAGAACAAGAAGGCCGGGAGCGCTGGGACCCCCGCCAAGCTCGACTGCTCCACACTCTGCTGCTGTGTCTGAGCCACCCCGGGGCAAGCGGAGCACTCACTCTGCTGCTCCTGGGGTGATGCCACCAAAACCAAAACCCGTTCTCCTCTGAGACACCAGAGTCTTCTCCCACCAACTCTGTGAATACCTCAGGGTTTGGTTTTCTTTCCCCTGGAAAGTCTTCACCTTTCCACCAGCAGCCCTAGCAGAGGTTGCCTTTCCAGTTTGCTGCATACCCGTACTTCTTCCCGGAGGAAGACTTGTCTGGGCTGCAGCCCTCCAGAGACCCTTGTGCTCTCAGACCATGGCACCTGCACCAGCCCCGAGTTGTCCCCTCCGTGGGGGTTTGCCTAGCCTGAGCACACCGGGCTTCATTTGTAACGCCAGATTAACAGAATGTGTATTTTTGTGAGATATTTACTATTTTATTTATGCATTCTCTTGATGTAAATAATACATACTAACAACAACTCTGCGAGCGTGCAATGCCAGCGTTTCTTGAGCAGTGCAAAAAAACTTTGCATCTCCGGTCCCGCTCAGTCGAGGGCAGGTGCCAGCTCCAAAGCAGAGCTCCAGGCACTGCCACCCCCTCCCCTGTCCGCAGCCCCCCTGGCCTGGAGGGACCCCCAACATTGGGCACTTTGTCCGGGCAGCCCTGGCCGGGCAGCGCAGGCAGCAGTTGCCCGTGCCGAGAGCCTCATTAATATGGAAAGTACATGGAAAATTAGAGGCAGGGAATAGAAGCTCCTGGAGGGAGGGGGAGGGCTGTAAGCCTATAACATCTCCTCTAACAGACTATTTACTATAGCAGAAGTGTATGATTTATTTAGACTGTCTGGGAAAAAAGCCAAGACTATATGTCATGGACAATTAGAGCAGTATTGATATACAGTGATGTCCACAGAAAGCCCACATTAAGCCTGGGTTCCTCTGGAAGAGAAATCCACCCCGGTCATTCATCAGAGCAACTTCCTGCGACAGGGCAACAACCAAAACTGAATGAGTTTCCAACAAAAATATAAATGAATTATGAACGCCCAAGCATCCAAGAGTCACTGGCAAGCAGTGGCACAGCTGATGCAGCTGCACACAGAGGCAGTGCCAGCAAAGAGTTTTCAAAGGGTTCACCAGCACCTAAACCAACACAGCACACCAGGTCTTTCTGAGCATCCAGTCCCTGGGATGTTTTGCAAGATCCTCTGAGGGTTTGTGTGCACCACTTTCCCCCTGGCTTGCACGCTACTGGAGTACTTTGCCACACGAAGACTGCTCAGAGCATCCCCAAAATACAGTCCCAAGCGCTCAGACTCCTAATTCAGAGCCGAGTGCAAGAAGCATCCTGACACTGTGTGCAAGATCTGGCCCTGAGGGTCAGCAGCTGCTTCCTGTGGTGTCACCCACATGGCCATGGTCAGAGCCACTCTGGCTCTCACTGAGCCACCCTGAGCACGTCTCTGGGTGTGCATTACCCCTCCTGCAAATACCCAGTGCTGACCTTCCCCAGGAAGAGGGGAGGCAGTGCCAGCAACTTCCATCCCTCCGCACATCCTTTGCTTCCCGCTGCACCCACTGATCAGAGGCACCCTGACCCTCCCGGCTCAGTTTGTGACCGTTGGGTCCCTCCTGGGCTGCAGTGGCACACATAACCCTGCAAGCAAGCACTGGTGGTTCCCGAGCAGCATGGCTGTGGGAGAGCCTTGTGCAGGTAAAGCACTGGGAGGAGAGGCACTGGGTAACTGGAACACATCGCTGTGGCTGAGCAGGAGGGGAAAAAAAAAAACCATGCAAACAAGGAAGGCACATTACCTAAGGCTCAGCTGAGTAAATGAAAGCTCCTGCCCCCACCTGCCATGTATTCAGGTGTTACACCCAAAAATACCCCAGGAAGTGTCATGCATCCAAAAAAATCCCAGGCAAAGTTTCCTTTCCCCTCACGCTGCTGACACCCCAGGGTGCTGCTCTGAATGTCCATCCATTGGCACCCCTGCCCGGGACCAGCACCCACCCTCGGGACCACCACAGCTGGGCACATCTGCGGGGTCCCTGCTGCAGCATCAGTCCCGTGCCGGTGGCAGCACCTGGCTGGGCACCCCAAGACCCAGGAGGAGGCTGGGGCAGGATATCCCCCACAATACAAATGCAGGGAAATATTATAAACATTTACAGCAAGGTAGACAAAACAGTCTCTTGTAACCTTTTAGCGCTGCCGAGAGCTTTGCCTGTAAGAGCTCTTGAGCCCCTGCCAAAAATTCTTGCTGTTTTCATAAGAGTAGGTGTTTTCGTCTAAGGTGCAGTCTGAGTGCTGTGACCTTTGTCATGTCTGCTACTGAAATTTCCTGCTTCTCTGTTATTCTCTTCTTTGGTAAGACGATATGAAACCCAAAACTTTTATTGCCCCTTTTAAAGCGTCTTTATAGCTCCCCGTCTACTTCATATACTGTCTTATTCTCCAGCGCTGGGATATTACTTACGGGATCCGGGCTTGATGCTGCAAAAGGCATTTGGGTTTCACAGAGCCCAAACTGCCTGGGGTTTTTTCAGATCAGCCAGGGGGGTGGGGGAAAAGGGGAGAAAAAAAAAAAAAAAGAAAAAAGGAAAAAAGAATGAGAGGGGAGGGATGGGGCTTTCTACTCTGGAGGCATCGAGATCTGCTACCAGCGCAGCGGCCAAGAGCAATGACAAGGGTGGGCAGCCTCTCTCCTGCCCCACGATGCCTCCTGAGCACAAAATCCCATTGGCTTTGTGTCTGAGCCTACGCCCAGTGCCCACTGGTCCCACGGGGATGGCATCGCACAGCCTCTCTGCCCCCGCCAGCGCTGCCTGGACACCGTGGCCAGTGCCGAATCCAGTGTGCAGCAGCTGGGGCACATCTGTCCCAGAGCTGACACTGGGGCAGGCCAGCCGGGCTCTGGAGGCTGCCATCTACCCCATTTTCCCCGCTCTGTTTCAGCGTGGGGACAGATCACCTGAGGGCTCTTTGTCCCCAGGCCAAGGCTGATGCAAAGCCACAGCAGCTGGGCACTGGTGCTGAGGTTTCGTGCTGCCATCCCACCCCTTGGGCTGGGGGGCATCACCTCCATCACACACAGAGACCACGGCCACAGGGATCCCCCGGGATCCTGCTGACCTCTGCACACTCCCCAGCATCCCCACCACGGGAGGAGTGGGGACCCAGCCTGCCAGAGGGGAGAGGGCTGGCCCCGGGCTGAAGCCTTGCCCGGGATCTGGACAGCGATGGAGCTTAGAGGCACATGGTCAGACCATCCCCTTCAGGAGTCACACATTCCTCCATGCTCGCCTACGGCAGGGCCGGGATGAGAGGGGAATTAGGACCTACTCCTGCTTGAGGGGAGGCTTCCAGAGATGTCTAGTCAGGCTTGGTGCCAACTAATCTTCCAAGCAAACTTTATCCAGATCCCTTTGGCTGCAGAAAGCAAAAAACTAGCCAGACCAAAACATAAAAGCCTGGTTTCTGCTGCCAGCTGTATGGGGCACTCCAGAAAATGCCTTATCACTTTAGCTTTTTTTCCACACGCTGCCCTTCCCTCCTCACCCTCACACTGCTGTTCCTCCATGCACGTTCCAGTTGTGAGCCAGCCCAGCCAGCCCTGCCAGGTTACCTCACAGACCACAGGGAAAAGGTTTTCCTTTTAACCATTTTTATCACCTTTAGGCCACTTCAGAAAGTGCTGCTGCCCCATCCTGAGGCACATGAAGACCTTGCTGCAGGGAGGGGCGATGGACAACCCAAGGACATGCATCAACCAAGATATATCAGAGAAGTTCTGCCTCCTCCCTGGGCGGGCCAAAGAAACATAATTCCCTTTCAATTCAAGAGCGGTGATTCCTCGCACAGGTAGGAGCAAAAGCTCCGTGGTGAGCCCCAGGGAGAGGTCTGGCCCTGGGGTCCTCCATCACCCTCTGGTTCCAATGTGCAGGAGATGTCTGTGCCCTGTAACAGGGATAAACTGGTTCTGCAGGGGCAAAGGGGAGTCACCACTTGATGTCCTACACAGATTCAGGGATTCACAGCCCTGGGACAAGGTGCACATGCACTATGAAAACCCAACCCCATCTGTCAGCTTGGGATCTGCAATGGCTGGGGCTGCTCTGCAGAAGCAACACGTTTCTGCAGGATGGAGTTAGACCAAACACAGTCATGGGGGTCAACGAAGTGGTACCTGCTGTGTGGGTGCAAAGCAGCTTAACCCAGCAACAAAACACTTTGATAAATCAAGCTTTTGCTTAAAACAACACCATGCAACATCTCAACAGGTTTCTCTTCTCCTCCTCTTTCATCTCTGCCTCCCAGCAAAATTTCCTAACAAATTTTCCAGCCCAGTTGGCATAGGCAGGGAGCCCCATCCCAGCACCGTTCAGCAGCAAGGGGGTATTCTGGGGGCACGGTGGAGCTCAGCTGCAGCATTGCAGACAGGCTGAGCTGCTCAGCTCCTGGGAAAGTCAGGCAGAGAGCCCCGGACACACTCACAGGTGTCCAGACATTCCCCTCAGCAGCACTGGAGACGGACACGGACAGTGGACTCAACCCAAGCACCAAGCCCTTGACCTGAGGAAGGGCAGATACGAAGCAGCCGGGCTCGCTCAGCTCTTACGGGGACGCTTTAACAGCTGCAAAAACCCACCCCGGGTCCAGATTCGGTGTCTCCAGCCGCCCCATTCCTCCAGTGGAGCGGTCCCAGGGAGCGTCAGTCCAAGGTTTTTGGTTTAGGCCAATCTCCCAGAAATTCTGTCATCATGCAGTGCATCACGCACACTCCCGGATCCGCATTACACAGAGGATGGCTCCGCTCCAGCGCCTCTTAAAGTCAGTGGAAAAACCCTCCCTCGCTACGATAGGAGCTGGCTCGGGCCATACACGATCTGATAGATACCACGGAGCGAGAGGGGTTGTTTTAATCTGGGAATATCTTATGGCCACAAAGCTTCTCCTGGAGACGAAGAGGGCAGCGTGTCTGCAGAGCGGGTGCTGCTAAGAAAAGCTCCCAGCCTTGCTGCAGCCTTTCAGTGAGCGCCTAACGAACCATCGTTATCTGATCCGTGTGCTCGGAACGCGAGGGAACCGCTCGGGTTTCCAACTGCACGCATCATCTGATGCTCGTAAAACAAGCTGATGTGTCTGGGAAGCCCCAGACCCAAAGAAATGTTATTTCCAAGGCAAGGGGGGGGAGTCAATAATGCTTTAAAAAATACCCGCACGGACAGAGGGGGCTGGGGGCTGCTCTCCTCTGCTTACCTGGGGTTTTCCAGCAAAGCAAATGTTCACTGATAAAACTCACGCCCTCCTTATAAAGGCAAGACCTTTTTGCCTGTAAAAGGGAAGGTTTGAGAGGAGTTTTACACGCATCTCTTCTCCCTTTCTATGTCTTTATTTGCATTTTTGCTTTCACAGTAGTTGAGCTAATCTGAATGGAGCAGGAGCGAGGGTCCAGGTTATAACCAAAGTATCAGGTAGCACCTTCACATCTGGAAGGGATTTTGACACGAGTTCTCCCAGACTGTTACAGACAGTTTAAAAGCAAAATCTGATAAATAGCAAATGTTTAACAAGTCAATAGGAAGCTGCGTTTGCAAGAACATGTGGCTCAAACCGGTCTAGCGCTGCTGCATTGCCAAGGCCCTCCGAACTCATCCACACATGTACCTGCAGCACCCAGCAAGGGTCTGCCGTGGCTCTGCCTGGTCCTGGTCTCAGTTACAGAGGGAAGGATTAAAGACAGATGTCTCTTTGTATGTCCAGACATGTCCAACAGCCCGCTTCAAAGCCTGAGGAAGTTCTGAGCCTCCCTGCTTCGGTGGTAAATGGCTTGCTTCTCCTTCCCAGCCTAAACCAAGTCCCCTTTCTTTTCTCTGTGCCTCCAGCCTCGCGTTTAAGGTGGGAAGAGGATAAAGGAGCTGAAAAGCTCAGAGAAATACCACAGAGCCTGTCCCCTGGCATGCCTGGCACGGGAATTTTGGGGGCTGTACTGGTGAGGACCCCCTCAGTTCATTGCACGGAGGGCCAGAAGCATGCAGCATCTCAGCCCAGCTTGGCACAGACTAGAGTCTGTCAGAGCACCAACCCAAAAGCCAGAGGCACCTTTGAAAATCCTTTGCCATCCCTTGAGAGCCTCAGCGTCCTTGGGACAGCAGCCACTGGGGCAATGCCCCCCCCGAGAAGAAGAGCTGCTGCCAGCAAAACATCCCGACACAAAAGCTCTTGTGGTGTTGCAACCCTGCTTGGTTTGGGGAGACTTCATACCAATAAACAAACAACTACCCAAAAATGTGGAAACCAGCATTAAAATAGAGAGAATTATGCAAGGACGGGGGAGCACAGGGAGAGACAGAGAAATAAGAAGTGACCAGGAAAACCACCAGAAACCCTGCGGGATGCCTGCCTATATTTAAAGATAATGTGTCCAGCCATCCTGCCAAGTCCCACTCATTTGGAACCGGGCTCATGTTTTGGATTAATTTTCAGGCAGTTCCGAAAGCATCTCACTCGCGCAAGGAAGAATTTTTGCCTCCCTGGCCAAGGTGACCTTTTAAAAAAAAATCTCACTATTTTTCAAGCTCTCACTCGTTTAACGTTGGCATCGCCCGGGAGCTGTGGGTCACTCGGTGCAGACAATTCATTTTCTGGAGCTCACCAGCCCCATGGCCCTGGAGCATCCTGCAGTGGGGCTGGATGTGAGGATGGGCACCTAGGGGAGGTATTTGTCTGCAAGTCAGGACCCCTCCCCTCTTCTGTGAGCATCACTCAACCAAGCGCAGAGAGCAGAAATTGTCCCTCCTGGACACACAAGCCTCTCCAGTCACCCCAACACGGGCTGGTTGGAAGTTTTCCACAGAAACTGGTCTTCCACAGAAAGTGGAATGAAAAAATTGCATGGATGCAAACATGTGCTCTCTAGACCAGTACCTTTGGTCAAGGAAGGAAAAAGTAAATTGCAAATATTGCCCCCAGACTGCGAATGGTTGCACATGGGTTTTCTGCTCAGCTCTTTGCCCAGAGCTCCAGGAGGAGCCACCTCAAGCCATGCCCCAGTTGCTCACTCTCCATGGGGAGGCTGCGTTCAAGAGCTGCTCACCCGAGCTCCCAGCCACAACAAGGGGAGAGTTTCCGAGCAGAAACACGAGAGGAGTCACTCCCAGAAACACCACCCAGCCCACCTTCTCGCCCAGGCATCTGCAGCATCCTAATCGCCCTGGAATCCAAAGCACGTCCACGGCAGGGCTGTCAGATGCTTCCCATTTAGCTTCAACTTCTCAAAATGCTCAGCCACTGACTCACCGCAGGGCCCGGGGTGAGGGGGCACAGCAGCAGCTCTCCCTGCCCTCGCTGCGCCGCGGCACAGTCCTGGCCATGGCCCTGGAGAGGTGTTTGGCAAAAGGAAAACAACAACGACAACATCAAAAGTAAAAACAAAGCAGGATTTTAGGATCTTCCAAAGCTGAGCACTTCTCCCAGCGCACCCAGAGCGTTACCGGGTGGGGAAGTTGCTATTTTTTGGCAATGATCTCAAATGCCATGCTGGGGTTTTAAGGGAGTGATGGAGAAGAAGGGCACCATCTGAGAGGGACTGGGAAGGGGCAGCTGCTCTGGCAGCAAAATGTGGGGCTGCAGAAAGTGCAGAGCCCCTCAGCCCTAGCACCAGTGCTGCAGGGAGTCCAGAGGTTGTGGTCAATCGGGAGCTGCTCTGGATGCAAGAGGCTGCTCGGGGTTTGGGGAGAGGAACAAGGAGGACCAGATGCTCTCCATCGCTCACACCTCGTGACCTAAAGATCCTGTGGCAATACTGAGTGATAGCAGCGATCAGAAATTGTCCCTTTGGCTAGAAAAAGATAAATCACAAGATCTCGCTGCTCCCTACATCCAAAGGTACCAGAAGCAGCACGAGGACACCCTTCTCACAGCAGCTTTGGTGCATTAGCATCCAGCCCCAGGGAACCAAAATACGCAGAGGCGGCCATGGAAATGAGACAGACATTTGGGGGTTCAGGTAAGCAAATTTCCTCCAACCAGCAAGAAATTTGGGATGGATTTTGGCCAGATTTGGGACATGACCTTTTTGGGCAGCTCCACGGGTTTATTTAATCCAGATCAATCAGGCATCACCTAACCTCATCCCATGAGGGGAATGCAGAAACTCAAGGTACCTCTTGTGCAATAGATGCTGCTCTCTACCCAAACAGGTCTGGGATAGTGCTCAGAGTTTTGCTCTGTCCAAGCTAAAGGAAAGACCACACACACAAAACCGTTTTAGGATGCCAGCAGCTGTGCACAAAGCATTTGGTTTACATTAATTGTGTCTGGACAAAAAAAAAAAAGAAAAAACAACCAAACAACACAAAAATAAATAAATAACAGAGGGAGAGAGCAGAGCAAGCAAGCTGAGAAGACAGGAGGGCTGGAGAGAGGCATCTGTATTGTCCTGGGGAGATCTGCTCAGATCCCAAATGCAGGTTGCAGCACTCGCAGTCTTACATCTCTTGTCTTAACATCTTCTTCCCTGAACATCTTCTGCCACCCAGAACATCATGCTCCTGCCTGTAAACACCTTGGTGAATGAGAAGGACAAAAGCAGACTATAAAGCAGTCAGAGACACCAGTGGCACCCTTTCCTCTCAGCTTTGCTCCATGCTCTGCTTCCGTCTTTCTCCTTTTCTGAGCAAAAATGCTCCCAAGAAAGACTGGGGAAGGTAAAGCAAATGCTGCTGCTGGCAGTGGGGCAGAGATGCTGGCAGTTGCCAGGAAGGGAAACAGCAAACAAGAGGGGAAAGTAAATAAAATGGGGTGGAGGCAGATGGTAACCAGAGTCATTAACAACCAAAAAATCCCCTTAGTTTCCCAGCAGTGCAGAAGTCCCAGCACTGGGTGAACAAAGCCCTTCACTGTCCCTTCTCTGGAGTGCACCATGAGCAGCAAGAACTCTTCCAGGGTCAGGGACTGACACTCCCCAGGGACAGGCACCCTAGACCAGCACAGAGCCTGTCCTGGCACGGGCCCGTGGGCTCCCCACACCCTCCCCAAGCACAAGAGGTACTGGCAAGGTGCAGGCTCAGCCTGCCCTGAGCAGCGAGCAAAGAGACCAGATCTCCAAAAAGCAAAGCCTCATCACAACAGGTCCACGATGTCACTCATTACGAGATGGGGGAAGGCTGGTTCCCACCTTGGACCACGCGCTGGGCTGCACCAGCATCACCTCCCTGGCACAGTTCCAGGATCACCAGCATGCACAGGGTGGGACAGCCAGCCTGGAGCCTCGCCTACAAGGACTGGAGCGAGTGACTACAATAAGATGCCTACAACGTCCAGAACCTGCTCCACGGCTGCGTCCTGTGCATCTCCTCTACGCTGCACATCCCCACCCCGTGAATGCCCAGAGAGCAGCCCCTGACCAAGGGCATTGCTGTGCCAGGAGCTGCACAAATCCTAAATGTGTCCCCGTCTCCCAAGGGCCAGCAGCATGCAGCAGCCCAGCCAGGCCCTGCTCCAGACCAGGCGATGAGCTCTGGCAGGTTGCAGCATCACCAGGCACAAGCAAGGGTTGTGCCACCACCTCGCCTGCAGCCAGCTGCCACAGGGGACCATGGTGCCCGAGCCCTTCTCTGGCAGCAGTTGCCCTCTCCCAGCCTGACCAGAGCTCACTCCTGTCCCGGGCGGCCTCACTTCACCATGAACTTTCATGTTGCAGCAGCACCGTCTCCGCTCGGCAGCTCGGGGGGCCCAGCCTGCACACGCCAGAAGCTGGACTGACCCATGTCAGAGGTGATTAATTTATCAGGCTTTTGGCACCCACCGCTCCCCGCCAGAAAAACAATATCCCGAATTCCAGGCCCTCCCGCCCAGCAGATGTGTCTGCGGCGAGGGCGACCGTTCCAGCCCGTCTCGCAGGAGCTGCCGCAGGGATGCAGCACCCGGAGCTCTCGCGCTGCCGGTCGCCCTCCTCATCCCTGCTGTGCATCTCCGGGAAAACCTCCCCAGGGAGCAAAACCCTGCGGCTCTGCACCAGGCTGCCATCCTGGCTGGGTCCAGCCTCTTACCCCATGCAGGCGTCGGTGCTGCTGGGCCACCAAGGAGAGCCAGGATGGGTGCACAGAGGGGGAAGGTGATGGGTGCTAGGATGCAACCTCACTGGGCCCTCATATTCCAGGGAGGAGTGGTACTAATTTATCCTGGTGCTCAGCAGCCCTTGGAGCTCCTTGGCGCTGGGGAGTGTGTCTGTGTTTCAACCAAGCAAGCACTGATTAAAGCCTAATTAAATTGGCATTAATCTGTATCATCAGGAAAACACTCCAGGCCCTTAAGGGACAGATTAACAAAGTTGGTATCATTAGTGGGGGGGGGGGGGGGGCAGAGGGTAGGGATGGGGCACAGCATCCCTGCAGATGCCAGCCGAGCCCTGCAGCTCGCTCTCCCCACTTCCACCAGGGGTTTCAAGCGAGGAATCAAGAGGGTGGTGGTATCATTCCAACGCCACAGAGCACTCAGATATCGGGTGGCAAAGAAACAGGAGAGATTTTTCTTCCTCTCCTCTGACCTTGCTGCCTCCCCCAGGTTTTGAAGGAGCCCACTGGTGCCAGCCAGCCCCTCTGCACCCCAGCACCCACCACGGGACACCTGCTGCCCGTCCGAGGTCTGAGCTCACCCTGACGTCAGGGTGAGGGGCGGAGGTGGGGGACAACGTGGGCAAACAGCCTCTTATTTATGCCAGAAGGTCACAAGAGCCTTGGAAGAGGCTGGAGCTGGATCGCCGCCGTCCAGAGGAGGCCAGCGTCTCCTCGAAGGAGAGGTTTCACAATGCATCTCATTTGTTCGCTGCGGCATTTTCATCACGGTAGTCCGACTTATGCAATTACATAAAAAACATCTAATGAAATCTTGGTGACACAAAACATGAACGTTTACATTGGCCTCCCAGTGCTGCGGAGTTGATCTTGGCCGGGATGTCCAGACAGACATTCTGCATTCTTCAGAGATTAAGCACTGAAACGCTCCGGAGAAACCCAGCTGCCCGCTCCCCCTGCAGCCGCCGCTAATTCCAACCACATGCTGACCGCCCGGCCGGGGAAAGGCAGCACGTACCTTACACACACACACACCAGTACCGCCCAGCACGCCCCTCGGCTGCATCCCCATCACCACCAGCACTCACAGCCCTCCATAAATAAACGGATCACGGAATCGTTCCGGTTGGAAGAGGCCTTGGAGATCAGAGTCCAACCCTTAACCTGGCACTGCCAGGGCACCACTGACCCCTGTCCCTCAGCAGCACATCTCCAGGGCTTGGAAACCCCCCCAGGGATCATGGGGACTCCATCCCTGCCCTGGGCAGCCTGGGACAGGCCTGGACAACCCATTCAGGGAAGGAATCTTTCCTAATATCCAACCTAAACTTCACCTGGCACAACTTGAGGCCATTTCCTCATGTCTTACCACTTGTTACCTGGGAGCAGAGCCCAACCCCCCCTGGCTCCAGCCTCCTGTCAGGAGCTGTCAAGAGCCAGAAGGTCTCTCCTCAGCCTCCTTCTCTCCAGGCTGAACAAGCCCCGGTCCCTCAGCTGCTCCTCAGCACCCTTGTGCTCCAGCCCCTTCCCCAGCTCCATTGCACTTCTCCATCCACGCTCCAGCCCCTCAAAGTCCTTCTGGGAGTGAGGGGCCCGAAACCAAACCCAGCATTTGAGGTGCAGTGTCAAGTACAGAGGGAGGATACACACACAGCCAGCACGATGCCTTGGCAGATACAGCGTTAGGTATAAACAAGGAACTGCAGTGAAACTGTTAATAAAGAAGAGGAGCAATGAGTAACCTTGAGTTGGGTCTGGAGCCCCTGAGTTCAATCAACTGCATGGCCATGATGCCACCACTGCCTATGCTGCACATCACCAGCATTCCCATCAGCTCATCAGTCGTGAGGTTCCAGATGAAGTCAATGAGCCCAGGAAGCTCTGGGCAGTGAGGCTCTCATCCTACTTTGGTTCCTACCCTCCCACTTTTGAAAATCCTTCTCTCTCATTAAAAAAAATCAAAAAATGGAAAAAGAAGGGGAGGATGAGGTGTGGGGGGCAGGGACTTTGGTCTTCTCAGAGGCACAAAGGGAGATGGGTGAGGATCCAAAGCATTTCCGGAGACAGGGATGGGAAGGGAGGGAGGCAGGGGGACCAGATGGCCCATCCCACCTCTGCCCACATGACCCAAACGTGGCCAGTGGCCCCATCAGCATGACCGTGCCCTGAGCTGCCCCAGACCCACACCCGGCTGCCACTGGGCAACGGTGTCGTGGGGCGGCCGCAGGGACCAGCACTGGCTCAGCGGTGGCCACCAGGAGCCTGCCCCACACCCCTGGCTGCAGCTGGAGCTCTTGTACAGCCCCAAAGTGCCTCCCTCACAAAGACAGGGGATCCAAAGCACAAAACCCACCGGGACACCCCCCAGCCCCACCGCCCTCAGCCCCCCAGCCGGTGCCCTCGTTTTCAGGGCGGAATGTTTTTGACACGCTACAAAGCATCGGCAAAACAAGATGTCAGGGCCGTAACCGCTGCTGGCGGCGATGCTGCCGGGGCGTGGGAGGGATCCAGGAATAACAAGGGGGGGGTTCAGAGAGCAGCATCCCCCCTCTATCTGGGGTTGCAGCCGGGGCTCCGGCCCCGCGGGCGCATCGGCCGCCTGCCCGCTCGGGCTTTATCGCCTTGCACGGAAGGAGGAGGAAAGAGGGGACCAAGGGAGGGGGGGAGGCGGGTATAGAGAGAGAGGGAAAATAGCCCCTTATTCCACTTTCATCAAGGAAGCATCCAGCCGTCCAAAAAATTTAATGTCATATTTTAGCAAGAAAAACAGCTGTTGTGGTACTTAAAGGCCCAGCATATTTTGGCCAGGGCCGCATGTTGTGGATATTGGCTGAGTCAAGGTTAGCTGTTAAAAGGCAGAAATTCTAGACCCATACGAAGAAACATCGCGTTCCTTTATATTCAGATAATATTTACTCCCAGGCCTGTTTTGTTTTGTTTTCTTCTTCCTCCTGGAGCGGGGCCTGACCCCGGGGCTATAGCTGCCCTTGGCATCGTTGCTCTGCGGGCAGGGCAGTTTGGGGGTGATGGAACCAATGGTCTCATGGCACAGCACCCACATGCCATTTGCCATTCAGACCAGGTCAGACTTTCACTGCCTCCCCCACGAGGGAGAAAGATGCCAACAAATCTGTGGCAGGCAGAAGAAGGGGGAGCGATCCCACCTCCCAGCCCAGGAGGAGCAGCTCTACCCTGGCTAAGATGCCAGCACACCTACAAAACTCCCACGATATTAACACTGCAAAAGTTCTAAGCTGCAATTTTGCAGCTTTATCTTTTCATAACTCTGTATTCTGCTGGAGCATATCTATGTTTTTAAGTTCTTGCCCATTTAAAGGCTCATATCTAACACTGGTGCCAAACCAGCCGTGCCCAGGCTGCTGTGCTCAGGACAGGCCAGTCCCCTCCTAAAGGTCCTTGTGCCACAGCTCCTTCCAGGACCCACCTGTACTGTGAAGTGAGAGCAAACAGCTCCTCAATCAAGAAAGATGGGACAGGGGGACGTATTTATACTGCATAGAAATTAAATTCCCCCCAAAAAAAACCAGACTGGACAGAGAGCCCCCTGGGCTCCACAGCCCCACGCCAAACACGATGCCACCCAGGCTGTACATGACTCATCTTCTCGTAAAGCTGGTTTGCTAAGGAAGAAAGAAAAGCCCTTGCCCCCAAACAATTCCTCAGCTCTTGCCAAGCACGGCGGGAGCAATCCGTGCTGTCTCTCTGCGTCGCCGGAGCATCCAGAGCCAGCATCCCCCCCACCGACCTGCCACCTCCAGCCCCACTGCAGGGCTGGGACTTTCCTCCCCACCTCCCACCCTTACCAAAACACGGAGCCACCAAACACAACCCCACATACTTCACTAACCTCAGACGCTTGGATAGGGAAGGCTGCAGATGAAAAAAAAAAAGGGAAAAAAAAAAAAAGGGGGGGGGGGGGGAAGTCCAAGGTGGAACCGCAATGTTTATAAAATGGGTCACTGAATTAAACATAAAAATATTTTCCTTGTGGATGCAATTACTTCCTGGACTTGTTATTCCACAGATGCTTAAGTTCGCCTCAAGCAACTCCAATAAATGCTTTACAGTCTGCTAGACCAACAGTAGCAGCGCTGGAGCGAATTGAGCAGCCCTGTTTCAAATTTGTCAGAAAACCACACAGTGTTTTCATGCGCACGTTTTAGAAACCCAAACAGAATGATTCCCAACCGTCGTGCTCCCTTTCCTCATGCTTTTAATGGGTTTCACATGAGCTCCTCCAGACACGGGCAGAGCCCCAGGGACTCGGGACACCCGGACAAGTGCTCCCCGAAAGCTGGGGTGACAAATCCCCGTCGCTCTCCCGTATAAACCCTGCTCCTTCTCACTCACAGGTTGTCCCATCTTCAAGGTCCTGCTCACCCGTCAGGTACCCGGCAAGCAGTGGGATGGATAACAGGCTTAGGAGGCTTCCCCAGGGGAAATGAATTTTGGGAGTGAGGGGTCAGGGCCATCCCTACCTGCTGCAGGGGGGTGAGGGAGAGTTCAGGGGCTTTGGGGGGAACACACACATGCCAAAAGTGCAATAAAAAAAAGCCCAGAAGAGCTGCAGCAAAGCTGGTGGGAAGCGAAAAGAGCCAAGGCAGTGGCCAGATGGTTCCCAGCATGGGCTGTAAGGGTCTCCCCTGTGGCAGGGACACATATTTGGGTTTTTTCTTCTCTATCCAGCCACCGATTTTCACAAAACTCAGAGAAGCTCAAGGCTATAGAGATGTGTAAAGATTTCTTTTCCTGTGTACAGGGGCTTCGCCTAAAGGCCCCTTGAACAAAATCCTGGTCCATCTGGTGAATCTTGACCTTTGAGAACTTCAAAGCTCCTTTCATTTAAGAGCAATCAAAAGTATTGAAGTGCTGCTTTCAGTGACCTTGAATGGGAAAGCAACCGAGGGCTGGACACCCCAGGATCACAGGGCAGAGTGCTGTTATGCCAATAAAATTAATATCTGCTCAGGAATACTTAAGATTCACTCCAGGACTAACAGGTGGCTGTAACAAGATTATCCCGTTAACAGATCACCAGTGGAGCAGAAATGTGTTTTCAGGTCTCGGCTTTCACTCCAAATTTCATCCACAAGATTTTCTGTCAGCAGGATAAATATGTTAAAAGGTACCTGCAAAAATGGGCTTATAAAAAGCTCCTTATTCTCCCGCTTCAAGGACGCAGCTGCCTCCTGTACCCTCTTGTACGGGAATCCCAGCACATCTTTACTTTTTTACAGGCCACAGCAGCAATCCTGCTCTTCTCTGGTGACAGCCAGGGATCGCTGGCAGCCAGACACCAGCCTGCCCATTGTGGTGCCACAGCTCCATGCAGGACATGGCTTTGACCCCATCCCTTGTCCCACGGGATGCAGGCAATGGAAGGCTCACGGCAGATGCTGCACGTCGATAGTCACACAGTACCCAAGAGAGCATCATCCTCCTCAGCAAGGACACCCCAAAGCCTGCCATCCCACTACTTCCAGCAAGGTAAATCATTTATGAGCAACCCCCACCCCGCTACTGGTGGAAAACGCTTTGCCAAAGGGAAGGAGCTGAGTTTCCTTCTACCCATGTCCCCAGGCCTGGGAGGGGACAGGGATACGATCCCATGGCACGTGGGGCTGCATGAGCAGCACAACACTGCCCACCTCAGAGGTTAAACCAAGGCTCCCACTGGGAGCACGCTGGCATTTTTATTTGGCATTAGGTACCAGCACATCTTAATTTTCAATCCAACCGCCGCTGAAAGAAACATAAAATAAAACGAGCACCAGCGGTGAGGAAGGGGAGGAGGGAGGGAGGAGGCAGCGCCAGGTCTGCCCACGGCCCGAATTAGCCACAGAAAAAATGTTAACATTCCTGTGCTGGCCCCCGGCCAGGGGACAAAGCGACTCAGGAGATGGTGAAACTCAGGAGGCGGGGATGCAGTCGCTGGCAAACACACGCACGGTCCGTGGGTCCCGGTGCCGCAGCCACCGTGCAGAACCCTGGGGAAACGGCCGTGGCCAAGCGTGGGGAAGAGCACAGCTCCTAGCAATGGCCCCCGAGGTGATTTGAAAGGACCACAAGTGGTTTTCTTCCCAAGGCAAAGTGGCGGGGAAATGCCGTGTGAAAGGTGATCCGGAGTAGGTGGGGGTTCACCGTGGCTGGACACCATCTGCCTCCACACCATCTGCCTCCACCTCCAGAAGCCCAGGTTGGAGGGGTCAGATCCTGCCTCTGGATGTGCGAGTCACTACGATTCGGGGATGATGGGCAGGGCAGTGCAGGAACAAGTACTCCCTTGGACGGAGCATCCCACAGAACATTCCCAGTATCCCCTCCACCTCTTACCACAAACACGCAGCAACCCAGGTGCCCCCCAAGTGCCAAGGTCCCGGCGGGTCACTGCAGACTCCAGCATCCCCCTGCAGATCCCAGCACCCCACGCAGCATCCGCCCAAGCTCTGGTCCCAGCTATGCCTGGCTGCCAGCAACACCAGCCCACGCCCTGGTATCCGCCGGCTGCCCCAGCCCTCCTGATTTTGCCATTTGCCGGGCGCTGGAGGCAGCGCGTCGCGCTCGAGGGCTCCAATCTGTTCCTCATTAGGAGGGGCAGACAGCCCAGCGAGGGAGTCTGAGCCCTAATCTCCTTTCCAGTTGGTATCCGTCAGCAGATGTACAACAAGTGGTTGGATATTTTAGCGGGCATGTGGATGACAGAGCCATTAGGGTTTTTTTTCCAGCCGGGGAAGCGGGGGGAGGATAAAGAGCCGTGGCTCGAGCCGGTCGCACGCGGAGCCCGACGGCAGGTCCCAGAGCACCGACACGGCTGCCAGCTCTGCTCCGTTGGCCTAGTGCTTTATTTTACCAAAGTCTTTCTTGGAAGAAACGGTGATGAAGTTAACAGCCTGCGAGCTATAATTGGCTCACGTTAAATCAAGGAAATGATATGTTTTGTTTTGCCCCTTTTTAAAAAAAAAAAAAAAAATCGTCATATTGAACAGCACAAAACCACACGGAGCCAAGGAAGGAGCAGGCAGCAGCTCTCAGGAATTTAGAGGGAGATTTGTGACCCAAGCATAAAGAAATCCAGCCCTTGCCGTCAGAGAAAAAGCAGCTTCAGTTCAGAATAGCCAGCAGAAATGCCCTCGGGAAGGGATGGCATCAAAAAACCCCCAGGTTGTGGCACCTCACCAGATGCTGCTTCAGAGCCTGTCCCAGCAGCTCACGGAGTTGAACTGGACATACTTTGGGGAAAATACATTTATATTTAAAAAAAAAATAAACCTTGAAAGCTGCTTTATTTATCTCACCACCTCTCAGTCAATGAAGGGCATTAAAAACCTTGATGGTACTTTAACATTGCTCTGGATGTACCTGATACTTCAAAAAGGAAATTTTCTTCTGCTTGTTCTTTAAATTCTCTTTTCAGCCCCTGTGGGTACATCCTGGCTGTGAGTTGAGGCAGGGGACAGCAGAACCATCCTCCCAAGGCTGCAGGTCACCTAACTAACAAGTTAACATCCAGCCCCTAAATCCTGCCCCAGAGACATCCCCCCTCCACAGCCTGGCAGGGCTCAGCTGTATTTCCACCACGCTGTGCTGCAGCCCTGTGCTCACCAAGTTTTCATCTATCCCCACAAGCGACCTGTGCTGCTGCTTCACAGCACCCAAGCCCATCCCTGGCTCGGTACCAAAGCACTGAGAGTCACTGAGGCTCATCCTGGCTGGAGGCAGCCACATCCCAGTTCATCCTGCCCAGTGCTGGATTGTGCAGAAAACCTGCTACTCAAGAGTTGGTCCATCCAAAAGTGCAGCATCCCTGGGGATGCTCAGCCCCTGCTTTTGGGCAGGCTTGCCACACAGATGTCCCTGCATAAAGATCAACCTCATCATCTGATCCATGGGGTGCAAGGACCACAGGGGACCAGATCTGAGCATCGCTTTCTCTCCCCCTCTCTCAGGAGTCACTGCAACCCTGGGGAAATTCAGGGTCCAGAAGAGCCTGGCCCTGTGCTGCCTTGAGACTGCTCACACACACCAGCCCTGGGCCAGTGGCCACCAAAAAACCTGCAGCAGAAGATGCAGCAAGTGATGAAGTCACCACATTGCGTGGGAAGAGCTGGAAATCAGCAACCTACCCCCATGTCCCCTTTTTATTCACCACCTTGGTTTCACTTGTGTGTGCAGGAACCAGAAGCTGCGGGTCACAAGATTGCAAACAACCTGAAGAAAAGCCTCACAAGCAGGAAAAAAACGTCACTTCTTTTAAATTGTACACCCATCTGAAGATCACACACAGAGCTTCCAGCTCATCCCATCTTTTGGGTTAACCAGCTTGGAAATAGGACACCAAGACCCCTTACATACAATGTGGGGATGAACAAGTCTCCCATTTGCACGGCAACCAGGAACCCCCACACACATTCAACCCTTTTCCAACTTCAAATCAACAACAACAAAAATAAATTTTAAAAATATATAAAAATAATTAAAAAAAAAATCCTCAATGGGAAATTCAAATTTTGTTTGGAAATGTCATTTCCAAACAGCACATGAGAAATCATGCTCTGACCGAGAGCTGCTGACAGGCAAATATTTATCCCCACAGAATTTCCACATAAACCCATCACTTTTGTCAGTAGGTCTGGACACCAGGAGCAGGGCAGGAAGCAGCAAGAGGGGAGCCAGGAGGGACAGGGACAGGCAGCTCTGCCCAGCGGGTCACTGCAAACACAACGAGTCTCATTCTGAGGCAAGATTCAGCTTTTTCCGTTCATAGCGAGCGTCTAATATTTTTTCAAAAGTAACCTTACCATTTTTTCCCCCAATATATTAAAGCAACACAAGCCCCGTGGCACTTCATCATTCAGCGCTGCCGCTCTCGCCCGTGTCGGGGAGAACGGCTCCTGTCCCAACATACATTTCTCAGTCTCTGAGGCAGTTATTCTTTTGCTCTGTGTTTTGATACTTACAAAGCCATTACCATCCCTCGCATGCACATCCATCATCGGGCTTTCAAAACTCCAGAAAGTCCCCCAAAAAAACCCATTTTCCACTCACCATGCAGCCTGCCAGGCTCTGTTCTTCTACTCTGCGTTCCTTCATCCATCGAAAGACATTTCAGCAAGTTCTGAGTCCAACCAAATAAACAGATGGCAGGCTGAGAAGGTGGTGAGTTTTTATTGTGAAGGGGGAGCGGGGTGAGGGATACAGCGAGGAAGAGCCGATTTTGGTCTGCCTGCTTGGAAACACTACCCTGGGCTCCAGGCACCGATACCCATCAGAACCCAGGGGTGCAAGGCACTGTTTTGCAGAGCCCTGGGGCCTTGGGAAGCTGTGAGGAGAGCAGCCATAGCTGCCCTCTGAGCTCAGACCCCCCAGCTCCACACCTCAGGAGTACACCCAGCCTGCTGCCGGGCTCCACCGAGCACCCAGCCCCCCTGCACCCCGCAGACCCCGGCCGCTCCCCGCGCAGCTCCGGAAACCCAGCCCGTGCCATTCACCCGTGACTTGGGAGGAGATGGTCCAGCACCGCATCTCTGCCCCCCAGCAGGGACCACGCGCTCCCCAGATCACCCCTGGGCACCCAGGGAGCAGCGCCGTGCAGAACAACATCCCTGGGGGACGTGGGCAACAAAGAGAGCAGCAAACCTGCCTCAGAGCAGGGTGAAGCAGCCCCGGGGCTGCCCCTGAGCCTGGAGCAGGCACTGAGTGTTATTACATCCTGGCCCAGCAATCACCAGCCCAGGCTTACGGGGGAGATTTATGAAAGGATGTGGCCGGATGAGCGATAGAGACGAACGGCCTCGAGGAGCGACTGATTTCTCCCTTACAAGAGGAATAGAAATTAATTTATGAATCGGGTTAGCTAAGTTGCCAAGTGGCTTTGATGCAGTTTATTTTTTTGCATATGTTCATGATCTCTTGCACAGCTGTCAGGGAGGGGGCGAGGGGGGGGAGGTCCTTTTGAGCCCCAGCAATGTATCACTCTGGCCAAGGCAGCCAACAGCTCTCAGCAGGGCCAGATTGCCCTTTAATTGGCCACAGGTTGGTTTGCTGCCTTCCCAAAGCAGGCGTCTGGTTCCTCCCAACTTCACCCTTGAGGTTCTGGAACCCTGTTCCCCACAGAGGTGGGGAAAGGGGCAGGAACCCCTTGCCCTTACCAATGGCCAAGGAAGGCTCATTGGAGATACTGCTGACCCAGAGGTGGCACAGACCCACCAACACATGCAGAAACCTTTCATCCACCTGCCCCCAGGACACCACACACCAGCAATGGAGGTTTCACACCTTTGCTCTGAGCAGCATCACTCCCAACAGGGACCCCTGACCTCTCCACCAGCTCCCTCAGCCCCACCACAGTCCCAAAAAGCAGCTGCCAGGCAGCTCCACAAAGGAAAGAGCCAGGGAAAACCGACCAGCAAGGTCACAGCTTCCTCCTTGCTGAAATATTCACAGCAAAAACAAGGTTCAGAGAGGATAGAGACAAGCACTTACCTTGCAGTAGCCTCAGCCCTTGCAGCCACGTTCCCCAGTGAGAACCATCATGCCCAGCACCTGCAGCCACTTTTCATCTGGACCTGGGGACCTGTTTTTAATTCGTAGGGCTGAAAGGCAGCCACTTTGGGGGGGAACGTGGTAAACATTGCATGGTGAAAACTTAGTGTACTTGGTCTGAGGAAAAAGATGAGGTTTGGAAGGGGCAGAGGGGAGAAAGAATAACTCTTTATTCTTTATCTTCTATAATTCTTTATTCTGCCGTGAGTTTGCAGCATCCATCCTCTTCAAATTCCCTCAGGCCATTCATTTGCAGGTTTTCCATGGTGTGTGAGATGCAACAGGCAGCAACTGGCCCATGACCTTGTGCAGAGCATTGTCACTGTGGGAGCAAGCGGGAGCTGCGAGCCCAGATCCATGGAGCAAAGCATGTGTAAAGGAGGTGACCAAGGATGTCTGCTGATGGACAGGGTGCCCAGGGCACAGAGACCAGCTTCAGGTTGGCTGGAGGCTGTTGTGACATCCCTGCTCAGACCAACGCAGCACTGGATTTTTGGATGAGCTGGCCTGCCACTCTGACCTTCCCTTGTTCCGTGACCTTTCTTCCTGAAGAGAAATCACAGCCCCAAGGACCTGAGTCAGCTGTGAATCCCCATCATCGATCAAACACTAAGCACATCCTCATCAGCGCTCTTCATCCCCCTCAGCTGCTCCCTGTGTCCTCTCTATGTTCACCTCTCCCTTGTTTCCTCTCCTTCCTCAGCTCTGGTCTCCCTTGAAAACCCTTCCCCTGGGTGGCTGTGGAGACTCACGGGGATATAATTTACCCTTGTATAAAGAAGCAGGGTTTGGCCAGTCTAACTGGTACCAGTTCCTCAAGGGGAGAGGTGTGGCCTTAGCAAAGGGATGTTTCTGCTGATGGAAACAGTTCTGCCAGGATCTTCCCCGTAAGTGCCACGGCAGTGATGGGCTTTGGTGCCGATGGGGGCTGGGTGGGACCAGGGCTGGGTGCAGGGCACCATCATTTCCCCATAGTTCTTTGCCTGCTGGTTTTCCGGCCCCCCCAGTTTCCTTCCCAGAGGCCATCGGGGTGTGAGCCCACGAGACACAGATTTCTCTGATTAGGCAACGCCAGGAGCCTCTCCCCTTTCGCTTTCAGATGCCTCTTCCTCCCCAGCCGTGAGCACAGTGGCACCCGCACCCCAACGGGCACCGGCACAGCCATGGAGCCCAGCGTCAGGGAGCCCCTTGTGAGGAAGACGAGCTCTTCGTATCGGACCTTCCCCAGCAGAACTAACATGAGGCTCGACGAGGAGTACCTGAGGTAAGGGCTGGGGCCGTGCTGCTGGCTCTGGGGTGCGCTGTGTCCCCATCCCAAGAGCGCTGGCTTGGGGGGAGCTGGTGGCAGAGCTGCTTCATCTCACTGTCATCACTGAGCAGCCTTGGGATGGGGTCTCATCCTGCCCGTGGTGTGCAGAGCCGGATGAACCCAGCAGGGAGGATTGTGGGTGGGTATGCTTTTGGGCATCTGACTCTTGTAGGGGCACAGGGTCTTTCGGGGGGGCATGGGGGCCTTGAAAGGAGTCCCCTCCCAACTCTGCTGGGACAAGCCTGCTGCCGGCTGCGTCTGTGGTGCTCCCCGGCTCCAGCTTCTGCTTTTCTCCGTTGAACCTGCTGAAAACTGCCCGCAGAAGAGGAAAGTATCCGTGGGGCCCCGGGGGGCACAGGATCTTGCTCCCCAACACACAGAGCAGAAGCAGCCGCTGCTCCACTCAGAGAAACCCCCCTGGCCCGGGGCTGTGCAGGGCCATTCCCTGGGAAAATCCCTCCACGGGCATCACGAGACCCTCAGCAAAGGCCGGGGGAAGCTGCGAGACTGAGCTAAAGGTCTTGCGGGTGCGATAAGGGCACCCAATGCATCCTTCTTGCTCCATCCCTCCCCCAGGAGCCTCCACAACAAGCGGCTCTACCTGGCTGCGTTTGCCGCTGTCCTGGGGAACTTCAGTTTCGGCTTCGCCCTGGTTTACCCCTCGCCCGTCATCCCAGCCCTGGAGGTTCACCCCAACCCGGCACTGAGGCTGGACCAGCACACAGCATCCTGGTTCGGAGTAAGGAGCGGGGTTGTCCCTGCCAGGGGTTTGGCAGGGGGTGGGGGTGCGCGGGGCAGAACCGGTGTGTGTTTTTTTGGGAGCTCAGACCCACCGAGACCCCTCCCCACCTCTCCCCGCAGTCGGTGTTCACCCTGGGAGCAGCAGCGGGAGGGCTCAGCACCATGTTCCTCAACGACCGCCTGGGCCGCAAGCTGAGCATCATGTTCTCGGCGCTGCCCTCCGCCGCGGGCTACGCGCTGATGGCCGGCGCCCAGGGCATCGGGATGCTGCTGCTGGGACGGGTGCTGACGGGCTACGCCGGCGGCGTGACATCCGCTTCCATCCCGGTAACGTGCCCCGGGAGGCAGTTTGATGGAGCTTTGCCCAGCAGCGGTGCCGTAACTCAGCCCGGGGCATTACGCTACTTTTTGGAAGCATCAGCAGAGCTCCAGGGTTGGAGCTGGGTGACTGGGGGTGATGCGCTGGGTTAGCTGTCCTGGAATGGCCAGCCCCAGCTTCCCCCGTGGTGCTGGACTTTCTTGTTCACAGAAAAGGGAAGGCAGGTCCCCGATCCCTTCCCCATTCCTCCCCACAGTTATTTCCTCCCACGTCTACCAAACACTGACCTCGTGTTGCATGCAGAGGGGAAGGCAAGAGTTGAGTAAGCCTGGGGCACATCTTTCCAGTAACGGGAGTCTGAGCGTGTCACTGGAGCACCTCTCCCACACCGGGGCGAGGGAGGCAAGCGGTGATGATACAGGGCTGTCCTCTCCCCCTGCCACAACCCCCTCGTGCTGCTGGACACATCAAGTTGCCATCCTGAGAGGGCAGTTTCCCAGTTTGGGTTTCCCCTGGCTGCAGTAGATGACAGTGAGGTGATAGAGGACAGGTTCTGGTGGTGATGACTGGAGATCGTAGCTCTGTTAAGCGCGTGTTGTCCCACTCCAGGTCTACATCTCTGAGATCTCCCACCCTGGGGTCAGAGGAATGCTGGGCGCTTGTCCTCAGATCATGGCAGTGCTGGGGTCCCTCGTCCTGTACGCGCTGGGCAAGTATCTGGGTGTTCAAGGGCAGGAAACCTCAGCAAAGGGGAGTCTGCTTTAAACAACAGGTTGACGGACCCTCCCCTTGCACCCAACTCACAACCACCACCTGGGGTGGGTGAAGGGGGTCGGGGCAGGATTGCTGGGATGCCCACATGGAAGCAAGCCCAGGACACCCTTCCCCAGGGGTTTTCTGCTCCTAACCACGCTGCTCTGGCAGGGCTGGTCCTGGACTGGCGCTGGCTGGCCGTCGCAGGGGAGGTGCCCGTGCTCGCCATGATCATCCTGCTCTGCTTCATGCCCAACTCGCCCCGGTTCCTGTTCTCCCAGGGGAAGGACGATGAGGCCCTGAGGTCCCTGTGCTGGCTGCGGGGCACGGACACGGACTACAGGCGGGAGTACGAGCAGATCAAGGACAGCGTCAGGAAGCAGGTGAGGAGGCTCAGCTCCAGCACGGGGGAGATGTCATGGGGAAACTGCACCATCCAACCTCCTTTGGGCAACTCCCGAGCCATCTCCTGGTGCCGTGGTGGTGCCCAGAGGTGGTAACATCTCAGCTTTCTGGCTGTGTCCCCTACAGAGCCAGCGGGTTTCCTGTGCTGAGATCAAGGATCCCTTCATTTACAAGCCCATCCTGATTGCAGTGGGGATGAGGTTCCTGCAGCAGCTCTCTGGTGTCACCTGTGTCCTCGTGTACCTGCAGTCAATATTCAAGAAAACATCCGTCATCCTGGTGAGCCCTGGGGCTTGGCCTGCACTCAGACTTCTCTACCTTTAGTGGTGGCTGCCCAAAGCTCCGAGTCCCCTGCATCTCTAAGACCCCAACTTTGTAGTCTTTTTTTAGAGAACCTGGTTGGCAGCAGTGGCCAAGCTCCTGCCCTGCAACAGGCTGCACAAGGATGAGGAGCAGGACTGGCCCCATTGCCTCCCTGCTCTCCTCTGAGCTTCAGGCTGCTCTACTCTGGTCTCTTAAGAGGGTAGCTTTGACAGAGTCATCAGCCAGAATCAAGGCAACAAATGTAGGAACCTGCCCTTTCCCTGGCTGTCCCCTCTCAGCTTCTCCACTGCTTTTGCTGTTGCAGAAACCTGAGTATGATGCAGCTCTTGTTGGCTTGGTACGTCTGTTCTCAGTGGCCATCGCTGCTGTGTCGATGGATAAAGCTGGGAGGAAGATTCTTCTTTTTGTATCAGGTAAGTGCCTCTCCCACCACTGTGCTCTCATTTAAAAATTTCCAGGGGCTCTGCAAATGTTCAGGAGTGGAATGCAGCACTTTGGCAGGGAGTGGAGGTCTCCTTCCTTCAATGGTGACTCGGCTCCTGAGCAGAAACCTTCCCAGGACCTCAGTCCATGAGTTCCACCCATTGATCCCACTGTGCTGTTGCATCTCTCCATAGCTGGTGTCATGTTGGTCTCCAACCTGACCATGGGGCTCTATATCCACTTCGTGCCAGCTTCTCAGAACAGCACCATTGCCAACGGGACCCTGGTGATCTCTGCCAACCTTCCTGCTGAGCCAACAAACTACATCACCCTCATCCCTCTCCTGGCAACCATGTTCTTCATAATGGGTAGGTGCAGAGAGAAAGACCAGGCCCCACAGCACAGCACTGGGTACCAGCCTGGGGGGATGTTTCTCATCTGAGGCAGAGTGATATAGGGCAAGGAGATAGGGCTTGGAGTGGGAAGGCAGGCAGATGTCCCTGGAAGACCAGGAAAGATGGCATCTGAAGTCACTTTGAGGACTGACAGAAGATAAGTATGGCAGGGGCAGGTAGAAATGATTGAGAGGTGAGCAGGGCAGGATGGCACAGAGCTCTTCTGCACTCTTCAGTGGGCTTTGAATCCTCAACAGCCTCAAATCACCCCTCCTCCCCTGCAGGTTATGCCATGGGCTGGGGCCCCATCACTTGGCTGCTGATGTCAGAGATCCTCCCTCTGAAAGCCCGCGGGGTGGCCTCAGGCCTCTGCGTTGTTGTGAGCTGGCTGACAGCCTTCACCCTGACCCAGCTCTTCCTCCATGTCGTGGTGGGTACAGCCCCAGGAGGATGCCTGGCAGCCTCTCCTCAGACCCTCTCTGCCCCAGCTCACGTCTGCTTTCTGTCCCACCTTCCAGAATGCCTTCGGCCTCGAGGTGCCCTTCCTGTTCTTTGCTGTCATCTGTGCTGGGAACATCTTATTCACAGGCTGCTGCGTTCCAGAAACCAAAGGCAGGTCACTGGAACAGATTGAGGCCTTCTTCAGGACCGGCCGGAGGTCATTCATGAGGTAGGAGCTGCCCTCTGCCAGCTGTGCCCGGCTACCCGTCCACATGCTCAAGGGCAACGAAGAGAACAGTTGTGCTGCTGGAGGCTGGAGCTCTGAGAAGGCAATGGGAGAGGAACGGGTGACAATGATCATCTCACTGTGGGTGTAGAAGTTGCCAGCTGGAACTTTACCTCCTCCTCCCATCATACAACACTACCCGTTGCTCTCGGGGCAACGTTCCAATCCAAGGTGTGGGACCACGTAACCTGCACCAGGCTGGAGACAAAGATGTCCTGGAAAATACATGATGTGGCCACAGACAAGAGACCACATGAGTCTTAGCTCAGCAGCCATGAAACCAGCCTGAGGGTTTGGCTGGAACAGAGTTAAGAGCTGTAGCCGTTTGGGCAACAGTTGATCATGCAAGAATAAAACAGTTTTGCCTCCACGCGCGAGATATTGCCTTGGGGAGGGGTCTGCAGGCAGAGGGGATGGGAGAGGCACATCAGGACTGTGACAAGGGGACCACAGCACTCTGCAGCTTCTCAGATGAGTCTCATGGGCTTAAGGCGTGTGAAAGAGGCAGAGCCAGATATTTTGTAGAAAAAGCTGCCACGTTTTATTGCTCTGAAAACACACGTTACACTAGAAGCCTAAAGAACAAGACCAAATACAGTTCACAAAGAAAATCCAGGACAAAACAAAGAACGGGAACAGACAAACATTCAGCTGTAGTGCAAGTGATTCACTGTAGGAAAGACACGGTGGGTACTGACAGTGCTTTGCACCAGGGTGGGTCTGGCCCACCCCAGGGTTTTCCTCATCCACAAAGAGGAAGGTGGATGCACCTCCAACACGGCTGTTTGTGGAGCCTCCACCTCCATGACTTTGAGATTTCAACTGCATAGTTAGCAGCAAACTGCTCTTACCCTTTTCCTCTGTGTCCTGAAAGATTAAGGATTTATTTTTGTTATTATTATTATTATTATTTTTTAACCTAACCCAAGGTAAAACCCAGCTGCAGGAGGTGGTTGTGGCAAGGAGCCGTTCTGAGTATCACATCCAAACTCCTCCCCAAAGGGTAGAACAACAGAGGCTGAGTGAGGAGATGATTTGTCCAACCTCCTGAAATGCACTTGGTGCCCTGAGGGTTGGTGGAGGTGCTCGTGTCCTCCCCTTCCTGGAACATTCAGCCTGCTGTGATAAAGAAGCACAGAGCACACTTGACCCAGATCTCAAGATATGCTAGTCACTACTTCGATCCCCCACAGCAGGAGATGAGTGAAATCACCTAAGAGAAGATGTGCTTTATCAGAGGATTTAAAGCAGCCTGGGACAGAGGAAGAGAGATGGGCCAAAACCAAAACCACAGAGAATATTCAGTCTTAGACCTAAACTTTGCAGCTGAGACCCGTTTCCAGAAAGATGTTCAGCCCTGGCTGGAATATGACTTTCTTAGTGTGTCTTGATTAAGAGAGGTCTCAAGAGTCTCTGGTTTCCACTGACCTTCTGAAGATCAGGATCTCTGGCAGGCCTGTGCTAGAGCATTCTCTTTCTTACATGGCTATGAACCAGGTCTTGATATCTTCATTTCAGTGAAACCCTTCCCTGAAGACAGGGGATGTTTTTTCCTGAGGAAAAAAAAATGACAAGGTTGAATTGAGCTTCCCAGGGCTTGTCCTAAGGAGGTAATGCCCAAATATGAAACCAGGTTGGACTCCAGGTCCTGTGAGAACCTCGTGGGAGAAGTATTTTCTGAGTGACCTCCTTTCTTCAGCATAGACAATCTGAGGAGTTTTGCTACAACATTTAGAGTCTGAGAAACCACAGTGGCTCTTTCCAGAGGTAGAATGGTCTTGTTTATTCACTGCACACACAGAGAATCAATTGGTGTTACAACGTTAGCTCCTGCCCAGAGCAGCAAGGTCTGGGGACGCAGCAGGTGAGCTTCTGCTCTTCTCTTCACACCCAGTAGCCAGCAGAGTTAATATGCACAAGTGCTGCCAACTTCATGACCAAACAGGGCATGGAAGAGCTGCATGTTGTATGAACACACGTAGGTAAGAAGTGCACAGCTCACAGGGTGAGTGGTGTAACAGTCCAGCCAAATGCCCACGCTGCCACTGCCCAGGTGCCTTTCCACACTCGGTGTCAACAACTCACCGTTGTCAAAGCATCGCCCGCTCCCGAGTTCCCACACAACCAAACTTCTGTCCCATCCTCTCCCAGGAGGCCTTTCATAGACCAGGCAAGCTCTGCCATAGAGCCCCCGTGGAACAGCCATCCAGCCTGGATGCCAGCAGCAGCAATTGGGCCGAGCCCATAAAACCTCTAAAGCAGAGCTTTTAACTTTGTTTTTCCTTACACAGCTCCAAGCACCCCGACGGTGCCTCTAAACACAACTAATCCCCACCATGCACTGCGAACGGGCGCATTAACTACCGTGGTGCTACTACTCTAACGGTCCTTCCTACCTCCACAAAAACATCTCTGGCCTACACGGAGCTGGAAGCATCCACTAAGTGCCACTACAACTCTTAAAAGCCACGGGCGCCGTCACCAAGCCACATCTGCAACGGCAGCAGCATCTGGCTTGGTTTCAGCTGCATCACAGATGACATTCCCAAGAGCTCCCACACCAGACGCGCATCTGCGGGATGCGGCACGGCTCTGAGATCCCTCCCGCTGCAGTAGGCACAGAGACACTGAACAGATCCGGTGTCTTTAAGCATTCTGGCCAAAGGCTCCAGCTCAGCTCTTACAAAAGAGTCCCCGAGGCCCGTTTTCAACAAAAGTATTGATCTCAGAGCTGAGCTTTGCAACTTGCTAATGGTGGCAAGAGCTGGCGCAGATCATTCGCTTGCCCTGGCCCCAGTGACAGACCAGGCAGCCACAGAACGCAGCATGACAGTACTGCTGGCATCCAAGGGACTTCTGCCCTGGGTGCCAAGGGGGCAAAGCAGACCCATCCATGCTGACAAGTCCTCCAGGTGAGGACTGGAGCAGCACCTGCCTGCGACAGCCCCAGAGGCTGTTGCTGTTCTATGACATTAGGACAACCCAGTGAAGCTAGCAAGGGTCCTCCCAGTTCTGTGGTTCATCACCAGAGATGTAGGTCAGTTACAAGTGTTACTCCATCACCTCTGCTTTGCCTGTCGCCTCCCGTCGCTAAAGCTACCGCAGAACTACTCACAGAGCAAAGCAGCCACTACCAAAGACATGCTCGTAGCTACGTGCATCAGTCGGCAACATTCCTCTACTAAACACTACTCAACCCCCCCCAAACCCCCCTGAAATCAAAGCAGATGTCCTGTTTGCTGGGCAGGACTCTGCTCTCAAACCACCCAGCAAAGGTACTGCCCAGGAACACCACAGGCTTGAAGAGGATCTGAAGTGTCCCATGGGCTGCCGCCTTTTCCCCCGGGGCACAGCCCCTTCCCGTGGGCACCGCGGTCCCTGCGGATGCCCGGTGCCCCATGTACCACCCCCAGGGCTGGGGGCTCTGAAGCAGCACAGCCTTTACTGAAACAAGCTGCACCTCGGCTGGCTGTGCCTGCTCTGCTTCCCAGCCAAGCTGGTGTCAGAGCAAGCCCAGCCAAGCTGGTGTCAGA
>JANVCC010000185.1:4422431-4453593 GCA_025345505.1 Todiramphus chloris collaris
CCCAGCCAAGCTGGTGTCAGAGCAAGCCCAGCCAAGCTGGTGTCAGAGCAAGCCCAGCCTGGGGGAACGGGGCTCAGCACGGAGCGGGTACCCAGCCTCCAGCTGTGTGTCAAAAAACCCAAGTCGTGTTCCTGACTGGTGTAAATCCTCACACCTCCCTGAACTCCAAGGAAGAAACACCAGCTAATGTTAGCTGGCAGCTTAGCCCCCCAGTCTCCAAGGACCACTCTGGCCCCGCTGCATCCGTACCCAGGCACCCTCTCCAGCTGCAGCTCCATCCCAGGCTCTGACAGGGCTGTGCCCTTCGAATAACGGGAATAGAAAGACATGTTACATAGGTAGTTTTGAACACGATGCTGCTCAGAAGCCACAGAGAGGCTGGTGGGCAGACCCTTCTGCCAGCACTCAGCCTCCAGCAGCATTTCTGAGACCATTACACATCCCCCCCCCCGGTACCCCAGTGATTCAAATGGGACCACAAAGCATTGGTGGCAGCAGGAGCTCAGCTCCCAAGGCAGGGGTGTAAGAACAGGCTGTAGTTCCCACTGCCACCACTCACCAGGGCTGCTGAGTACAAACCTCCAGTGTCCAGCAGTTACAGACCAGTTTTCCCCCCTTCTTTCTCCCAGAAGAGGGAGAGAACAAACTTTGTCAAGCGAGTAGCCCAGAAGATGCTAAAGGGGTCAGAGGACAACACGCTTTCCAGAAGTCTGAGAAACGCTTTCAAGGCTGAAATAGGATTTTATGGTATCCCAGTTACAGCAGCCAGGGCTCTCCCTGGGTTCAGAAAGACCTCCCCAGTGAAGTGAAGCAGTCCTTTGAAGGACAGGAAACAGAACACTCCTTTCTCCTGTGTCCAGAGGAAATGAGTCCCATCAAAATACTTAAATAACTAGAAATAAATTATTCTCCTTTTTCGTCAACAAAATAAAAAAGCAATCATGTAAAATCAAATAAATTAAAACCCCAGCAGAAACCACGATGAGAAGAGGGAGACCTGAACTCAGTGAGTGGTTTTGTTCTTCGTGATAGAAAGCAAACAGAAAATATGATGTGAAAACCACAGCTGGAGCCTGGAATTAAGCAGCAAGACATCCCAGCCATCCACACGGAAATGGTGCAGACTTCTCTATGCGTGCAAAGGAAGGATATGGCACCTTCCCATACAAAACCAGCCCTGGACTGATGCAAAAAAAGAACACGAGCCCAAAGAGAAAGGCTGTACCAGACAGGAGCAAAGAGCAGGTCTCTTGGGCAGAGGGATGTGTCACAGGAGCAGGAGCTGATGCAGGGAGTGAGAGGCACCTTCTCACAGAGCGGAGTCCCAGGCTCACGAGAGAAGGATGCTCTTGTGTATCAGGAACCCTAACACCAGGAAAACATCCCACTTGGCTCAAGCTGTCAAACCCTTTTCCAGCTGAGGTAAAGCAAACTTCATTTCCCTTCTTCCCCAGTAAAAGAGTGAAGCTTAAGAAAAGTACCCCTATTAAGACAAAGTAATTAATTCTTAGAATTCAAGTAAATGGCAGGAACTGCCTGAAGTTGTATGCAGAGGAAGCAGGGACTGTGCTTTGTAGGTACCAGGAGCTGCCCCAGCACCTCTGGCAGCTCCTCCACAGAGCTGGTTATTGTCTCTCTCTGGTTTTTTTGCTGGAAGTCCTCTCCCGTGCAGCGATGCCTCCAACGTCTGGTCTACCTGGACCCATGTTAAAATATACTCAATGGGAGAAAACCACACCTCAGAGCATCACCATGTATTGCTAAACCCTGGACTAGTGTTTTAGACCCGGGAGGGGCCCACCAGAGAGTGTTACTAAAACTGTTAACGTGCAATGGCAGGTTACCCCCCGGCGTGAGGCCAGCAGCTCCCTGGCTCCCATGAGACCAGCAGAGGCAAGGAGCTGGGACATGAGCTCTGTCCCTCCTCCCCCCGTCCAGACAGCAGATCCCAAAGGACCGCTGCATCCTCGGCTTGTTATCAAGTGTTACTCCAAAGAAAAGGTGCCTGCTCAGCGTCGTGAACAGCACTCAAAGAGCCAGCACCTTTGCACCAAAAAAAATAAAATAAATAAAATAAAATATAGAGGGACTGTGAGATATTTGGTTGAGGAAGAGAGAGGGGGCAATGCGCTGAGGTCTGGCTGCTGGTGTGAGAAGAGGGCACAGCCTGCCCCTGCCCCTGAGATTTCCAGTTGCTGCAGTGTCCAGGGAAGTTGTGGTGTGAGAGAGGGGAGCAGGCAGAGGGGAGGGCAGAGTGGATTTCTGTATCTTCACCACCTCAGTGTCCAGGAAAGCTCATGTGCTTCAAAAAGCCTGTCCCTCCAGGGATCCCGTGAGCTTCTCTTCATCCATTTGCTTCTGCTGCTGGTGGATCCGAGCATAGGAAATGGCATCTCCCCTGTGGAGAGAAGGGACAGCGTGGGGATGCGAGCTCCAGGTGCCCACCATGGTGGGTACAGCACCACCCTCCCAACTGGGGCCTGGGCCTCTCCATGGTGAGGGATGCCAAGAGTGATATGAGACTCGCTGCCTCTCTCCAACCCCACCAAGGCTGCTCAGCACCCCCAGAGCTGGGCCCATCTGTCCAACAGCTGCAGAAAGAGGGCTGGGACCCACAAGGCAACCTGTACTGAGCACCCACAGAAAAGCTCAGAGCTTCAGCAAAACACAGGGCATTTGAGACGATGGCAGGGAGATGTTTTTTGGCAGGGAGATGTTCTCTGGCAGTATTTACACCTGAAAGCACCACGAGTACAAGAGGAAAGCCCAGCCTCGGGGAGGCAGATGGAGGTGAAGACACACTTCCCCTTCCCCTCCCCAAGCAGGCAGAGCTCTCTTACTTTTTGCCGAGCGCCGACAGGCCGTAGAGCACTCCGGTGGCAAAGGCGATGGCGTTTCCAAAGAGCGTGGTCAGCGTCAGGCTGAGCATCACCGGGAACGCAGCCATCCTGGAAGAGACGGGCAGCCCTCAAAGCCGGGTACCCTGCTCCCCGCGGGATGCAGGGATGCGGCTCCCCGCGCATTCCGATGCAGTTCCACGGGCATCCCGATGCGGTTCCACGGGCATCCCTGAGTGGCCACACCGCCCTAAGGTGCCCCAGGAGCATCCTCACCCGCAGTAGAAGGCGGCTTTCTGCCAGGGCCGCAGCTTGTCCGCCCTGCTCGAGACGGCGTTCGCAAACTCGATGAACTGGCAGCAGAACGGGGCTTCGCACAGGAACAGGATGAAGGCGTTGAGCCTCCAGAGAGAGCAAACTGGAGTTAATCCTCCCCCCCCGGGGCCCAGGGTGAGGGTCAGCAATGCCCCCCCGGCCCCCCCGGCCCCAGCCGCTCCCATGGGTGAATGCAGGCAGAAGGGAATGGTGGGGCTGGATCCCACTGTGCTCCCGCACACACTTCTTGGTAATTCCCAAACCCTGGTGTCCCGGGCTTATTTTAGATAAGGGTATCCCTGCATTTACCTAAAAAAGGGGTGGGAAGTGGGTAAGGAGAGAAGAAAGAATATAAATAGGATAAACTGAGGATCTCAACCCACCCAGTGGAGCAAGATCAATCGGCACAGTCTGACAGGCATTTCCCTTTACATTCACTGCCCAAGCAGGGCCGCTCTGCCCCTTGCCCAGTGGCATCTAATTAACCAAACCACTCTCCCAGCAGAAAACCAGGGAAAAAACCCAACTCTACTCACATCATCCACACGCCAGCTGCGATGTTCAGGGGGTTGATGGTGACACAGTTCCAGAGACCAGCAAAGGCACAGGCTGGAAAGCAAAGAGGCTTTCAGTGACCATGAAAACCAACCCAGTGCATGCAGCCAGAGGCCAGCAGGCAGGGCTGTCTTCTCCTCCCAGCTCTGCCCTGCAACGGGACCTTGTAGCTCCAGCAGCATCATTTTGTTCTTGCGTATTTTGGGCTGTTTTGCAGAGCAGGAGCTGCTCAGAAGAGCCCCTGCCTTGGCCAGCACCTTTAGGCACTGCAGAGCAGCCTGTACAGACCAGCACAGTAAGGTGGGTGGAAAGGTCGGGTGGTCCAAGAAGGAGCCCAGGATGCAGGAGAAGGGCTTTTTTTTACCCAGCTCCTCCAGCTGGGTGTCCTTTAGCTCCAAGCTCTTGGTGTCTCATCTTTACGCTTGCACAGCTATTTCACTTGTGTAGAACAACAGAGCAGCTGCTTTTATGTGGGGTGATGGATATAACTCCCTACGGCATCCTATTTGCTAAGGAACGACTGCTTTTTCCCAGTATGGAGGAAGAGGTCCCAGCAGGCACCCACCTCTGAGCAGCACAGGGTAAGTTCAGCAAAAACACAACTTGCAGCACCAAGGCACAGGGGTGAACAGTAAATAAAGCAGAGGTGAACCTGGTCCAGCCACACAGTTCTGGTTCTGCACTAGAGATAGGCAGAAAAGAGCCAGGTTTGGGTCTCCACTAATGCAGCCGAGCCCAAGAGAGTCCCTGTAATGCACGGAGAGGAACCAGGCAGGGGAGCCCAAGCGGATGCCACACACACCTCCCTCCTGCATCATGAAACTTGCAGAGCGATCCCGGCACTTGATACGGGCCCTTCTCCTCCACCAATGTCAAGGGGCTGCTGCTGCTCACCTGGAACCCGAGCCCGGGCAGGGAGGGCAGCGAGACACGGCTGAGACCACGGGAAACAGCAGCATCCTGCAAAACGCCGGCTAAAATTATACAGCCCTCTTCAAGTCTGTCTGGGGGATGCTCAGCAGCACCATGAAGAGCAGAAGAGTCTGTCCCCGAGAACGAGACCAGCCCCGGGTTCAGGGATTTCAGCTTGTGTTTTGACAAGGGGATCCCTGAGCAGAGCTGCTCACAGCAGCCCTGACCTTCAAAACCTGGCACACATTTGCAAGGTTTCTTTGAAGCAGTCACTGCTGAATCCTCAAAGTTCCCTTAAAAACACTAATCCTTATTTACTGGACCGGGAAAGAGCCTATGGCAGGACTGATCTAAGGTCATCTCACAAGCAAGCAGCCTCCTGTTTTTCAGGGAACAACTAAATGAGATGGTTTTTAAAGGTTTCCTAGGACTATTCCACAGGACCCAAGATCTTTGCAGAGAATCCTGCAAGCATCAGATCAGCCAACAGAGGAGAAATGCCAGAGGAAGTGTTAACATCCGTGCTCCAAGGGCACTTCCCATCCTTCCATCACAGAGGGACCAGTGTCTCTACACTGCAGGGGGAAACTGAGGCACTGGGGTGGGATGATCTGTTCACATGCAAACAGCTGGAGAGCTGGAAAAGCAACAGCAAGCAGGATTGACAGCAGGGCATGACACAGAGGTTTCCAATTCTTCTCTGTGACCAACAAACCCTTGGATGCTGGTGGAAGAGGAGCTTAGGGGAAGCTCTGCAGACTTGTGACACTTGCTCTCCCCCAGGAGAGCACATATCTGAAAATAATGCTGAACGACTTCCTGGAACTTTATATATTAGCAGAATGGCAAGAAAAACACTGCATGCCAACTATGCTCAAACCACAGAAGGGCTGGGGCAGAACCCAGCCTTGCTGAGCACCGTGGCAGAACACAGAGGTCCAAGCAGCTCACAGCTACAAGATCATTCTCCATTACAGAACAAAATGCCAGAGGCAAAATGTTCTTGTCCAAGCAAGTTTTTTTGGCCCTAACTCTTTTTTTTTTTTTAATCCAGCTAAGCAGGGGTTGTTTTGTCAGGGTTCTGGTTTGATTTTTGTCCTCAAACACCTCAGAACGACCCTTGAGCACTAAGTGTCCCTGCAGCAGCCTCAGCTAAGCAAGCACCCTGGTTGCCAACGGACTGATGACCCAGCGAGGCCCTGCGTCAGCAGGAGCGCCAACCAGTGGGAAAGGAGTCAAAGGTTCAGAATGGCAGGAACACAGCGCTCAGGGGCGGCTGCCAACAGCCACAGAGATAACGACTGGGTGACCTTCGGTCTCCTTTGCAGAGCAGCACATCCCACAGCAGCCTGGTACATCCCTGTCCCGCTGGGATGGGATCAGCTCCTGCCTCGGCACCCAAAAGCAGGCGGAGCTGCCAAGCTGGAGACTCCTTTCTGCAAAACAGAGGCCTCACAATGGGTTTAAAATGCAGATAATGCCCAATGGCACGTAAGCTATGGCAGACGGGCAGTTCTGCCAGTTGTTTAACTGCTGTCCCATCCCAAATCCCTGAGGAAGCACAAATAACAGGGAGCTAAAATAGGGGAGGGGGGGGAGAGATCCCCACCCCCTACAAAGGCTCTATTCATTCCAAGCAGCTGGTCACTGTCCTCAACACAAGCCTATTTTTGCTCCTGAAGCATTTTACAAAAGCCACAGACTCTCCTTGTCCCTTTACAAATAGGAACACAAGGCAGAGAAGGGGCTTGGCCAAGGTCACCAAGCCAGCCTGAGCAAGAGCCAGAAACAGAACAGACCCTGAAGCTTGTCTGTCTTGTTCCCACTCCAGCCCCTGGATCTTTCTGGCTTAAGCAAGCTGCGGGCTGCAGGTGTTGGCAGGTGGTAGATGCTGTCTTTCAAAGACTGGGATTTTTAAGGCATTCATAAGCTGCTCTAGCACGAGGTGGGCGATGCCACCAACGCAACCCAACAGACGTCCTCTCCAGCTCTTCACCTTCCATCCACGTCCCTCTGAGCTCTGCACGGGCCAAAGCCACGTAACAAGCACTGAGGCTCCAGATACAGCCCTAGCCCGTGGGAAAGATGCTGCTACACTAAACCCTGACCTGGGACCTGCACTGAAGACACATCCCAGCTGGTCTCCTGGCCAGCTGCCGGGATCAGAAGCGCAGGGGCCCCAGGCAGAGCATGGCGAGGCCAGGACGTTTTGCCCCAGAAGAGCAGTCCTACCAAATCTTTTCTCACCTCCAGAATTTCAGCACCTAAGATGCAAACCAGTGAGAGCAGCATATGTTTTACCAGCTTAGCCAAAAAGGGCTGTAACAAGCCCAATGATACCACGGTCTACAAGGTCTGCTGCAAAAATGCCATGGGCTTGTGCAGTCAAGAGGCAGGCATGGGAAGGGGGCAAGGAGAGAGGAGGATCAGACGAAACGCTACAGCCGAGGGAATAAATCAGGGCTGACTGCACTGCCTGAGAACCGCTCGTGTTTTACTAGAAGTCGTGGACCCGATGCAGAAGAAATTCTCCATCCTGTGCTCTGCAGGAGATCAGACTAAGCGGTCATAACAGTCCCTCCTGCTTTTAAGAGCTATTAATCTCTCCACAGAATGTAGCAAAACAGCACTACAGGACAGGCTGATTTCTGGCAAAGTTGCAACGACTCTTTCTCTGGGAAAATTTTTTTCAGCAGCAGGTAATTCAGAGCACAGCCAACTGACTTTGCTGTGCGCTGGCTCCCTCCTCCTCCGTGTCCAAGACCAAACCCCTTAAAAAACACACAATGCAAAGCAAGTCCATTAACCGCCTTCCAAAACACCCCATAGGCAGGCCCTCTGCAATCCACAGCAGGAGTAGCAGGAAACAGGCTCCCATTTTCAGGATAAAGCAAGAAGATAAGTTACAGGAACACCCGACAGTCAAACGGAACGAACCAGACCCTGGGGCCCCTCTTCAAGCCCTCACCCTGCCCCTGCCGAGCACCCCGAGTTAAATCATCGCCTGGTTTTCATCTGCCCACAGGACCAAGGGCTTGGCTGCTGCTCCCGTCACATCCAGCGAGCGCTGCCCTGAGGATTCGCAGATCCCCCCCCCGGGGATGTCCCTTCTCCCGGGCGACAAAAGTTCAGCGGATTCGGTTGAGCTCAAAGCGCATCCCTCACGTGCCACCTCCAACCACCCCGCTTCAAACACGTCGACAACTCTTCCTTCCGGCCAAAACACGGCAAACCGCACACCTCGAGCGGACACGCACCCCTAATCCCCAGCGACAGCCTCGGGCACATCCTCCCTACACCAAGCTGACCCCCGGACCCCGGCGCGCGGTTTTTCGCATGCACAGGCGACCCCGAGGGGGGACGTTTGGCTGGGAGGGAAGGGGATACTTACACATGCCCCCGATGACCCCGGCAATCCTGCAGAGCCACCTGTACCACCAGGTCATACCATCATCGGCGGAGGAAGCCGCTGGGTCAGGGGCTGCTGCTGCTGCTGGGAACTGCTCATCCTGAGAGCTCATCGCACCCCTGCTCCCGGGGGGTCAGGGGGCAGCACCCCGCTCCCCGCCCGAGCCCCAGCAGCGCAGGATGCCACCCCCCTCCTTCAGGTGACACTCCCCTAGCCCCCCCCCTTTCCAGCCAGCCCCTAAACCCAGCCCTGCTGCTGCTGGACCTCTCCCAGCATCCCCACGCAGGGCCTGGCCCCCGGCGTCCCCCCCAAGGGCTGACAATGGAGGGTCTCTGCCTGCAGCAGCGATGCCAGCGGCCGTGGGAGCTGCGTCCACGTCTGCTGCGTATTGCATTGTGGGTCCCCTCCTCCAGCAGGCAGGGCTTTGATGTCACTCTCATTAAAAGGCTGGTGGGCAGAGCCCGTGGTGTACATATTCATAAGCAGCCAGACGGGCAGGCACCCCACGCCCGGGGCTGGGGTGCACAGGGGCTCGGGGGTCCCGCTTCCCCCAGCTAACGACTCGATGCTGTTACCCAGGCACAGCCAGCGTGTGCTCAGAGGAAAGGGAAACGTGAATTTTTGCGTTAACGTGAACTTAACGGGGTCACAAAATTCTGCCCTCTGGCTAAGAGGGAAATGCTCCCCTTAATCTGAACGGAACCAGGTTTTTCTCCCTAGAAAATGGGAATAGGAGCAAGACTTTGCAAGGCAGAGATGTGCCAGTTAGCAGGCTGTTGGCATCCAAGGAAACAGTACAGGGAAACAGCCTTCCTGGAAATTTTCAAGACAAGGGCTCCAAATGAACACTGAGCACAGTCAGTAACCAGAGCCCACCTCTGCAGACCTGATCTGAACAATTATTCGCTGTGAGACTTGGGATCCAGAGCACAGGGGGAAGACAGATCCCATCTGCTAGAAAGTTACGGAAAAAAACCACAATAATAATAAAAAAAAAAGGATTAAGAAAAGGATGTCTTTTCATTAACATCTCCTGTTAGACAGGAAATGAAGGCCCAGCGCCTGCATCACCCACGCACTGCAGCAGGATAAGCTGAGATATCCAGCTCCTCGAGGATCTCACTTCAAGAATCTACTTTCTAGCTCTTCCAGGAACAGAACGTAAATCTGGAGGCTGGCAAGCAAAAAACTCCAGGCTCAACCAGCAAAAAAAAAAAAAAGGAAACCCAACTATTAAGAAGACAGAAAAAAATAGAATTTTGCGGTTGGAAAAAGCTGCCAGAAAATTCAACTGAAAGAAAGCAGAAGTGGGGTTAAAGCTGCCCAGGCAGAACCACTGATCGCATCCAGCGTGAAGAGTGAGGGCAGATGTGTCCAGCCGGGCTCCAGGTGTGGAAAAGGCCCCTTAAGCAGCATAGTGTGATTTTGAGGAGGATGACAGATTTGGACCAAAACATGGTCTGATGTTCAAGATAGTAAGTGTTCAAGATATTAAATAAAAACCACCTAAAAAAGAAAAAAAAAGTATTTAAGTAAAACTGGAGTATTTGTCACTGCTCTAAAATATCTCTCCCTACTTGTATCATGCAGTCTCAACAATCTCTCATTGCACAGTTCCTGTGAGAAGAAGGTACAAGCAGATTAATGGTACAGCTACTGTTCTTATTGCAGTAAATATCTCTTGGCACCAAACCCATCATTAAAATAGAGAATTCTTTTATTTTCCCATAGAAAAGAAGCACTGGTATCACTGTCAGATATATAACAGCAGAACCACAGAAGGGGTGGCTGGGGAGGGACCTCTAGATGTCACTTGTCCTCCCGTACAAAGCCAACCGTCACCAGGGCTCAGCCAGGTCAGCAGTGCTTTGTGCTACCCAGCTCCTGAAAACATTCAAGGTCAGAGATTCCATCAGCCTTCCGGGTGACTTCTAGGGCTGCACTACCCTCCTGGACAAAGTGTCTTGCCCCCCACGCATCTCTGGCTTTCTTGTGCTAGCACTTCATCCTCATACACATCTTTGCCTGCTCTATAACATCCCAGAATGTCAAGAGGCCTGTTCTAAGGGGCATTCACACTGCAGGAGAGTGAGCTTATCGGTTAAACCATAATCACAGCTAGTTGTGGTACACGGAGCTTTATAATGGGCCACTGAGAAATGACTATCCTAAAAGATCACAGAAGTCAGGCCCTGAGATTTTAGTGACCAAGTCACTAACTGCGGGCACAGAAACTGCATTTAATACCAATCAACATAGACAGAAAATCCCTGTGAGGACCATTTGCTAAATATTTGGTAGTTACATTTATTTTGCATAACCTTTATAAATATTAACTGAGATCCCAAAGGAGCCAGTAGCTATTATTGTTCTTAATAGATGGGGAAGCAGTCACAACAACATTAAATGACTCGTGGGACCTCGAGCAGTGAATAGACAGCAGTGACTAACTGGACAAGGCCCTTCTCAGTGCAGCGGCCCTGGCCCCTTTTATTGAGGCTCAATAGCATGATATTCAGCCCAGAAATTGCTTTGGTGACCCTTAACGTTTTCATGGAATTCAATTTCAGCTTGGCTTCCTGTTGACTGCCAGAAGAATTGTTGTTTCCCATGGAACGCCACTGTCTTCATGGTGCTTACATCACGGACCTGCACAAAGAAAGACCAAACCTTTGTATCACAGCAGTGAACAAGTGAAGCACCTGCAAAATACTGGGGACTTGCAAATTGGTCACTCGGGGGTAAAACTGCCCCATACAAATGTTGGAAGAAATACAGTAGATCTTAGTAGTGCTGGTTCACACCCACACAACAGGGATCAGAGCCTGACTCTCTAGGATTTGTGATTGAACTTTGCATCTGGATGGAAACCTCTACTGAGGAGGTGACTCTGTTACCATCCAAATCACCCCCTTTAGGTTTCTTACTCACCAGGACGTAATTAAAATGTGTTTGGTTGCTCTCGTTGCCCAGGTCGATGTAGAGGGCACGGATAGCCACGCGATGCCGAGGAGCCACGGTGATGAAGGTCCGACACACTACTTCTTGCCTTTGGTCAGGCAATTGCACAGGATTCACTATTTCACCTTGGGGACCAAAGAGCTGCTTGTCACAATCTGAGAGGGGGAAAGGGAGCAGAAAAATGATTTAGAGAAGTGTCCAGTGTCTCCAAGAAAGAAATCATTTAAATTAAAGACAGGCAGAAAAGTTTCTCTAAGGATTTCCATCTGGGAACCTCCAAGCACGAGCAAAGACTTGCAGGGGGTTTGCCTTTAAAAGGAGGGGTAGTCCACAAGTAATATTAATTCCAACACTCCTGCTGCTAAAAATGAAGTAAGGTTTCCATAGATTTCCATAGGCAACCATGGTCCAGGAAACTCTGTGGACCTTGTCATAGGTGTCTTAATGTAAAGCAATAGCAAAGCTTTCAGTCAGGTACCTTGGTAATATTTTTTAGTTGCAGTTCTGCTGTTATACTGCAGAATGACCCCGTTTCCTGGCAGCAAAACGCGCTGTTTCACAATCAGCGTATTCGTTCTGGAATTGATCAGCGACAAAGGGAGCTTCCTGCAGCCTGTCCGCCACATCATTCGCCCAGAAAACAGCACTACCTCACCTGGAATGGATGAGCACAGCGACTGGGAACAATTTTACTGTAAGAAAAAGGCCACAAACTAGCTCTGGAATCGAGTCACTTCTGCATCTTGAGCCTATCTTACCAAAATCTGTCATGAGAAGAGTCCAGTTATCTAATCTAACTGTACTGATTCCAGCAAGAGGGTATATTACAGAGAAAGTTTGTAGCAGGCCAAAGCAAGCAGCTTCTTTAACCCCATAAACTCCTTTCATCTCATATCTATCAACAAAACAGGTACAAAAACATTACGTAGAGGGAGGAAAGGCAGCATCCTTTTCGTCTCAGCTGGCAGCAACTTGGTGGGACAGAAAAACTTGTAAAATGGTATCAGAGACTGCAGAGGCTCCAAGGCAGCAGGAATCATTCAGGGCACCAAAGCCACAGAGGCAAGAGAGGTGTAGATTTCCTGAAGGGCACGGGGAAGCCCCCAGCACAGCCCGGGCAGTACCTGCACTGCAGTTGAGGGAGCTCTCCAGGACACTGACTGTGATCTCCTCCCCGAGAGGACGCCCGATGGCCACAGTGCAGTCACTGCTCTCTACACCCAGCATGTTGATGACTCCAGTGGCATTAAGAAAGAGCTTTCCACAGACACCTGTGCAGCAGAAACAGATGAGAAACAGATCCAGAAGGGGTTACGGCTGCTGAAAACCAGCCCCCGTGCCCTTTGTGGCATAATGAACAGAGAAGTGGCCAACAGTGTTGCCCACCTTCTGGGTGCAGCACAGGACGAGTCAGCTGCTGTCCCAAGGAGTCCCAAGTCAGAAGAGCTTTGGGAAGTCCAGGGAAGGAAGTCAGTGTTCCTAGCTCAGATAACATTGCAGCTCATCACATGCTGGAAAGAACAGCATGTTGACCCTCCTAACCAGGAGTGTTCCCTTCCCAAGCTCCTGTCCCTGTATGGCAGCGGGGTCACCACAAGCCAGCTGCACTCAGTAAGCACCTATCCCTACCTTTTGGTAGCATCTTACTCACCTCCACTGCTCTTTGTCTGTTCCTCAGGCACAAGTGGCACAGCAGAGGGAGCAAGATCCAGGTGCTTGTATCTCTCCTCTTTGGCAGTTGCAGGTGCTGTGGCTGGTGTCACTGCCCGCAGCTCTGCCCCGTGGGACCCAGTCCCCACTGCCTGCTCAGGACAGGGCCCTGCAGAGCAGCCACGTACCACAATGGCCTTGGGGAAGTGCCTGCAGAAGATGGGGTTCACCTGCTTACGGGTCAGCGGGTTGAGGCAGAAATCCTGCCGTGTCTGGATGCCATTCCCACATGAAGTTGAACACTGCAGAGGAAGAAACCCACAGGACTTTATACATGTGTCTCAGGTGATATTTGGAAACAAACATTTACTGGCTCAGGCATCAACTGGAGGGCTGGCCTTTTGTTCACTGATGGTGTTCTGTCACTTGTCCTTTCAGTTCTCTGTTTTTATCAGCTGGGATGGCCCACCTCCCAGGGGATCTTCCAAACAATATCTTTGAAATGCAGAACGACTTCTTTAGAAATCCTCAAAGGTCTGCATTCCAGAAGAAAACATGCCAAGGACCATTTTTAAACCACAGCCAGAACCTCAGCTGAGAAAGAGTGGGAAGCAGACCTATAGCTGCTAAACACAGGGCAGTGGAAAGGATGGAAAACATCCCTAGACACAGTTCAGCATTTCTGTGACAAGTAAATCTAAAAGACAGAAGTGCTATTTCTCCCCTGTATGAATTAGGGAAGTCAATGGGCATAAAACCTCTGCACCAGACACCAAGTGTTGCATCTGAACAGAAGCAAATACCTCCGTCCACTCGCTGAAGCTCCATTCATAAGAGCATGTTCGGATGACACAGGGCACACTGGTAAGAGGCTTCTCTGCCACAGGACACAAATGCTCCTCCACCAAAATCTCCTTGCCTTGGTGAACCTGCACACAGGTGACCAGCTGAACAGCTAAGCCGAGCCCACAGCTGGAGGAACAGGGGCCAGCTGGGGTTGCCTTCCACCTGACAGAGGACATGAAGAAGAAAAAAATAAGTTAGGGATGAATCCACACCCTCTGTTATCTCTCACTGTAGAACATGCACTGTCTAATCTCCCTCCAAAATGCACACCACTGAACAGTCACATCAGAAACTGAGCCAGGGTATTTCATCCTGGGAGCAGCAGCCTGTAACACATTAGAAAAGTTCAGATGTCAGTGGCTTTCCAGTGCCAGCAGAAGGGCAGGGCAAGCTCTGCCCTGTTTATCAGTCCTAAGTCACATCCTGGATCACACCACACACAGTCACAGATCACTGCTCTTGTGGCCCACGTGGCCGTTTTGACCTCGGAAGTCACAGCTCCAAAGTACACGGCTCCTGCTCCTCTGGGTGAGGCAAATCACCTCTACTGCCTTTTCCCTGGTCTCCCTTGCACAACAGAGGATATTGTGCATCACACCACCTCCACAGCTTATGCTGCATGAGCCCATTCTGTAATGCCACCTAGGAACACCACAGCCATCACCGAGTGCCTCCAGCTGTCACCCATCTTCACTGGATTTTAAAGCCAACCCATCTGTGGAAGGACAACTGGAATTCTGTTAATGCACAGGTACACACTGGCTCGTGTTTTAGAGATCAGCAGTCACCCCACCGGGTGCACACTGCAATACCATTAAATCCTGAGGAAAGTATGACTTCCCTCAGTTCTCAGAGCAGCTATTCCAGGTTCCTAGAGCATTTAATTCTAGCTCTACTTTCCTTGATGCTATGTAGAAACTACAGGTGGCAAATGTGCCCCCACTTTTTGTAGCTATGGATTTGTTTCTACTTCCCCAGGGAAGGGAAGTAGAAGGGATCAAAAGGTTTTTGTTTTCACCTAGTTCTACTGGAGAATACACCAGCCCAGGAAAGACTCTCAGCTTGCTGAATATGTTTGCTGGTGATACTGTTTTTGCAGCTGGCTGGGCTTTCAAAGCAGAAGAAGGGAAGGTAACGTCCTCAGAGTAGTTTGGCCCTTACTTTACCACATTCCTGGAGACAGAAAGAGAAAGGAGACACCTCTTGCTGGCTCATCTCCTTGTAACTGCTTTACCTTGGTGGGCAGGGACCGAGATCACAAACTTCCATCCTGCTCTCTGGCTTTGGCACTGGATGGCAGTTTTCTTCTTGGGTTTCTTCTTTGGTGTCAAAAGCCACACATACATACTGGAGCTGAGTCTTACCTAGAAAGAAAAGGGATCTTACTGCACGGCACACAAGCAAGGTTGCAAATAAGCCAAGCAGTGTGAGTCACATCTGCATGTACCCATCAAGCAAACTCTGCCCAAGCTGCAGGCATGCTTATGGCACTCAGCCCCCCAACTCTGCAGCACAGCAGCAGCCAACCAGCCCTCTAAACTATTCCCTGCCTAAGCCAGGCCCTCCAGACTTCAAAAGAAATGTGACCACAGCTACACATGCACTTAGAACTGTGGAGGCGTGGATGGGGAAACCCAGGTCCCTGAGGTTCCTAGGCACCAAGCTCACACCTGCAGCCAAGCAACAGCTCCCTGCAGCACTGAAAGGTCTCACCTCTACCACAGGAGACAGAACACTCTCCAGCTAGAGGACTCCAGACGTACACAGTCTGATTTTCCAGTTGGATATTCCCAAGTGACTCTGGAGTCTGAAGTAAGTGTGCATCTTCCTCCTCAGAACAAAGCAAAAAGACCCAGACTGACATTGGCACCTGCTTTCCACACCAGTCCCAGTCTAATAAAGCTGGGGGTTACCTCCAGATCAAGTCCACAGTGTATTTGCTGTCACTGAAGAGAGAGGCACATTTAAGCACTTTGTCCATTTCTGCAGAACATCTAAGTATTGAGAATAGCTAAGGACATCCCACAGCCAAGACCCCTCCTCATTTACACTACCTGAAGAGAGATACCTGAGACTGGAGATGCCTAAAGCAGTATCTTCCCCATCTTCTAATGTAAACCTGGCAGTGGCTCCCCAGTACAAATCTGGACCAGTGATCCTGTTCTGAGAAGCCCTCTCCTCTTCTAGCAATCCTCCCTACCATGGCAGAACCTCTCTGTTTGCCAGGGAGGCATTTCCTAGAACACATGGGGTTATTTCTGTTTCTGGTTTTCTGGGAGAAGAAATGAAGGAATGTAGCCAACAGCTGGCCTAAACAAACCACCACTATGAACTGATGAATCCAGCAGCCCAAAATAAGAGAGACAGAGTTGTCTAAAGCAACAGGATGAACCTTTAACTGGGCAGACATCTGGAACATACACCACCCTCCCAGACTCCAGTGACAAGGTGGTTCTTCTTAACTGGTAGCCTTCTGTGGATCACAAGAGCAAAGTTCCCAGTGAGAGTTCTGAAATAATCAGCCATGTTAGTAAACTCACTTTGTCCCAGCCTAAAGGGCAGACATTAACCACACATGGCACAATGGAGAGGGGTTTTTCTTCCGCTGGGCACAAGCTGTCATCCACAACAGTCTCCAATCCATCACGAAACTGAACACAGGTCAGATTCTGCTGGGCAACTCCAGTTCCACAGACAGCAGAGCATTCGTCTAGCTGAGAAATCTTCCACCTAAATGGAAAGTAAATGTATCATCCTACTTTTCTTCTGGATCATGGGGGTTCATTACTCACCCCGCTGATCCCAGAGATGAGTCATATGGAGTATTCAGCTTCTCTATTTCAAGAGCCTTGTCTGGATGTGATCAAGAGGACAACTGCTGGAAATTTAAGTCCTGGCACTGGCAGCTCTCTAGGACTAAAAGCACCTAAACTAAAGAGCTGTAGTTCACAGTGTAATCACTTTTTATTAAATGCAAAGATATCTATGAGATCAATGTCTGGGCAGGCTTGGCTCTTCGTCCTCTTTCCAGTCTAATTAACACAAGTGTCTCCTCCAGAAGATGATCAAATCTTTGTTGACACAGTCTTGGGAAGGATGTGAGCAGACATCTTTTGGCCTTGCCCTCAAAATATTTTCATTTTGCAGCCTACCGTAAAATATTGGAAGGCCTATCTCCCATTCATTCATCTGACATCTGTTACCTCATGGAACCAGGAAAGACAGAACATGGTTTGGGATCCACTGTGCCCTTATAATTAGGAAGAAACTACTACATACCTCTCCTTTTTTCTCAGCTTGCACAAAGCAAGCAAGACTGCAGACACTGGGTTAGCTGGCAGAGAAAGGACAAGCAAAGCAAGAACTCAGCTGAGCTTCCAGGAACACCAACCTGTAGAGGCATGGCTCCATGGCACAGGGCTTGTGCTCTGAAAGGGGCTGTGGCAGCCCCAGGCACCACTGATCCTCTGTTACTGTGTTTTTTGTCTGGTCAAAGCACACATGATCCACTGGTCGTGTCCCTGGGATACAAAAAAAAGGAAAGGACGTTATAAACAGAGTGATCAGTTTGCCCCTGTTGTGCTAGGAAGGAGCAGTGATTTCACTTTACTCAAACCATCTGTGGAGGAAAATGGCATATTTGGGAATACACACAAACCTTCTCTCTGATATAATTTTTCCTCAAGAGTTTTAAAGAGACTTCCCAAGATGAACACCCCGAGAAATGAGAAGTTTGATGGCTAATCCACTGCCAAAAATGGCAAGATTGCTCTAAACCAGACATTTGCAAGAACAAGGATATCAACCGTAATTTGGTCCAAATTACTTTTAATGATTTTGATGTATGACTGATGAGGGGCAGGTTGCTGAAAATGAGCTCTCTAGCAGTCAGCCATTTTTAAACAGCGTCCTGCAGAACTAATCACATAACATCATCACACAGCCTCAGGACCCAGACAGCACCATGCCAATGTCCACCGAGTGATCATCAGCATCCAAAAGTAGACTAGGGGCACTGGGAGAGCAACTGCAGACTTGCAGTGCCCATGGCATGCAAGAAATTAAATGTTCAGAAACTATAGCTATAAATAAGATTTTTTTTAACAATACTGAACCTAGCAGGTGAAGTGGGTGAAAAATCCAAACTCCAAAAAGGAAAGCTGTAAGAGTCTCCTTCGCAGTGAATGAGCTACCACCAAAGAGACAGGAGTTCCTGAATCTCAAAGAGCATGACCCTGAGAAGCAAACATCAAGAATCATCAGCAATTATCTTCTCACTGCCCTCCTTGTTTTCTAATAATGTCTATTGGTAAGGAGGACCCGAGCATCACTTTCAGTTCTCAAGATGCAATTTCAGCTCAGATTCTCAACTTCCTGTTATTTTGCATCCCAGGTTTATAATTTTTTGTTTGCAACTGCATTAGCTGGGAGCCCCTACAGCATTTTGAGTTCTTTGCTTCAGAGTTTCAGCTCAGTTCACCTGGGGAATCCACTGGAAAAAAAGCTCTCCAGACATAACAAGTCCTACAGATTGACTTCCACCAAGTATTCATTAACGTATTTTCTAAATCCTTGTCATAGAAGTCTTGAGAGGTTTGCCAGTGTCATCTGTATTATCTTTAAACAAGATGTCAGACCGCCTGTCAGAGTCATCTGTTACAATCTGCATTATGATTTCTCCAGGGACACAGAAAGGATTAGCCATGGCACAGGGATAGAATTGTGAGAAGGAAGTTTCGTAATTAGCTCTTAATCTTTAGTTAGATGCTAGATACCACTTTGGTCTCAGACTTTTGATGTTTAGCCAACTGCAAATTACAGTCTTTAATAACTTTGAAAAATCTGAGAAAATTATTTAGTCTTAAAACCAAAAGCTTGGTTAAAACCCATTTAAAAATTCTCTTCATGATCAAACATTTTCACTACCATTTTGGTGATTCAGCTCATTTGCTGATTTGCTAATTTAATTCAAAAGCTGTACCGCTCTTTGGTTCAGTCTAACAGTGGCAACAGCAGCTCACTTGCAGCAATTTGCTTTTAAATTCAGTTGAGTTGTTCAAGAAGTTCTAATCAAGTGTCTACCACCGATACCACATTTCTTTCAGCCAACTCAGAAAAGCCCATGGAATAAAAATCTGGGTGATTTATTAACTGGAATTCTGCCCAGATCTCCCTACAACAGCAGAGATTGAGCACTGCTGCCTCACCTTCCCCACAGGTCACTGAACAGGGCCCCTGCTGAGGAATCCACATGTATGTTAGGTTCTCTTTGGGGACAAAGTAGCTGAAGGTGATGTCTGGGTTGGTGACATTGCCGTATTCTTTTGAGTACTCTCGATAGACCTGGTGAAGGAAAAAGTTGTGGTCAATGCACAAATCAACTCAGGCTCCTTTCTTAGGATGGAGATCAGAGAAGCTAGTCTCCCTTTTTCCCTTTTCAGTCCTGAGCCTCAATGCTGTGACTCTCAATTCTTGCCAGATGCTGTCAGAGTCCTCACCCTAGGAATTCTGCGCGCAGGGTGCTGCAAAAAGATTTAGCCAAGCAAAAGGTTTCTCTTGTTATGCTTCTCCCCACACAACTATCCCCCAGACCTGCAGAATGCTTGTAGGCAGCCAACCCTCAACCTTTCCCAAGAGCAACACCATCACTCTAAGTAAACAACATCTCCACTGGCCTCGGACGCAGAACCTACCAGACCTGGATTCTGGACTGCCACAGAGCTCCACAAACTCAGTCTGGCCAATTCTCAGTGGCCCCTTTCCAACTCTGCTATTTTAATTTACCTGTATTTCAATTTCTTCTTGTGTTGGCCCATCCACGTGGACTTCCTCCAGGCTTGGCAGGTTGTTCTTGGTGAGAAACACTTTGTATTTGATCTGGCTGTCCTCCAGAACTGATGGATAGGTGACATTCAGTGAGATTATTCCTTTTCCAGCAACCACATACTCTCCTTTAACCTTCACAGCTAGAGGAGCAAAAGCAGCCGTTGAGGTTAAGGCATCTGATGTGGTCACCAGGATCCCCTGGTGCTGGCAGCTACAGACAGACCATCTGCTAGAAACCAGGTTGACCTAAATCAGGCATCTCAAAGAACATTGCTTCTACTGCTTCCCACTGGAGAGCATCCCACAAACAAACTGCATCAAGAACTTTCCTCCCAAATTCAACTTTGTTTTCACAAGCTTGTTTTTAGCCCTGCCTGTAGCCCCTCCTCTTTCATTCAACTCACCCAGATGTGTGAAGAGTGGTCTCCCATTGGTGACACGGACCAAGGTGGTGTTATAAGGCAGGGACAGAAATGTAACATACTCTGGAAGGATGGAAAGGAAGAAGATATGGTCACCTTCCATTACTTGACCATAATGATAGTGAACACAGCAAAACAAATCTGAACTGAATTGTGTCCTATTCTCATCGGTTTTTTGTTGTTGTTCTTTTTATGTTCTGTGTTAGTATCTATGTGTGACACTGCAAGAGCCAGATCAGATCCTAAATGGATATTTAATATCTCAGGAAGCATTTGACATAGCCCTCAGCTCCCAGCAATTTGCTGGACTTCCCAAAGAGCTACATTTCCAATCCACATGCAGCAAAAAACCTATGACCAAAAAAGTCACTCTGCCTACATAACAGCTACCTCCCTGCTGCAGGTGTTGGCTGCCTTCTCTGTTCACTACCCAAACCCCATAAGATAAATCTCAAGCAAAAGAGAAACAAGAAGCCACATACAAAAGATGATGAACACACAATATGCACAGATATGCAGCATCCAGACTGTACTATAACGTCGAGCCCAAGGACTACACACCTTTAGCTTTTCCTTCTGTGTAAGATCCACTCACTTTGGTGCAAGTGGTATTATCACCCCCACAGACCTTGCAAGAGTCCAGTATCTTCTTGGAGTCCATTTGGCCATCACACCCGAATGCCTGAGCACAGAGAGGAGTCTGTCAAAACTTGCCTGTTCTGAGAAGCAAAGGAGTGAAGGAAAGCAACATTGCCTGAATTCCTGAAACTGCCTTTTTCATTTGTAATTTGAGTTTAAGAAGACAAGACAGACAAAGATGCATCTGTACCTGCCACCGTACAGCAGTGTGCAAAGCCAGGGACTGGAAAGTCTTAGCTGAAAGCACAAGTTTCATTAACTGTGTGACAGTTTCTTTCCCATAAGAAGCAGCCCAGAAAGATTTCTCCTGTGACATGAAACAAAAGGATCTGCACTCCCTCACTTCTATGGACTCTTTCTGGAAAGGGGACGGAAAAAAAAACAAATCCCAAACTAAAAAATAACAAAAAAAGAAGCAGCCCAGGAGAACTGTAAACATGAATGGCATGTTCTAAAGGAATCTTTGGCTCCCCAAACCCAAACCTAGTTCACATCCTTCAGCCTGGCCTTCAATCCCACGGAGCTCCAGAAAAGTGATTCTATACTCGTTCCCATGAACAAGACTAATTTACACAAAGCTGCAGGAGGATCTCAGCAGGCTTAGCAGCAGAACATGTGCAACTGCTGAATTTATGCTAAAGGCACTGACCCCAGGCTCTGGATGCTGCCATAACATACACGTTTATCACTGTTGCCAACAGAACAGCAGCAATCGAGATGAGATTATGCCCACACCCTCTGCTGTTCTTTAGGTGGAAATGCGTTACAAGACATTGTGAACACGAGGATAATGAGAAAACCATAAAATGTTAAAAAGTGTATTCTGGGAACGTAAAGAAATGACAGAAAACACACAGCCGGGTGAGCACTGAGCAGTTACTAAAATGCAGACAGCGCGGGGGAGTTATATTCAAGTTCACCATGAAAGAATGCCTCACCTCTGATCCAGAAAAAAAAAGGAGGGGGGGAAAGAAGTGATACTGCTGTTCTGATTAGCAATACTGTGACAATCAATTCGTCGAGTTACGATTCCCAGGTTTTAGTCCCTATTTTGTCACTGACCTGCTACGCTCAAATCAAGTAACTTTTCTCCAACAGAAGTGTCATTTTCTATTTATACCATACAAACTGAACAGCTCATGATGGTTCCTCAGAAACCAATTGCATCTTGGATCAGGGATGAACAGCCTCGTGTACTTACTGCATAATTAGCACAAGGTCTTATCCAGAGGGCACTGGATAAGTACAGAAGAGTCGATTTGTTGGACTCCACCCAATAAGCTAAGAACAAAACTCTCTTTTAAGAGCTCGCTCTTGTTTGGGATGCTGGGTTTTTTCCCCTGCTCCCAGTAAACCATCCCGTTGGTGCAGATTACACATCAGAGGTTCACCTGGATTTCCCAGCCACTTACTCTGCAGCTTCCCATTACACACAGATTGAAAGCCCCACGGTGCTCGCTGTCATCCTGCTCACATCTGGTGCCATCTGTGAAACTGTCTTCGCGGCTTACCATGAATTCCTTCTCAACAGCCCTGCACATGTGCTTGCACAGCATGTCCCCTGCAGGAGGCAGGCAGGAGGAGGAAGGAGTTACTCCTTCAGAAAGGCACACGCCTGACCATCAACAGGTGGAAATCAAAAGAACCTGACAGAAAGAGTATCCAGGTTTCACCTGAAAACTGGTGTCAAAAGCGCATTTCGCCAATTTAAAGTACAGACTGGTCCACAAGCACTTCCCCTCACAAAGAAGCCATGGTTTCTGTCTTTTCTTACCTTTGGCAAAGCCAACAGCAGAAGTCCAGGTATAAAAAGATGGTGCTTCTACAGTGAGATACAGCGGCTTTACATTTGTTGCGGCACATTGTTCAGCCATAAAGTCCTGCTGGGTCATCAAACAGGCCTACATCCCAGAGAGAATTGCACGGGTGATGAAAGGAAGTTACTGAGCACAGAATCCCAGGCAGCATTTTACCCACTAGCTAAAGGCAGAAAGCAATGGCTGGTAAATAAAACAGTAAAACAACCACAAATAAAGAAAAGGGCTTTGGGATATGCAGAGAATTGTATCTGGAAGCTGATATCTTTGCTATTTAAGCAAAATAAATGGATAAGGAAAACAATACAAGAATGTCCCTCTGAAGAAAACTATGATTAAGTGAGTCACTGTTTTGTCAATGTCTGTCCTGCTATGAAGGCATAGAGAAAATGCTTCATTACACATGAACAATGCTATCAAATAATACTGCTGCCTTCAGACAGAGTGGAAAAAATACCTCCCCTGTTGACAGACAGATGGAGGCTGTCTGACCGATCTTCAGTGCTCCTGCCCAGAGCAGTCAGCTATGAGAAGTCCCAGCTCTCAAAGGGTTAAACAACATTAAGAAAAAAAAAGCTCAGATGGTGTGGTGAGCTCCGTTACCTGAGTATTGCACATCTCCACCTGGATGTTGGCACCATGGCATTCCTGCCCCCCAAAAGCAGGCCTGGAAAGGACAGGAGAACAACTCACCAGGTTTGTCCCAAGCAAAGAGCAAGACTCGGACCCCATGGCCCTGAACCAGCCAAGAGGCACTGCCAACTGCCCAGCTCATACCTGGGGTTGTTACAGAACCGCTGCCTTAACACAACTCCACCCCCGCAGCTGCGGGAGCAGGAGGAGAAGGAGCTCCAGCCAGACCACTGCCCATGGACAATAGTCATGGGGTTCAGTTCTTCCAGAGAGCTGCACTGTCCCTTGGAGCACCACTAGGACCAAGAATACACAAAATTGGCAGTGAACCCAGGAGGGCTGAGATTAGGGGTGGCACAAGATGACATCTTTTTGCAGGCCAGATTGTAGCAGAATCCCAAGATGAATGAGGCACCTTCTCACATGAGCCTAGGAGAGTCCCGTTCCTAATTATGGTCTAACATGAAACTGGAGTTAAAACAAAGAGCTGACAGGTCATTTCAAGTGGAAAGCAAAGCCTTGGAGGAGACCTCAGATATCAGGCTATAGAACTGCAAGACAATTCCAGAGACACAGACAAGGTGGAAACTCCAAGATTAGCTGGTCCCAGTTTGTGGCTGGAGTGTTCAGCCGTAGCTCCCTGGCCAAGGGGCAGCCTTCCAGCCACTGACAGTGCCTCTGTAGCACCCACACCCACATCAGCAGCCTACTTACCTTATTGATTCCGCACTCGGTACCATCCAAGAGGGGAACAAGAAGCCGAGTGCAGCTGGATTTGTCTCCTGGTTGTATATGGCATGAGAGAACTGCACACGTGTCCTGATGTGACAAGAAAATCAGGGAGTTCAAGGAGTCACCTAGGCTCAGTAAACCCAAAGGCTGCTCTGTTTAAATGGTGTTTGGTTTCTCCATAGCTACCCAACAGTGTAAGCAAGTCCCTTCATTTCTCCTGTTACTGGGACAAAGCTGTGGACATGTAAAAAGACCACTGCTACCAGCTCTACTGCTAGAAGATGATCAACTGAAGCAATTAAAGTTTCACCCACCTTAGTGCTTCCTTATTAAGGAAACACAGATGGCAGCTATTAGCCACGCTGCATTTCTCAGACACAGGGACTTCAGCGATGGTGAGGAAGCTGAGGGAATCCAACGAACAAGAGCTCCCTAGCACAGCACCCTGAGCTGGGGTATGCAGCACTAGCACTGCCAGGCCCCTCTTTGGACAGAAGGCTTTGGGTACTGTGCAAACCTTAGAGGAGACTTATGTGGATGAAGGAGGTGATGGAGAGAAGTATTTTAAAAGCCTTTAAAGGTTCGTTCTTTGCCAAGAAATCTGTGGTAGGAAAGCGCCTTCCATCCCATCACAATAAAACTGTCCCCAGCTCCCTTTTCCTGATTCGTGACTCCAGAACATTTCCCTGCAGCCCTTAGAGAGACAGACAAACTTTCTACCTACAACGCTGCTGTCAGCAAAGGTGCACGCTGTGGCAACACTGCCAAAGGCTATTTTACATTGCTCATCTGCTCCATAGTACAAGCCAGGCTTCCATCCAGGGATGCTGCCGTCCATGTCCGGCAGGTCATTTAGGCAGTTTGTTTGGCCTGTGCTGATAGAAACAGAAGAAATATCACTTTCCCAGCTGCGGGTAGTAAGGACAATGACATGTTTGCAAACTTCTGCTGAGTTTCATTCTGGGAGTTGGCTGTTGCTTTCCCAGACAACACATGCTTACTGTGGGCTGTGATGGATTTAGCTGCAGCAGCTGCCTGGAGATGCTCACAGTTCCCTGCTGCTGAAGTTATAACAGAAACCCATTCCTGTCCCTCACCCAGCCAGCTCACAGCCTGCAATGCTTGCTTAAACCTAGATGCTCTGACATTTAAAAAAAAAAATTCCAGCTGAGCTAGTGTCTGAGAAGTTCAGCACAGCCCAGGCATGTTAGTCACTAACCAAAATAACTTCCAGCTACTTGAAGCAAAAACTTGGTTTAGCCTCAGCAAGAGACACAAGTGCCTAGTAATTAAAAAATCCCCAAGCTTTTCACAGTTCCTCATTTCCCAAGAATTTTATTTTATTCCTTGTCTTTCCCTGCTCTCTCCTAAGTTCCCAGCACAGGGAACTGCTCCCACAGAACTCGACCATCCCCTTACCTGACAAAGGCCAGGAACTCTTCTCGGCTGCACTGTGACCAGTGGAGGTCGATGCTGTTGTGGTTTCCTGCTGAACCCATGATGTAACCACTGCTGCTGCACAGATTCCCCTCACCATCGTGGGGGATTCCAAGACTGTAACAGAAGAAGCACAGTGCCCTGAAAAGAAGAAACCCAGAAGCTGGGTTCCCTCAGAGCCTCTCTTCTCTAAGCAAGGGCTGAGCTCCCTCTGCAGCTTTTCTTTCTACTGGTTGTCACAAAGGTGTTCTCTCCTCTTCGCAGCTTCTAATTTTCACAAAGCATGCAGGGATACAAGAAACACAAGGTACTCTTTCCAAAAGTCTAAAATAACCTATGGGGAACTCTGTGTTATACCAAGAGATCCTTTTTTCTGACTTCTTTAAGCTGGGGAACATTTTTAACTGAATAAAATACACTGAGCTGCTCTGGGGCTTTCCTACTGACCTGTGCCCAATCTCATGGGCTATGGTGACTCCAAGGTCAAAGCCAGTGTCCTGGGTTATTACACAGCTCCAGAAGGAGGAGCAGACCCCACCTAACTGAGTCACACCACGGAGCTCCTTGTTCCCATCAGGTAACTCCAGGTCAAACCTAGAAGAAGGCATACAGAGGAAAGAGCAAAGACCGACTGCAGCCCATAAAGTGAGGTCTAGACATTCAATTGAATGTATTTACACTTTCCTGATCTAACTTTGCCAGCTGCCTAACATTTCTTTTGACACATGGAGCTCCCTGGGGCAACTTGGTAGCAGTATGGTCCCACGAGTGCCTATTGGTCAAGATTTGTGGTGATTCTTCATTAAAAAAATGCAGATATTCCCAGACAAGCAAACCAGAATAAAATTACCTAATTCTCTTTGCAAAATACAGAGCAGTATTATCATCTCTTTGAAGAAAGAGCACTAAAGCAAAGCTATTATGCCCCAGAAAAGTTTGCCTTTGACAAATTTATCCGAGGCAGTGTAGAGCGAGGAGACTGAAAGTCGGACCAAACGTCTGGGTCAGAATAGCACTGGGAAACTTCCATAGCAAACACCAGTGGGGTTTCACTTCCAGTTACTGTTCGACCTTTCTGCCCACAAAAAGCTGCAGTGGCTTTGGCTGTGCTGATCTGGGAAGGTCATTGTGTGACAAGGCTCAAGGCTGGGGGAATATTCCAGTTCCTTCAGAAACTGAAGAAACAGCACCTCTGAGTAAGGGCAGGAGAATCAACCCCAAACAGGAGAATCAACCCATTTCCAAAGATTCTGTGATGCCCAGCTGCTGGAAGACCCAGTGCACATTAATTACAGTCACTGTGCTAACAACCAGACACCATCAACCCCATTTCCAGCCCACTCCCAGGGCAGGGGAGCTTTAGTACCTCGTAACATAGAGGACAAGATCAGCATGCTGAGGGTCAGAGTCATTCTGGGGGTTGACCTTCTTGCTCCACTCACAAACGCTGATCAGCGAGGAGGTGATGTTTGTTGTGATGTTTATCTCTGCCTAGAGTGAAGGCACATGTCTGCACCCTTCATACACCTTTTAGCAACCCCTTGGACAACACTTGGGCATCAACCTCTCTGCTTACCTCTGGTTCTCTCAAAACAAGCATTTGCATCAAATGAACCCTGAAATGAGCACCCAGTGAGGCATCTCTCAGCAGCTCTGCCCCCTGATAAAAGACAGAAAGGATTCAATAAAGAAGGCACCTTGGTGATTCCCAGTGCTTGTTCCCAAGGACAAGGCTGCATTCACTACAAGGTAATGCTCCTGGTAACCAGTGGGGGCAACTATAAAATCAATGGGAAGTACAATATTAAAGTAGGCAAATACAAATATAAACAAATTTGTCAACAGCCGAGAACTGCTGTTGGACTTGTCAGATGCTCTGAAGCAGAGAGAAGCATCTCTGCATGGAAAATAGTTTAATAAGGTAGGAGAGTGAATGCTAAGGACTTTTTGTGCGGTACAGACACAGAAAACACAAAGAAATTCGTAATAATAGCAAAGGGAAACATTTAGAGAAATCCTGTAATAGAAATAGAATGCTGAACTGTAAAATGTGATCAATTCAGCGGATCTGGTTCAGTCTCACTAAAAGCAACAGGGACTGGATCACAGCTCTGCTGATGAACTTCTTGCTACTGTATCTGACTTACATTTAGGAATAAAACAAAAGAGCTATGTTTTTTTACATTGGTTTTAACACTACAACCCCAATGCTTCTAAAATCAACTTTTCCGTGTACAAGGGAGAGCTTGCCAGGTAGTGCCAGGGGAAGCAGAGAGGAACACCCTGCCTATATGCAACACTCTGTGCTAGGAGCAGGTAATCACAGACATCTCTGACTGCACCCACGTGTCCATCTGCCTGTGACTCGGCCTGGGACCCTGGGAGTTCTCACACTGCAACAGCCATCCAAACAGAAAGCTACTCACAATGTTCAGGTTGGTGAGAATATATCGCTCCGTATCCTCTTTGTGGTACAAGTAAACATCTGGACCTGCTATGACCATCAACTCCAGATGTTTGACAGTTCCCTCAGCCCTCTTCTGCAGGCGAGAAGAAAACCGCCCTGCTGAACAACACAAAGGGACACAGGGAGTTTAAGATGCGAGACAAAATTAAAAGGTCCTACAGATCCACTCCCTTTTCCTGAAAGACCAGTATAAGCTGGAAGACCACTCCTCCAGTTGCTCGCTCAGATTTCCCATTTCTTGTGGTTTCTTTCACCTGCCAGCATCCTTAGGAACTCACCCACGCTATCAAAATAACAAACACCTAAATGAAAACACACAAGTTACGCCTCAGTGAGGTGAGAAACATATTCATAGAATTGTTTTAGTTGGAAGAGACCTTTAAGATCATCAAGTCCAACTGCTAACCCAGCACTGCCAGGTCACCACTAAACCACAACCCTCAGCACCACATCTACATGGCTTTCCAGTCCCTCCAGGAGTGGGGATTCCACACGACTTCCCTGGGCAGCCTGGTCCAGGGCCTGACAACCCTTTCAGGAAAAAAAAAAAAATCCCTAATATCCAACCTAAACCTGCCCTGGTGCAACTTGAGGCTGTTTCCTCTTGTCCTATTCAAGTATACTCATGTATCTGTAGACACAGAGCTCATGCAGGCAACCACCAGGGGACAGCTTTTCCAAGCAGAACAAGCAGGACTTCCTCTCCAGGTATTTTACCTTTTGCTGTATTTGCCTCTCTTGCAGGGCTCCTGAAGAGAATGTGGGGTCTGGAGAAGCCAAGGTCCTTCAGCAGGCCCACATCTTTGCTTCTGACAGGCCTGATATGAATCTTTTCCTCATCTGCAATGACGACTCCTTGCTAAAGGAGATGAAATTCCATCTCTGAGTTATTCCAAAGACATTTGCTATCAGTGGAGAACTGCTTGCCACATCCTTCCTGCTTCTCCCTTGCAATGCTTGGATTTATTAAATGGATGGTTCACATGTTTGGGGCATCAAGCTACAACCTTGTACAAACCTACAAAGGCTCTAATTAACTGTAAGAAAAAGTTTAGTGCATACTCACCAGCTGCCCTTCACAATAAGTGACTCTACACTCAGCCCCGGGAGGCTGCAGTGGATTCCCACCCGCAAAGCAGTTGCCTGAGAATCGCTTCAGTAGGCTAAAGGAAGAGTTCACCACTTGGTTGCTCACGAAGGAAGAGGAAAGGAGGGCATGGTCCTCTAGAAATTCAAAGGCATAGAGTTGTCCCCAGGCCTGAATGGAGCAGTGTTGAACACGACAGGATGCCAGACCAATCTGTTCATCTTTACAAGGGCAAGTTGGCTCAGCAACAGCAAACTCAGGTACTGCAAGAAAGGAAACAAGACCAGAACAAGGGAAACAGTTACAAGAAACAACATACACGGAAAACAAAGGTAACTATCTATCTCCCTAGGAAAAAAATACTCTTCAAAAGACAACTGTGGCCTTTCAGGGTCATTGTGTCGTGAGTCTAAGAACTTCTTGCACTTTCCTGTATTCTAAAGTGAGGATAATCTGGTTGGGAACAGACAGCAGCTCTGAAACTGGCTCCTGATTTATTGGTGCTTTTTCTCTCTCGATAAGGAGAACAGCTCATTTAACAAAGGCTGAGACAATTTTACTTCCTCAGATGTGAAGCGTTCCTAAGAATTATCATGATCCAGAGACACTGGGATGAGCACTAGATGAACTCACAAGTAGACAATATCCTTGCTTTAAGGATTTGAGCATTTAAAACCTATCTTTATTCTGAACTACCATCAATCCAAACCCAGGGTACCAGCCTCTCCATGTGTTTATTCCAAAATCATTATCAAGTGCATTTATAGCTATTCTTAGTCTAAAGCTTCACAGAAGACCTGGATCTGCTAATCTCATAGAAAAATACCAACATGGAGAACAAGAAGCGTAGGAGAAATGTGCACAAAAAAAGACTTATAACTCCTTCAGCAGATTTTGAATACTGACCCAGTTCTTCAGCCACTCTCACACTGAAACATGGATCACCTCACCAAGTAATGTGGCTCAGAAATGCTAAATGCTTGTCAGATCAGGGTCTTAGTGTTATCACATGTACAGGATTAGAAATAAACTGACAGACATGTTACAAAATCAAGAAGGAAGGAGCCCTGCATACCATCAGACACTGAGCTGGTTCCAAAATAAGAGAAAACATCTTCCGCATCCAATGCGACGAGAAATTTCTGCAAGAAGAAGAATAGGTTTGGGTTTTTTAATAGGAAAACAAATGGATACAAGAATATCACTTAACTGAACCTAACCTGGAAGGAACGCCAGCGAACAACTCAACAAGTACCGATGCCAAGTTCTCATGGCTTTATTTTGTGCTAAGCACGGGCTGCACAACAGCCACCCAAGAGGAAACAGCTTTATCTTCTTGATTAGAGTGGTTTGATGGATTTTGGCTTAGAACACATTGTGTTGTCTCCTTTTTTTTTTTTTTTTTCCTTTTTTTTCTTTTTTTTTTTTTTTCCTAGAAACAAAAAAGTGTCTTCCTGGAAACTGCGTTTTCTGGAGGTCAAACTCACCTCTTGGAAAGCCGCCGGCCAGCAGAACCCCAAGGGGAGCATCACGAGAGCCCAGACCGTCAAGCTGACGATCATGCTGGAGGAGTTGCAACCAGCGCCGCGGACTCAGCGCCGGCCCAGGGGTGATTTCAGACGATGTTGGGGCCCAAAGCATCACGTGGAGCGGAAGGGAAGAGTTGCAGGGTTTAAACAAACAGGGGAGCCGAGCCTCGGCAGCGAGGGGCAGCCGGGGGGAACGGCCTGCGGCGGGGGCCGGCCGGGAACAGCTGGACTGGAGGGCGGCTTTGCGCAACCTCTGCAGCTCGGCCGCAGCCAAACAGCGCGGCGAGCACGAGTTTTGCGCCGGTCTCGGCGGCCAAATACACGAGGGGCGATTCGCGGGTGGGGGGAACGGGAGAGGGGAAGGGGATCTGCGCTGTTCAACACGTGCCCTCGCAGCCCGCACGAACCCACGGCGGCTGCCGGGCCCTTCCTCCCCCCACCCCGGGGCAGACTCCGCAGCCCGGAACCGAAGCGCGGCGGGTCCGCGTTCCCCGCCGGGCCGGTGCGACGCTGCCCGGCCCCGGTCTCGGCAACCCCGGCCGTGTTGGGACTCGCTTCCCCCCACCCCGGCAGCCCCGCATGGCGAAGCAGAGCCCCGCGGAGCCCGAACCCCGCGGCAAGGGCAGGAGCAGGAGGAGGAGGAGGAAGGTCTGGCGCGGCGGGGGGGAAGCGGCGGCGGGGACCGCGGCGAAAGGCCCCGGGCCGGCGGCGGCAGCAGCTCCTCCCCGCAGCCCCCGGGAGTTCTCTGCCAACTGGAAGGCGCTGCAGGAGGTGAGGGGAGCGGGAGGCGGGCGGGATGCGCCCGGGGCGAACCGCAGCCAGCCCCGCGGGGAGAAACAGGCCGGGGCCACCCTGCCGTTCTCCCAGTGCGGCCCGCGCTGGAAGGAATAATTAAAAAGGCAGGGAAAATAAAATAAAATTAATCTTTGTCAACAAATAAAGTGCTGCGGGCAGGGATCTGGGACACCCGGCTCCAGGTAACTCCCCTAGAGCCAAACAGAGAGGGCAGGGCTACTTGGCACCCAGGCAGAATGACAAGGTTTCTTTGGGAGGGATGGTGGGGTCAGAGACAGGAGATAATCTTTCCC
>JANVCC010000185.1:4453693-4584650 GCA_025345505.1 Todiramphus chloris collaris
CCCCCTTTTTTTTTTGTTCATTTTAGCTACTGAAACAACAGGCAAATAGTTCCAAGGAGTCCCCCTCCACGTGTCCAACAGACACCAAAAAGAAGCATCCTCTCAAAGCAGGAAGTAGGCCAGAAGTCCCAGTTATCAATGGGAACGGGAACATGGTACAGGCCAAATCCACAAATCAAATGGACAATGGTTCTGCTAAAGACAGTCTTCCCTTGGCTAAGCCAAAGTCCAAGAAGGTTGCAGTGGATAAAAGCTTAAATGGCACCAAGAGCGATAAAAAAGACTGCAAGGAAAAAAAGAAAAATGGCAATGTTTTAAAGGAGAAAGGTGATAGAAAACATAAGAGGAGGAAAGCTGAGGAACATGTGGAGCAGCAACCAACAGAGTGAGTACAACATACACTTCACGTGAATATTTCTCTCGAGAGGTGCACATAAGGGGCACAGAGCAGTACATTCAAAACAACTGCACTCTTCCAGACTGAATTTCGTGAGAAGTAAGACACATGCTGCCCCTGCTTCTCAGATACAGCAACACACCTGCATAGGTGACAGTACTAGAATCATTTTCACAGAGTTAATTTCTTGATTTTAAAAAACAAATATCCTTTTTCTGTACTATAGAAATGCAAGACTGCTTTAAGACTATTAAATGTAATTATATCTGTACTTACCAGGACTGAGATCTGGTTTGATGACGTTGATCCCAATGATATTGAAGCAGCAATAGGACCCGAAGCAGCAAAAGTTGCTAGAAGAAACCTGGGACTTGAAACAGGCAAATCCAAACAGTCTGTGGAGCAGGTGCTGGTTAAAGAAAAGGCTTTTGAAGGGTGAGTGGCATTCCAGCAGGAAGGGTGGCAGCAGGGGCACCAGGATTATCTTCCAACAGCTGTGATTTGCAGGTGCACGGTGTAAGCAGTCATCTCCCCGAGTCTGCTGGCAGATGAACTGCTGAGTTTTCCCAGTTTGTAGCAGCTCGTGAGCCTTGTGAACTCCTCTCTGCAGCCCCTGTGCCAGAGGTGTCACCAAGCTGTCCTTGTCCTTTTAGACTGACACGAGCTGTAGCCATGGACTGTGAGATGGTGGGAGTGGGACCTAAGGGTGAGGACAGCATCGTGGCTCGGGTGTCCATCGTGAACCAGTTTGGAAAGTGCGTTTATGACAAGTATGTCAAGCCTACAGAAGAGGTGACTGACTACAGAACAGCTGTTAGTGGCATACGCCCTGGGAATATCAATAAAGGTAAGAGTGTTTTCCCCAAAAGGTTCTTTAAGGAGGGAAAATTTCACAGGCTCTCACAGAAGCCACATTGGCTGAGCTTGGAAAAGTTTAAGACCTGTTTTGGGAAATGGAAAACCAAATGTGGTCTGAATGCTAAGAAGAACTGCTAAGAAGCACTTTTTACAGAGTGGTGACTAGTGCCCTAGGAGAAATTAACTCGTGGATTATGGTATGGGAACCATAGGAAGTTGATTTCCTATGCCCTTTATAGAATTCTCTATGCTCTTGTAATAAGCAGAGGCTTTAGTGCACTGTACAAATTTGTGTAACCATAGTCCCAAGGATAAAATTGCCTTCACTAAAAACATGTAGTGTTTTAACTATAGTTGCCTTACACATTTAATGGCAAGCATTTCCTCACGTGGCATTTTTAGGTGAAGATTTTAAAACAGTTCAGAAGGAGGTCGCCGACATCTTGAACGGAAGGATTTTGGTTGGACACGCTTTATGCAATGATCTCAAGGTACATGGCTGCAGATCTGTTCCTTTGAAGATAAGGCCCCAAAATTTTAGATTGATTCAAATTTAAGACTGATTAAATGTCATTTCTTCTAGGTCCTATTTCTTGATCATCCTCAAAAGAAGATCCGTGACACACAAAGATACAAGCCTTTCAGACAGAGAGTCAAGGTAAGAAGCTGCCAGGAAGGTGCATCTTTAGCAGCTGACTCTTGAGCTATTGGCTCCCAGATGTGAGCTCACTCCTACACTTGCCTCTGCCTGACCTGCTTCCTTCTTTCCCACCTGAAACAGGGATTCCCAATTTTTTATCATTTGAAAATACTAGTCTAGCTGAATGCTTAGCATTTGAAGTAGATCAGTAAACTAGTTCAGTTTACTGGCTCTCCCATCCTTTAGCACTCGCATGGTCTTCGTGATGCTTTTCTGGGTAGCAAAGTAAGATGGTACAGTTCTACTTACACTGAGACTTCTGTGATCTTCCTAATGGTATCGTTTCCATAGGGATATAAAAAAAACTTGATGGCTTTGTTTCTGCTTAGACTGTAGGAATAAAAGTTCACATTATAGGGAGATAAATTTTAAGTTTCATAACTATATACTGAAGTTTTCTTTTTCACAACACCCCAAACCTAAATCTTAGGGTTATGGTAATACACAAAATCCTCTCAGCAGTGCATGCAGAAATCTCGTAATTCATTAATTATTCCTGACAGTTCACCAGGGGAAACTGAGATGTGCTATACTTGGATGAATACACTTAAACTAATATTTTTTTATAGATATATGCACATATATATTTTTTCATGTAGTGCAAGACAGCATGATTCTCTCTCTTCTGTTTCCAGAGTGCACGGCCGTCACTGAAGCTGCTCTGTGAGAAACTGCTAAACATTCAAGTGCAGACATCAGAGCACTGCTCGGTATGTACCTCAACAGAACATACATTTCTGGGGAGATAACAAGGTACTTACAACGTTAGCTGTAGGATCTGGGTTCAATCCAGGCTCTGCTCAGACACCAGCAGGATTGCCATCAAATCTTGCTTACTCATTACAAGTCTCGTACCACTTGAATTATTTTCTTATAGTCATAAACTTCTTGTGCACAAGTCAATTGTATCTTGTTTAAATATTAATTCCCAGGGGAAAAAAAATATTCTCAAGTATCAACTGCTTATCTTAAAAGAAGCATTCTGCACTATTGTATTATGGTATGTGAGAGCCTACTGGTGAATCTCAGCAGTTAGCTCCTTTCCTTCAGAGGACAGGAGGATATAATATGGGAACAAGCAGAAAAAACAGGGCAAATTGTGAGGGTGTCTCCAGGATGCTGTATCAAGAATTATTTTTGCCTTCTGGCTTCCCAAGTGACAATGAGAAAGAGAAGTGCATATCCTGGTGGTGGGACATGCATTTTGAACATGTTCATCCCCTTCATCAGTCAGACCTAATTCTAGAAAGAAATCATGAAACACTACTTCAAAGAATGTATTAAAATGATCAAAGGTTAGACTGCTTATTAATAACAGTGTTCTTAAACCATGTCAGCTATGTGTCATTAAGCCTCCTATTTGTTCTGTTCTTTCAGATTCAGGATGCACAAGCAGCTATGAGGCTGTACACCTTAGAGAAAAAGAAATGGGAAGCTGCTGTTAAGAACAAATCTAACAAAAAAAATTGTAAAACTTGAATGGTTTTTATCTGCAGTATTTGCTGGTTTCATGTCACATTCCAAGGCAAATTTAGAAATAACTCAGAACTGACAGCAGCTGCTTTATGAGATCAATCAAAAAAACCCCAGTATTTCCTGACCTGGTAGGTGAACGCTGCTCATGTCCCTTTCTGGATGGTGCCTGTGCCCAATGCCTGTTACTGTGTTTAAACAATACTTGTAACAAAGATCTGCATTTGTTAAGTACATCAGTTCAGTTCCTGCAAAGGAAGTGTACACTGAGTAAGTTTAAAAAAAATTTTTTTAAAAGTGACTTTAAATTGCAATAGATGAAGGAAAAAACTGTCATTGCTTTGCTGAGTATCTCCCAAGACTGAACTCTTTATTTCAGATATTTTAAAGTGTACAAAGTAAGGCATATTCTTAATTACTGCCATTAGTTTCACAGTTGTGGTACCTAAATCAACAGAATATATAACTATTTATAAGTTACTAATGGCCCAATATTCATCTTCCTGGTGAGAAAAATATTTTTAAATATTTCTGGAGGATCTGAACCAGAAGTGTACAAATCTTGTTCTTAAGAGCAGTGTTTCTTTTACTTCAGCAGTTTCAAAAGCGTTGCATCCACAAGGGTCCTTATCTGCTGGAAAGAAATGTGAGAATTGTCAAATACGTTACCTTGTTGCTTCACTTATTTTTATATTCCTTTAGTAATAAAAACACTGTGTCTAACATAGGCCTCTGAAGTGAGTGGTGTTTTCAACATGTGGGGTCTGATTCTGCAAAACCCAAACCAACTGTACTTTCCAGACTGATACTAACGCTGTGATTTAAATAATCTCAGTGGATGCTGGAAGGTAACAAGGAACGGGTGTCAGAGATACAGCAGTTGCATATCACACACTGCATCATCAAGAGTGGTCTGGTCTGGTCTGTCAGCAGGGGGGACAGGGAACAACAAATAACATTTACAACAGAAGAGGGAGCTTTCTTCTCTTGTGATTATTTTTTTCTGCGCTACCTTATAGCTGCAGAGTCCATTGAATTGATGCAGGCAACGCCTGCAGGAGTCACTGAGAACAAATTTGTGTCTTTGAGACAAATGATGTTAGCAGGCTAAATGCACAACTAAAGAGGGAAGGTATCAGACTAACCAGTTTAATTGGCCTGATGAAAAAAAAGACTTCTAATCACTGGTTTCTTAACAGCAAGCTATTACAAAGGAAGTATTAGTGTAACACATTAAAGAGCTTGAATAACTTTGCTGTTTCTGGTGTTTCAACAGTTATATTTTTTCAGTTTGACTACTCGTTGGAATTTAATAGGAGTTAAATCTTTAGGCAAACTGTCAAAAGGATTTGTTTTGTTGTTTGGGTTGTGGGTTTTTTTAAGGTTGTCACAAAACAAAAATAATTGGATGTAATATGCTGTATTCCTGTAAACTTCAGCCCGCTTTAGTGTGAAGAATGTATCAAATTAATGCAATGCAATGTTGAAAGAGACCCAAACAGAGCCTTTAAAAATTACACTATAAAGCATAAACTTCCAACTACTTGTTTCCAGTAGTTAGAAATACTGTTACAAGCTCACTCTTCACTCCATATACACATAATTCTATAAATTTCTGCATGATGTAACTCTAGCTATTTGAGAATGATAAAATCCATAACAAAAAATAACATACTAAGCATCCACAGTTTATTGCCACAGTGACATCTACATACCATGCTAGATGGAAAACGTCTTTTTATTTCAGACAGCAGTTCTTCCATTTTCTGGGACAGCATATCCAGCACAACATCATCTGCAAATGAACAGGGTAATTTATGGTTACAACTGTCAATAGCTTCAGCAGGAGCCAAAGGAGAGCAGAGAGGGCAGATCTACATAAGGAGAAGGCAAGGTAAGATGAAGTTACAATGCTGTAAGATCAGAGTGGCATTTATAATTATTGAAGAACAAGTGGGATGAACTCTGTTTCAATTCATCCTCCTCTCTGAGCTATGTATCTTTTCTGAGTGCAACTACTGTCGCAGAGCAGCTGCAGTTGTCTTTACTGTCTTTTGGGTGTGAGGGAGAGGCAGAGACTCAACAAATAACAACCACCATCTCACCATACTGAACCATCTCGTTCATCAGCATACAGATACTTCCCACGACTTCCACATCATCGAGGTGAAGGTGGTAGGCATCTCTGATCAGGTTTATTCCACTGCCTTTTGAATCTGTTATAAATCTCAGAGCTGATAGTTCTGAAAGGGAGACAAACACTGCTGGGCTAACTGGTCCACACAGACCACATCATCTGCTTTCCAAGCCCCAGCTCCAGCTAGCAGACACGTTCATATTTTTCCAGGAAGTCATGTCCTTTATTGCCAGTCTTCCTAAAAGCAATTCTGCAGCCTCTCTGGCAACAAGAACACATATGTGACTGATGCCATCCTGCATGGCAGAAGTGCTATTTTCATGTTTATTGTTTTCACATTGATTGAGCTCTGCCCTTTTACACCATCGAAACAACATTTTAAAATAAGCAATAAAACACCCACTGGTTACTAACAGATAAAACTGCTGATCTAATGCTTCTCGTACATGCAGGCTGGGCTCATGAGAAGGAAAAAAAAACTTGCACTTCCAGTTTCACTATTTCCTCTTCCACTCCTGCAAGAATAGATTAACTCAGGAGAGCAGATGTCAATCCCACTATGAACTCTTGAACTATACAGGAACACCCACTTCTGAGCTGATTAGCAATTAAAAAAAGAACTGCTGAACGTTACCTGAGAGCCTGAGAAGGCTTGCTAGTGCCAAGCAGGCATTCTTCACCACCACTGGTCTTTCTGGGTTCATCCTGAGCGCATCCAGCAGCAGCCCTGTTGTGGTCTCATAGTCATTTTCAGTTAAGCAACCTTTAAAACACAAAAAGCAAATAACAAAACCCACCCATACTCAAAACCATAACTTCAGTATACTCAAAAGCCTTTCAAACACTCATCAGCATTTCAACTGCTGCCTCCTGTTTCTGAGGTGATTTCTTAATTACACGATAAAAGTTACAAAGAAAGCATGTGAAAACCTGTATTGCAACTAAAAAAGGCCAAATAAAGTCCTTTCATGAGTTGATCCAGGGGTCTAGGAGAAATGTCTTATAAATTTATGTCAAGAAGTCCTTTCATTCTCGAAGCCAAAAGGAATGGAGAGTCCTAGATGTTCAGCCTATTCTGATGGTGGGTACTAGAAACAAAACTGCATAGGGTGTTCTGCTTGGATCTTCTGAGTGTACCAATGGCCTAAGTTCAGGGCAGTAGATAAACCCATGGCAGTGTTCTCATATGAGGAAGAAATAAGACAAAGTGGTACTGTAAGGATGCGTTTCTTAGTGCACATAATGAGAGACCCATTTTATTTTCAATCTGAAATATTGTTCCCAATTTATAAAGTAAACGGCATAAAACCAAACCTCCCAGCCCACGCTGCACGAGACTGTGGGTTCAAAGCAGTAACACAAACAGGATTCCTGATTTTAACAAACCAGAGAATGCTCTACACAACAAGCTTCTTGTAGCTGCCCATTGTTCCAGGGCCCAGCCGCAGTGTCTAGTTACATAATTGCTAAGACAGCTTCATTAGGGAGCGTTAGAGAGCAAGTGCAGGGAAGACTGGCTAAGAGAGAATGCAAGTTCCTACCTCTGCTGCCATCTGCAGAGCCTGCTAAGGCCAAGCAGCCTGTGTTTTGAGGATCACCACTGACAGACAGACAGACAGACATGTTCAGCATACTGGCCTTTTCTGGACACGTGGGACAAGGAGACTGCGAAAACACACCTTGGATTGACAGTGCCCACAGAGCTGAGCAAGCAGCCTCTGAAACTGTGCCATTCTGGAGGTGCTCTCGAAGGACTGCCGAGGTCACAGGGACAGCACTTTTCAGCAATGCATGGTCTACGTTACCCTCTGAGTTACAGGGGAAAAAAAAAGCAGAGTTTTTTGATCAAGTAGTATCATAAGAACCTTGTACGTCACATTAGACCAGTAAAATTTTAATGGGTGATGGAATTGGAGTAATATATTATTTTAGTACGGACAACAGCAGAGGAATCTAAAAATGTACAAAACCAAACCAAATTTGACAGGACTAATAAACATGGCTGTTTATTGCAGAATGCTGAACTCCAGGAGCTACTTTTCTTTGCCATTTACATTATACATGGGGATCACAGCAAGAAACCTCCAAAACTAATCACAGTTTTGACAGAATACAGTCTGCAGGCTGGATATTTAGCTGGTCACATAAATCAAATGGGTGGTTTGTTGCACAGTTGGAATAAAACACAGCAAGTGCAATTGTGCACATTCTGTGCTTTCAGCCTTCCTTGATTAGAACACCACACGCAGCCATAAAACAACAGGTCACAGAAACAAATCCCCTAAAATCTCCCAGTGTGGTGTTCTGAGAAGGGGTCAGCTCAGGCAGTCACCCATCAGCCTCCAACACTGTGGGGTGATGCTGGTGTTCGAAGGCAACGGGAAGAAGACACTTGCTACCTTGCCAATCACATTTCTTTTGGAAAAGCAAGTTTCTAGGAGACGTCCAACTTGAGATTTAGCCCAGTGCTGCCAAGAGAAGCAAGATGCAAAGAAGATGCTATTAATTCCAAGTGCTATTCTGATACCTAATCTAATATGCTGTTTGCACTTCACTCCCTCTTCTAAGAGCAGAGCAAAACCAAACAAATAACAAACCAGCAGCTGTGTGTACCCTTTAATTTCTGTCACTGTTCATAAGCCACAGCTTGGCCTAAACAGTAAAAATTTTACTTTGACACCTTATCACAAACAGGGTTGCTCAGAAGTCTGCATTAATTCATTAGTGTTTAGTTTTCTCTCATTTAACTCTGGGTCACATAGTTACTCTAGCAGTGCCTGCAGAGCCATCTCTCCAGAATGGGAGGAGAGAAATCCAGTGCCAGCAACAGGAATGTCTGAACTCAATTAGGCACAATACCTGCTGCCTTTCAGTCACATGAGTCTAGGCACAATACTTGCTGTGTTCTACTTACCACTCACAGCCAAGCTCCAGAGAACTCCACAACAAGAGAGGCAGATCTTTTCATTATGAAGAAAATTTCTTAAAATTGACAGAAGGTCTGGAATTACTCCAACTTTCTTTAGATTCTCTGCAGCAACTTCTGAAAAACACAGAAGAAATTCTATAAAATGTGGTGTTTCTGTCCTGCTCTCCTCCCAGCACAACTAACCCTGTTTAAACAGTGATAACAAACCAGTAACATGACACCATCCATCAGCTGGACAAAAGAAAGCAAGAGAACAGACCGAATTCTTTAACACGATGCACTTCAGCCTAGTGTTCAGTACCAGTGACCCTTTCAAATGGATGTTTGGCCATCCTTTTTCCTGACAGATCTGAAGTTTACAGAGGAAAAAAGGTACCGAGAGGGTCTAAATCACTATTTTTTCCAAAGGTTTGAAATTTAGTAATTCAGCTTTGGAATTAGGAAATACTGTATAAAAATAGTCTGGTAACTTTATTTGTATGAGGCACTTCATACTTTTTTTTTTTTTTAAGATTATCCCCTTGCTGCTATCCTTCTGTAACAATTTATAAAACCAGTCTTCAGATGACTGCTGAACTGATACTGAAAACAAGTGAAAGAAATACTATAAATATGCAGCACTTCCAATCTCAGGAGAAAAACCCAAGTACAGAAATTAGGTAGAATGGTTTCAAGGCACCATGGCACAGCCAGAAATAGAACCCAGGCTCTATGCCCTCATTTTCCCAAGCACTACTATTTGCACAGTTTGTACTTGTTTCCAAAACAAGATGAAATACAGGACCAGCCTAACAGATACAATTCTGTAAGTACCTGAAGCCTTAGCAGCATATCTTATATTTTCAGGAGTGTTATCTTAGAATATCTAGACAGTTTTACCAACAGTATCACTATTAAACTAATACCTACAGACAACCACATTTGTCAGTGAAGTCACAAGTCCTGCATTCTATCTTGAATTAGAATACAGAAGTAAAAACACAGGAATGAGCAAGGTGACCCACCACTGGCTGAAATCATCATCAATAATGTGCAGAGCAATGAGAGTAACTCCTCATTTTCAGAGTGTTTTCTCACTGTGTCCAACAGAGAGCTCGTCACATTCTCATCTAGGGCCATCACCACATCCTGTTCTAGAGCTGTCAAAAGAAGTAAACATTTGACCAGAACAAAGGCTTCAGTGGCTTTGAATGAAGTCTGAACCCCCTGCTGTCAGCATAACATTTAATTAACAACATTTCTTCACACATTATATCCAAAAATTACTTTAAATTTTCTTTTTCTGAAACACAGTTCTTACTATTTTCAAATGATTATCAGGTGTTACTGGGGTAAACTGGCAAGAAAGTGACAGCAGGGACCACACGAGATGAAAAAAAACCAAACCCCAACCTTTTATGGTTTGAAATTCAAATACCAGAACACTGAGAGACTTAATTATGCACTCTAGTAACACTCTACATAACATGAAAACAAACTTGGTAGCCTCGGACCAGTAGCCTGTATTTAACACTGACACAGAGTTCATGTGTGCCAGGTCCTGAAGGTGGTCTGTGAAAATCCAGACTCATTAAAGCAGCTTAAATTCCTCTATTACTTTAAATTTATCCCTTAAAATCATTCATGAACCCATTTCAAACCTTATCTTCTACATCTAACATTACAAGAGATGGGCTGTATTACCCAGCCTATGCTGGAAGTCTCATAACCATACCTTGACTAAGAATTTCAAGCAATAAGCTGCAACCATCCACTTGTAACTTGAGAGAGCCTACATGAGTCTTCATGGCAAAAGTGATCAGCTCAGTGACCATTTGCAGATAGGGCAAGGCTGGGGGGAAAGAAATCATTTGAGACAATGTTCAATTACACAGCTTAGAACGCTCAGCGAGCGTCTCTGCTCCAAAATACCAGAGCCCCAGTTTCAAATGAGTTTGCATCCCTAGGGGTGATGTGATACAGCAGAATCAAAGAGAACAAAATGCAAGTACAGAAGGAACAATAGAATGAACTTTGTAGTCTCCGTGGGGAAACGTCTCTTACTAAAGACAGTTGCAAGGCCATGCAAGCTAAGTGTAGCCACCACATTCCTCATCAAGTCAGACTGGCATCATCCACTGGTCAGGCAGTAAGCTGTGGGGTACAACATTATGCATGAACACAAACCCATGCTTTTCAGAATAAATCCATGGTATTTCACCAGGTCTCCTAGTGCTAGGAAGCCTCTGAGCTTTTGGAATAGCTAATGTGGCTATTCAGTGTGTCCACAAATATATGATAAAATGCTGAGGAAAAACAGGATGGTTTTTAGGGATCCTTTTTGAGCATCCTCAAAGATGTGATTACAGCCACAGTCTGAGTGCCAAACAAGTCAGAAGCATGCACGGCCTTGTACTGCTGTCAGTAGGATTGAATGAGGATCCCAGAGATACATTCATTTTGGGGTTTATAACCAAGACCTGCTGTATGACTGAGTAAAGAGCTCTTCAGGAACAAAGTTGAAGATAAGTAACTCTAAGGAAAACCTTTATCACTCTTTTTCCTTATTGATTACAGATATGAACACCCCTGTGTTTTAACATCATAAGCCAATGGCAGCATTAAAGTGCTATCACTGTCAAACAGCAGCGCAGTTTACAACTGAGTTAAAAGGGTGCTTTGAAAATATTCATCTTGATCTGAAAGGTTAGTCTGAAAAATGTGCAGATGCTGGGAGAAAATAATCTTCACTCACACAGCTTCACTAAACACACATAGCTTCCTTTGGCTCCATCGGCCTCATAGCCCCAGATACTACCCCCAAGTTGCCCCCAAGCTGGTATGAAATAAAACTTCACCAAATGCCAATTTGCCAGTTCACCTTGGCTGCCAATTAAAATATCACTAAGGTTTTTTTGCCAGTGCCATTTTCCTTATCCTGTAAAAAAACCCCCACGCTGCTCTTCAACAAAAACACGTACAAAACAAGTACCAACACAATCACATGAACCAGTGGCCCATTTCAGTATGTTCCAAAAATGAGGAAAAGGAAGCGAGCAATTCCATTCTCATTTAATGCCATGAGAAATCTTCTCCTCTTCCTATTATGTTGAAATGTAAGGAAAGAGCAGAAAAAACCTAATAAAATAGTGCCTTACCACTTTTGTCTCTTACAAAGCTGGCAAGGCGCTGAATGGCTTCAGCTTGTGCTTCTTCTATATCCCAGAAAGCTTGCATGAATTCTATATAAACCAAGAAAATTCTTCTAACTATTTAATACACTTATTTAAAAGCACTCAAATTTTCTCTATTTTGTGCAAGATGTGAATTAATATAATGTCATTTGTGACTGCTGAAAAGAGAAAAATTTTCCCCCTAACACATCAATCATTTAAATATTACAGTGTTATGATTCACCTGCACAATCTGAGTATTTGGCATTATATATACTGGGGACCTTTTGGAATATTACATCAGAGCAAGGATGGGGGCTTTAAATGCATTGTTCTGATAGCCTTTTCAGATTAAAATAATATCTTCCTTACTTAGAAGAAAATTAACAGAGCAGATCCTTTGTGGGCATAAACCAGCAAACATTTTAGAATGGAGACAAAATAAGCAGGGCTCCCCAGTTTTCTGAGCAATGTTCTCTGACTCCATTTAACCTGTGCAGCAGGTATATCTGGTCATCTTATGAGGTTATAGAGAAGACTGTATAGTGATTCTTCCTCCAAACAGCATCCCATTTTATTTCAAGTAAAATGAACGTCCAATAATTCCTTTTCAAATAGAATACACGCTGACTGGAAGAGCACAGATTTATTTCCTACAAAAGTCACCATTATGTTAATCTCATTTTCCTTATTACCTATAACACTTTCGATACCTCCCTCAAGAAGCATGTGTATTATTTTGGGAGGCAACGACTTTTTCAGTTTTACTGAAGAGGCACCAGCAAGTGTCAGGCATTCCCTAATAAATGGCACATCAGTCAGATCCCTAGAATTACAAGAGACAACAACAGTATCAGTAAGTTAGAACTAGGAAATTACACACACAAAAAAAATCCACAGGCTTTGTTTCATTTTGATAAAGCTAAAAATATTTCTTGGAACACTGGATTAATTTTGACAGAACTTCAAACAATTTCAGCACAGCCCATGAAAGAACTCACATTGAGCAAGCCATGCTTAGGCTTCAAGTTAATGGCTTGTAAAAGCGTGCGTAGCATGATTCTATAGTGTAACTCTTCAGAAAAGAACACCTACGCATAGCAGAACACCCGTTTCTGAATGAACACCAAGTCTTTGACTTCTTTAATAACTCAATTTGTCAAGGCAGTAAGAGCAGCAACCTTGAGTCAAGCTCTTTCAAACAGCAGCTAGCATTCCCATCTTTGGGAAGGTAGGTGGGGTGTGGGCCGAGAAATAATAAAGGGCAAGCATCCATAACTCACTCTGCAGTGGGTCTCATGCTGGGCTGAATCTGCAGCATCATACATAAAATTGGAACTAGAGGCAAAGAGCTGTTATCTCCATTTTGCATTAGTGTCAGAGCACCCTCAAGACTGCTGGTATCCTGTCTAATATCCTGCAGTAACGAAGTTATCTCTTCTGCCTGGAAAGAGGACAGTATCAGAAGAGCTTTCACACACTCATTTCCAGATAGCCTAGTGGGCCCCTGACATTTTAAATCTATAATGAAACATTATTACATACATTCAGAACAAAGCAGGTCTTCATGTCAAGTAGAATACAACCTAAAGACCAGATGTCAGATTTTTCAGTAAAGGAAAAATCAAATGTTTCTGGAGCCATCCAAGACTTGCTCTCTGTCAAGGTAAGAATCACAGGGTAACACTGCTGACATTGTACACACAGTCTTCTCCTGCAAGTGCATGAGCCGTAGGCAATTGTTTTATGTCTAAATATAATTTATAGATATTCTGCAGAGATTAGTCATTTTTTACTGGTGACATGCCACAAAAGACTACAAAACACACTAAAACTAATAAGCAATTTTTGTAAGATGTTACTGCATATGTATCAAGCTAAGAAGGATTCCACCTGTATCTGTTGCAGAGTTCTGAGACTCAGACATATCTACTTGTGAACCTGCCCATGAAGATCCCATTCATACTTTAGAAGACAAGTAGTATAATGTGGAGAAGGGGAGGGAAGAAAATTTTTTCCTCTTCAGCTGATTTTTCTCTGAGGACTAAAAATATCAACCATAATTTAATCTTTTTAAAGTAAAGTGTAAAACAGATATCTACTTTCTTCCACTCTTATTTTCCATTTCATCTCATCTGTCATAAGTGTTTCTGTACTGAAGTCACTAAGCATGAAGGATGCTTCACCAGTCACAAGTATGTTTGATGGCTTGAGATTTCTGCAACACAAATATTTTCTGTCAGCCTGTGAAATCAGAGTCTCATAATATGTAACTAGAGATTCCCAACATTTTTATACATCAGAAGATTTGGGGGCTTAGGGGGAGAGTAGGTGGGGTGGTGGTGAGGGGTTTGGGGGATTTTTTGGTGGATTTTAGTTTTGTTTCAGTTTTTTATATACAAGGGATGATCAAGTGAAATACAATTTTTTACTGTGACAGGATTTTACTGACACATTGCGACACAAATTTATCTGAACACGCAACAGCTATCTCTTACTTCAGATACAAAAAAAAATCTACCTTGCCTATCACAGCACCAAAACATAAGAATTGACAGAGATGGTCAATATTCTCATATTAAAATGAATATTAGAATTTTCACCAAAAAATAGAACATCTCATGACAATGGATTATTCTAGATAAAACTTTAGAAACATGTTTTCAGAAGTCACAGAAAACTAATCTATATAAGGTCCAGAATTTTTACTCCCCCTTTTGGAGCAGTAAAATTCCCTGCCTCTGAGCAGCTCTCCTGAACCAACAGCCACCACAAAGAACAGTGACATATCAGACAACGAGAGCAAGACTTTTACTCACCTATGGAAAATATTTTGTTTGTGTATATGAAACAAAGCATCCACCATCTCTCCCAGGAACTTCAGAATCACCTATTGAGGGGAATATACCTTAAAGTGTAAAAACACAGTAACTTCCACATATCTTTTGGAAGCTAGCTTCAGCAGAACACCACCCTTTGAAAATTTTGGGGAGGACTTTGAAGAAAGAGGGAATACAGAGGAAGGAATAAGAGCAGCAAGAATGTCGGTTCAGCCAGATGTCTCTTCAGTACTTTTTACCAGGTCTGTTATTTTTTCTGACTTCTGCCTTTTTTCCTTGATTACAGATGAAAGATCTCCTTGGCCTGAGTGCTGCATTACCAGACAAAGGAACAGAGATGATATCTGTAATAAAACGTTACAGCAAAATTGTCTGTCTGCAGGTAATAATGGACCCAGTAAGAAAGATAAAAGCAAGCATTTGGTCAAACTGGTGGGTGTGTTGTTCACCAACACCAAAGTGTTCCAAGACCTTTGGTCTCTCACAGGGCAGACAATATTTAGTTTCTTTTACTAAAACCCAGCATGTGTGTTGTGGTTTTTGTTTGTTTCTTGGGTTGCTTTTTTTTTTATTAAAGAAAAAACCCAGACATTATCAAGCATCTTGTGGGTCAATTTCAGTCAAACACATGTCCATAAAAATCAACAGTGCCTGAACACTAAACCTTCACTGCTTTTCAGCATGTTTATTCAGGACTTAAAAAAAAAACCAGACTTGTTTCACATCAAGTAACCCTTTTTTTAGCATCTCACATCAATAACCCCAAACGTAAACCTGCACAAATGCTTACAGGCCTACAAGGTTAACCATGTGATCCAGTTTAACCAAACTTATTTCATTCTCACCTCGTTATCCCATGTCACAAACAATTCCTCATAAGCACAGATGTTTGAATGATGAAGTTTTAGTAAATCCTTTGCCTGCAAAGAATAAAAAACTTTTTAGAAGGAGCACTTTCTACAGCTACCCAGTCCTTCCCATTAACTGGGCCTTAAATAATACCCTAAGCCAGTTCCTGACTTGTTTGTGCCACACACCTGATCAAATCCTTCCAATGTGCAAGCTCTGTTATATATTTGCATGTACTGTGTCAAGAAAATATTTCACTAGGACTCTACTCAAAAGAACACTAACATCCTTGTGAGAGTCAAGGATATAAACTGAATCTTAGGATGATAATATCTAAACAACCCCCCCCTTCTTCAGTTCCTAACATCCAAACTTGAAAACACATCTTGGAATATGGAAGTCAAGATTATTTTTCTAGAGTAGCTGTTATTTCCAGTAACCCTTATGCAAACCTGAACCTCAGAAAATATGATGACACTAGTGAGATGCTTATCTCCTTGAAGCTGGTTTTCATGTAGGGCCCTAACAATTACTTCAGCAGATTTGCTGATGATGTGAAAGGTAAAAAAAATAATTCAACTTACTCACTACTGTTGTGTTTGTGCAGAAACAACGGGAAAACTAAGAAGAGCCATGCTCCCAGCTGGCACAACTGCATTTACTTCAATAGACATGGTCATCAGCAAAAAAAATGGGTCAAACTTTACGAGTAAAGCCAGTTTTGGTATATAAAGAGGTCACTGCTCCTGAGCAGGATGAAGCATTGGTATAAATGTGTGCTCTCAGTTACAACTGTCATGTATACTGGACAGGGTGAGACATCCATTATGTGCTACTGAAGATACTTTATTGAAGCAAATTTTTGTATTTTAACAGTGTTTCTGACATTGCTTCTTAGTCAAGGCATTGGAGCAAGTTTGTACCAAAAAAAGTACAACACAGGAAGAAAACCAGTGGAATCATTCCCATAAAAAACATCCAGCTTTGAGAAATGAATGTGTTAACTAGAAACTGAGTTATTCAAAATAAACTATAAAGAGACCAAGATTCTCCTTCAGCTTAAAGACCAAAAGGATGAGTTTTGCTCTTTGTATTCAGCACAAAGCAAACACAAACTATAAAAAAACAAACAAAAAACCCCAACTATCCTCTGAAAACAGATGTTCATTTGAATCTACATATTCAAATTTAAGAACAATTATCATGAAAACCTGGCCTGAACTCAAGCAAAGGGCAGAGAGAACACCCCTCAGATAGCCCAAATCGATTTACATCTCGACTATTTATTTAGTTAACACTTGTAAATAAAAGACTTTGTTCTCTTAAGACTTTGGTCTTTGTAAACGAAGCAGTAAAGAAAAACCGTACTGATACCTCCTTCAAGGCTTCATTTGCTTGCTTTTCTTCAATGCATTCGACCTGCAACAAACAAAAGACAAGGGTGAGACTGCAATGTAGAGATAGGCAAACTTTAAGCTAGAACAATCTCACCAGGATGACTGTGAAACCACAAATTGTGTATAAACTGGCATGAATTTTCCACGATAGCTCCAATCTCTAATGATTAGAGCGGTCTTGTTGTTGGGAGACGGCCAGAAACAGAGCTTTAAATGAGCGTGCAACAGCCAGGCAGGCCTTTTGCACTATCAAAGTAGCAGTAAGATAAGGTGAAAATGTGCCGGATGGATGTAAGTAGCCTGCTGCTCTTTCCCCACTTTTGACCTCAATACTAAACTGATTCAAATCTTCTGATTTCCAAAACAGCAGCTCAGCGAGTGGTAAGACTGCTCAGTGGCTAAGCTGCCTAACATGTTTGTCTCTGTTACTACCAGAAGGGTGATGAGAAACATGCTAACAGACTTTTGTTTTCCTAGCAACCACCTTCTCACCTTCTTTATTATGCGTTTCCTCCCCGCACTCTTTTCTGTTTTCAGTTCAACTACCAGCATAGAGCCCAGCACGCCAGGCTGCAGCTGCTCCAGCACCTGCGAGGCACAGGAAAGGTGCTGATAGACTCACTCAGCTACAAGTGGTAGAACAACCAAAGCAAAAAACCCTTTCCGACCACTTTCCCACAGACACCCTGCCCACCGCAGACACTTCCAGTTCCCCATGCTAGGCCCACAGGCACCCCAACTTTCAGGGGCATCCAGGCCCCCCCTAGAGGACACTCCCCCAACTTCCCCGCTGCTAAGGGGAGCCCCCCCATCTCTCCAGGGCCATCTACACCCCACTTCTCTCCCTGGGACTGGGTAGGCCCGTTCCTCACGGCTACTTAGACCCCCATTAAGGCTACGCACCCACCCCTCAGGACCACCGCGCCACTTACACCCCCTCCCCATGGTCAGGGGCTACCCCCAGGGGTACCTACGCTCCCTCTCCAGGGCCAGGTACCCAGAACTACTCACCCTCCCTCCCCGCGGTCCTGCCCCACACCCCTGGGGGTACCCACACCCCCTCCCCTAGGCCAGAAGCCCCTCACTGGGGGCACAGCTCCCCCAAGGGCAACACACCACACACCCCCCAGCAGCACCCACACCCCCCACGAGGCTACAGCCGCTCTCCTCCCCACGAGAAGGGCCGGGCCCTGTCGGGCAGCACCTCGTACTTCTCCATGGCAGGACAAGCCCCGGCGAGACCAGGCGGGCAGCGGGTATACAGGGACCCCCCCCCGCCCCCAGCCGTTGGTGCCCAGTACAGAGAGACGAGAGCACGTCCTCTCCCTAGGGGCTACGTTTTAAAGCTCCCACATCGCCGTTACAAGCCCCATGGCAACGGGAGGACAGAGGAAACCATCACTGGAGGCGGGGGAGCCTTTAAGCGCGCGGCGGGGAGAGAGGGGAGGGGTGGGGAGGGAGGGAGTTGAGGGGAGGGGTCGGGAGGGAGGGGAGGGGAGGGGTCGGGAGGGGTCGCCCCGCCCTCCCGGCGGCCACCGCCCCGCCCCGCTCCAGCCGCCGCCGCCGCCGCCCGCGCGGCGCCTTTAAGGGCTGGCCTACGTGGCAGCAGAGCCGAGCGGCGGCCCGGCCCGGCGCTCTCCCCTCCCCGCCCGCTCCGCCCGCCCTTCCCGCCGCCGTCTGTGAGCGAGGCCGGGCTACAGGCGCGCAGCGGCAGCCGGCAGTGTTTCCCCTCCCTTTTCCCCCCCCTCCCTTCTCCCGCCGCCATGGGTCAGAACGATATTATGAGTACCGCTGAGGACTTTGCAGACCAGGTGGGTGCCCGCCCCCCTTCCCGCACCTTCCCGGGTGGTCTTTGTGCTCTCGGCCGCTTCCTCAGGCGCTGGGGGTGGCTCTGAGGGGGTGCCTCGCTGCGCTGGGGAAGCGGTTAGGCCGCTGTCCTCAAGGGCCCCAGCTGGGCCCGGCTAAAGCCGGGGTGGCAGCGGCCCGGCCTGGCCTGGCGCGGGGTCGCCGCCTCGGGGCCCGCCCCTCCGGCGGAGCCGGGGCTGCTGTGGCGCTCCCGAGGGCAGAGGCCGGTTCCCCGCTGGAGGAGCGGGGGCCGGAGCAGGCCTAGCGGCTGGGTCCCTGCCCCCAGGCGAGCTCTGCGGCCGCTCCTGAGCGGGTCGTACAGCGAAGCAGCCGAGTTCCCCTTGGGAGCGGAGCTTCTCCCTGGCAATGAATAAATGGAAGGAGAGCAAAAGGTCGAGCTGCTTCTCCTTTCTTGTAAACCTTCCAGGCTGGCAGATCGGGCTTAAAGGGGTGTGGGGAAACTGGCCTGAGATGGTCGTGATAGGGAGGCAAAAATCATACCCCTGACTGATATCGGGAAGCCCAGACTGCAAGAGGTTTATCAGCACCGTAGCCCTGTGCTTTGGAATCAGGGCAAAATGAAAGTAAACAAGCTGATGTTGTCTTGTAATCGTTTCTTATGTTTATTTCAGTGGAAGTTAAAGATGTCTCTCTTAAAATGAAGTTTGTGCTCTTTTATTGTATGTGAGAGCAGGAATATTTTGAGTATGAGTAGTTGATATGCTGATGATGGTGTTAAAAAGATCTTCCCTGTCAGGGTGATTCATCTAATTGAGAGTAAGAGGCAGCATCTAATCATATTTAGCAAGTTCTCTGGAAAAATCTGATTCTGCCTGATTGTACAGTTCTGCGTATGGAAGCAGTGTGAGTTGTGTGGTGCACGATAACACGTCACAGCTCTGAGAGGGCCGTGCTGCCTCTGTGTAAAGGCAGAGTAACTGAGTTTCACTGGGAAAACCTGTTTTGCACTTCCTCCCCACCCCCAGATGGAAGACTCGGGTTAGAGACTTTTAAAGTCTTTTACCGTCTTTTAGACACGATTTAAGGGGTGTCTGGATCGTCTGTGTCCTATGTTTACCTTTCCTCTGACTCCCTTTAGAGGAGAAAGAAAACTCACTACAGTGTTCAAATTACTTGCCAAAATTTATAGCACTTGTCCTGACCTTTTTATAACACGTATTTATTCCTATGTGACTATTTCTAGGTGTCTTTTAACACCCCTTTTTCATACTGCTGAAAGCTCTTTTGTCCAGCTAAAATGCAGTTTGCTTCTTAATGAAAGGCTTTTTAAATGGCACAACTTCATTTGTGTTTGGCCATATTCTATTTAAAGATTGAGGCTTTCCTTTAGATGCAGAATTTGGGGTGTTTGGATACACTTACCCATCAGATTGCAAACTGACTTTTATGCTTTTCCAAGTAACTAACTCCTTTGGTAACTCTGTCTCCTAATAGCTGCTTCATAGTTCAATCAGATACTTGCAGTACTGTGCATGCTGCTAAAGCTCAGTATTGCACCAGTGTAGAGTGGAGAGATTTACTAAACAACAACCTTTGGTACATATTGCGAAGTTAACACTTGGCATTATGGAAACTGTTAGTTCATCTTGGATTTAAAAATAAATAAATAAATCAGCTACCACTCAAAATATTTAGGCTGAAATTATGTTGAAACTCTCCTTGATGGAGGTAGTGGAGCTGGATGATGGCTGTTCTGGGAGCTGGATGCAGTTGCAGTGATAACCTTGCATTCTCCACTCCCTGTGCTAGTGTTCAAGACCTCAGGGATCTTAATTTCTGTAGCCTAAGAGCCCTGTGGCAAAACGTTGCAGCTATTTTCACGGCTTATCAGTAAGTGCGGAATGTCTCTTGCAAAAGCAGGAATCATCTGTTCCTTAAAATCAAATATTGAAACTTAATTTTTTCACAAATACTGTAATTCGCATTTGAAATGGCAAACCATGCCTTGGCTGCCAAGATACTCATCAAAAGTCTCCTGGAAGTAGTCACAAGTGGCTCTTGGTCCAGAGGTGACCTAGTCTACTGAAGCCATGGTCCCCCAAGGCAGCTAAGCTGGCCTGACAGCTGCTAGCAGTGAAAGGGATTCTCCTGCTTTTCCCAGGGCGATATTCCGCTCTTCTCCCTCACTGCCACTTCTCTGTCACTGGGCTGGAGAGCTGAGCTGGCAGGGGGGGAAAAGAAGAGTTGATTTTTTTTCTTTTTTTTTTCTGTTACTTCCGATTATCTCATGGTTTGAATCAAGTGAGCCCCAGTGCTGGTGGTGAGGTTGCTTGTGATGAGCAGAAGCTGTTGGTTTAGCTGGGCTGGAGCATGAGTTTGGAGCCTGCAGGTGCAGTGTGGCTGGTGAGCTGTTCTGCTTCCCAAGGACTGCAGGGGAGGAGACAGCTCCTTGGTGGTCCTGTTGATTTTGGAGAAGTCAACTTAGTAGGTACTGGGGAGACTGGGGAAAACCTATTAAGAGTCCTTAAAATTTAGGTGATACCCAGTGCAAGGAAGTTGGGATCTAGGTTCAGAATGATGCCCAGCTACAGGCTTTCTGGGTTGGCTTGTTTTTAAATTCCCACAACACCAACCCAATGTTATTAATTAAATAATTTACATGCTTGGAAACTAAGCCCTTTTTAGTGTTTCTTGTTAAAATATTACATGCTAAGCCCCATGTGCTGCTGATGTTGTCGTACTGAAAATAGATGTATCTGGGGCCTGTACTGATTGTTTAGTGCTATAGAACTGGTTGTCTTTCCTCTGTAATCCTCATAAGAGGGAGCAGATCCCAAGCAACTTTTCTGGTGTCAACGATAACCTTCAGGAATGTGGGTGCCTGGTATTTCTGCTGTTCTGGGAAAAGAAAAAAAAAGGAAAAAAACAAAAATGCAAGGAGACTATTGAGTCATTGTACTGCAATGAAGGGACTCTGAGGGAGAATGAGACTCTGGAGGTTTTATTTAATTTACCAACATAAATGGTGATGCATGTTGTTCAGCTAATTCTAACATCTTTGCAGAAAACAGGAGGGAGAAGGAACTTTTTCATTGTTAGTCTGATTTTTTTTTTTTTTTTTTTTTTGTGTGTGTGGTTTAGATTTAAAAAAAAGAATTTGGAAACTTTGGCTAAGGTAGTCATGCTTTCCATGAAGAGAGATGGCAAAATATGATACATAACTAATAAATCCCACTTTAAAGATGTGATTGATAGCATTTTGGAAAAAGGAATTGGTATAAAGCACACTTTAGGAGTGAAAAGTATGGTCATGAGAAATTGTTCTGCAAATAAAAACTTGATTAAGACTGCTGGTGATGCTCTGGTGGGTCAGAGCTCTCTCCATGCCCTTTGAAAGGAGCAGGAAAGCCTCTGTTCCCAGTTGTCACAATTACCTTCTAGACATTGATTAGCCCAGTGTTACTGGCCTCGTGATTATTAGGTGGGATCTCCTTAAGTGGATCTGTACAGGCTGGTGGAAGGAAGTGGGTTTTCTCTCTGCCAGAGGATTGAGCATCCTATTCCAGGAAACGTCTTTGGTGTCCCAGACTGCTGGAGGTCTCTGCCCTGAACAAAACAGTCCCTTGACAGAATACAAGCTGGAGAGTTGGAATATGCTTTTATCAGATGCTCTAGAGCAATAATGCTGCTGTCAGCCCACGAGAGGGCTTTTGGTGTGGATTAGCAGACTCCTGTTCATCACCACGACCATAACTTCCTTTGATGCAGGAACCACACATGTGTATGCACACAAAAGGCTGCTGTGTTTGAACAGAATATAGGTGACAGCAAAAATTCCCAGCTCCTGATGTGAATTGGTCTCTTAATTATGCTGTGGTGTGTACACTTAACAAAATGGACTGGATTTGTAACAAATTTGAAACTTGGAGATGGGATAGAGATTAGAAAGCGTGGCAAAAATCAAAATAGAATCCTTTTACCTCTCTTTGGACAAGCCTTTTTATGGACTTGAATATTTAAAGCCTCCTTTTGAAAAAGAGGTTTGAACGGAGATTTGATTTAGGGATCCCTGCATCCTCTTGTGCATCCTTGCTTGTTAAACTAAGAGTAGCATTTAAATCTATCTTTGCCTTTTTAATCCTGTTAGAGGGGGAAGTGGCAATACAAAGCCCTTCTGGTGTATGTTAGCGACTTGACTGCCAACACAGAACCAGCTGTTCTTTAAAATAGTTTTGCTTCTAGCACTTTCTTATCTTTTTCTCAAGATGTTTCCCTCTTGCAAGGAGGCAGTATGTGCTAATAAGAGCTGATGCAAAGCCTGTAGTGGAATAAGCCATCCAATTATGCAATGTCATGACTCTAATTCTGCCACCTCCATCAGTCTCACCAGTTTTGTTCTGGCTAACGTGTATTGTGCTTAGTGGGGTGTGTGCTTCAAGCCCCATGTCTTGGTTGGGTACGTTTATTAACTGCAGCTACCAAGTTTCCCTTATGTGGTGCTTTTATCTGTGTGAATCAGAAAGGAAGTAGGAAGTGGTCTCAGGGTGCAATACTTGAGCCACATGTTACTAGTGATGTGTAGGATAAAACCAGGATGGCTGATACTGTTAGTTCAGTCCCACTTCTAGGGCACTTACAAGTTGCTTATGAGTAACTTATTTCCTAGAAACAAGATTCTTAAGTTACTCTGTCCTTAGTTAAATTACTTGGGTGATTTATACTTGAGTTATCTAATTGTACTGTATAATTCTCATCCTTTCTCTCTGTATCTCCATGGCTAGCTGTTCTTTTAGCTTCATACAGTCTGTTTCTGAAGCTTATTTACTTTAAGCTTGCCGTGTCCAGGGGTTTCAGCTTGAGTAGCTCAGCGATTGCAGCTGCATGAGCTATGGATGTCAGAGATGTGTGTTGTAAGGTTGCTTAGCACTGCAGTCACCTCAGGCTTCAGTCTTTCTGAGCTGTCTAAAGCTGATTGGGTGTGCACACTCATGTTTAACAGATAGCATTAAATTTCCTCTATATTCCAGAGAACAGGTAAATGTTAAAGGCCTTCCTGGCTCCTTCACCTGAGCTGCTGGCAGTTGTTCAGTTTCAGGGAAGGGGAAGATTAGCTCAGCTCACATGCTCCATTGGAGAAGCAACAAAGATGAGACCTGGAGGCAGATAACCTCTCTAATATTTGTTGCTTTTTTGGGTTTTTTTTAGCCTTTCCACAGCAGTGGTGTTTTCCTTTTCCTGCAGATGCCTGGCACTTGTTCTCTTTCATTTTTTTCCTAGACCAAAGTTACCTATTCTGCACCTTGACAAGGCAGAGCTGCTTCACAAACCACTTCTGGTTTTGTACTATTGCCAAAACAACTTTATCCTCAGTATTCCCCAGCAAGTTTCTCCAAACACACAGTGAAATCCAAGAAAAGAAGAAAGCTGTAAACCAAGATGTGTGTCTCATTCAAGTGACAAAGATCACAAATTTTCTTCTGACTCATTCATTCAACTGTTGACATGGCTTAAAAACCCCTGAAGTGGCAGCCCCAAGTCAGAGTACAGCTGCACTTAAAATGCCCTTGATTATCTTGGATCTTGACCCTTAGACTCTGGATGTCTGCAGTACAACTAGTGTAGTTTGTTCCAATATTAACTGTTTAATTAACTGTTAAGTGTGTTTCCCCGTTTGGTTTTTTGGTGCTAATTTTCAAGCAAGGCTTGTTGTCTGCATAGGCTTTGGAACAACCTTTAGTTTTTACTAATTACTCTGTTGAGAATGAGTTTTCAGGAATGGCTTTAGTCTCCTTTCTCCACATTCCAATATGTACTGGACCTTAAAAAGATTCTGCCCAGAAAGAAACAAATCAGCTTTTATTGTCTAACCTGAAGTCCACGTAAATACTGAATTATGAAAGGACAGCTTTGTGTGCCTTTTGGTTTTTATAATACGGTTCCACGTTGTCTGGAAGACCCCTATACACATGTGGGTTCCCCTACCCCTTTTTGTGCTTGAATTAGTCTAATACTGCATGAACTGGGTGAATTGATGTGCCTTACAACCCAGGGAACTTTGTGTGGGATAATGAGGTGGTGGTAAATGGCTCCTCCTCAAGAGTTCTGGCACAGGGATCTCTGGAGTCTGGCAGTTCCCCGGGAAGGCCCATGGCACGGGCATTTCTTTTCACAAGTGGCAGTCTGCCCAAACTGCTCCTGTCATCTGAAGGTAGAAACCTGCTGGGAATCTTGTAGTTAGTTTTACATTCAATTTATATTTGTTTCTTACTAGATGGCACTTGTTCAAACAGCAGCATCCACTGACTCTGAACGTGTCCTTCCAGTGATGTGGCTGAGCTGAGCCTGAGCACAAACTGGGCCAGCCAGGTGCTCGCTTGCATTCAGAGTGATCCTGATGAAAGTCTCCATTAAGTAATAACCAGTGCTGTTTGGGAAATGGGGTGACAGTTGAGCACTTGTGATAATCGAGAGACGTACACGCTACAGAGCGTGCTAGTCCAGGCCCTCTTTGGCAGTGCTGTATTTGTTCCTTTACAATTACTCTAATTACAGAGCAACCTAACCAGCAAGCTTGCACAATGAAGGGGTATGTGGGACCAGATATATCTTGCATGTCTAAGAACTAAGGCTCAGCATCTGTCGCATGATGATGTAATTTCCTTTTAACTGCTCCACTGAATTGTGTATATAAATGTCTATTTTCTTTCTCCAGAGGATGCTGGGTTTAATGGCAGTAAAATAACAGCTTATGCTGATCTAATAGCTGCTGCTGCTACACAAGTACACATGCTTTGCACTGTTGCTGTTCTGAGCTCTTACAGGGAACTAGCTTGGCAGAAAGCTTATTAATTTTTTTTAATTTGTGCAGAATTAGTCTTCTGTCAGACTGACTCCCTCAATCAGTTTGTTAGAGGGCGTTGATGTCGGAGTGTGTGGGTGGGAGCAGGATTGCCCTTTCAGCTCCTGGCTATCGGAGAGCGGAGCTGTAACATGAAACCCTGAGATAGACAAACTAAAACCAAGGTCAGCCTTCAGTAGTAAGAGCTCCATCAAAACATAGTTCCTACAGAGAAAGGTGCTGCTGGATTCTGCTTTTCTCCAAGTAAATCCTTGTCCAAAACGCTCTTTGGATGGAGCACGACAACAGGTTTCCCCCACTTCTCCCAAGTGTTCCCAAACTGGAGTGGTTAAGAATTTCATCAAATCCAAGTCCCAAGTATGTGTTTCTCTAGATGTCGATGACCCTGCGCGTGTGAGAGCTGCTGACCTCGGAGTCTGCAGAGCATGTGGATCTGTCATGCCTCTGGTATCACCTTGCCTTCCTCCCCTGCTAACCGTGCCCTCTGCCCATGCAGTTCCTGCGGGTGACGAAGCAGTACCTGCCCCACGTGGCCCGCCTGTGCCTGATCAGCACCTTCCTGGAGGATGGCATCCGCATGTGGTTCCAGTGGAGCGAGCAGAGGGATTACATTGATGGCACGTGGAACTGTGGCTATTTCCTGGCCTCCATCTTTGTGTTCATAAATCTCTTCGGACAGCTCAGTAAGTGGTTCTGGGGCTGTTAAGGTGGATGACAGAACACTGCAGAGCACTCCTGTAAGCACAGGACGCCTCGCCAATTTCTGAATAGCCATTGACAGCTTAGAACTGATAGTGGGCTTAGAACTATGTGGGCTGAATGAAAAGAACTCTTAATTGACCTGCTTCAGCCTTTCCTGGAAATAGCTGTAGAGGATTTCGCATGACACACTAACCCTGAGTCAGAGATGCCAAGAATCCATTAGGACAATTTTGTTTCAATTCTGAGTCTATAAAACACCACACCTCCTGAATTCTCTAAATGAATTGCTCCTATTTTCTTAAACAGGGCAATGAGAGAGTCTTAACATTGCCATGTTTTTGAGTATGGCTCTTGTGTTGGTACAGGCTTAAGCCTAAGAGGTGTAAGATTTTCAAAGTCCAGGAATCAAAACAATCCCAGAAGCAGAGCTTCTGTTTGTGTGTTGGGTGGACTTAGGGTATCAAAAATATGGATATGTAGAATACTTTTCTGTTTATCTTATGTCCCTGATCTACTGTTCTTGATTGCTTGGTAATTTCTTGTCTTTTCCCCTGGGTTTTTTTTACCCTTGTATTTTTGTGTAGAGTCAGCTTAATTTAATGGCATTACCAGTCCTGATGTTCAAGTGGCAAAGGCAGTCAGTGCTTTGTGGCAAAAGACTTGAAGGGTGTAAAACAAAAGCTTTCAAGGAAAAGAAGTGCAGCATGTTTCCCTAACAATGATCTCATTTTAAAAAAAAGAAAATCCATCATGACCTGAGTTTCTTTTTAACTTGTGTTCATAGCTGCTCTAAAGTGCTGTGTTTTGGGGACTGCATTCAGCATGTGCTTAGCCTTTACAAAACAAGGTACTCTGGATTTATATTTTAAAACACACTGAAAATTCTTGGTTTTCAAATGATTTGTCAGTGTGCCATTAAAATTACCTGCTCGATGTTCTCCATGGCACAGCTGAATGAAGGAGGAGTCAGCTCAGTTGAGAACAAGTTAGAATTCCTGCAGCATCTCTTCCTGTGCAAGCCAAGAGAGTAACTGTCTTCAATTTCCCCAACTCAGGCGGCTGTATCCTGGTGCTGAGTAGGAACTTTGTGCAATATGCCTGCTTTGGACTGTTTGGAATTATAGCATTACAGGTAGGAGGCTTAAGTCTTCAGCCCTTCTAAACCCTATCTTTCAAATCTCTCTTAGCCCCAGTACTACCAACATATTTATGCACAACTCTCAACCTTGGAATTTTTCTCTGGCCTCGTGCCAGTCCTCAGTGGCATTGAGCTATTTTGCTGCTTCTGTTCTTCTGATGAGCCCGATAGATCTGTGGCTGTAATTGCAATTAGTCAGCTGGAGATGTTGATTCAATGCTTGACCTTGAGCAATTTAGCAGAAGTAACTTACAATTTACCTGTATGTTGGCAGTGTGCCAAATGCAGAACTTGCAGTTGCTTTGGCCTTCAGCACAGAGCTTTCATAAAGGACTGGCCCCATCACAAAGGATCCTGGCTGGTAGCATCCTTACAGTTCAAAACCAATGGATTTTTGTGGGGGCTAAAGCACAAGTCAAATTCTGTCTGATTTTTCCTGTTTTACACTGAACTTGCTGGACCACACTGACGTAACCTACCTCGTTTCCTTTGGTATAACATCCTTGTGGTTGACTTCTACTATAGATAGTATGTGCTTGAGATTAGAACCTAATTTCAGAACTCCAGTGTAATTTATGTAGTGCTCTAACCTGTTTTATTCTCTGCCTAGACTATTGCATACAGCATTCTATGGGACCTGAAGTTTTTGATGAGGTATGCCTACTTCTTAAAGTTTTTTATCAAAACAGCATGAAATATGTTGCTGTCACTCTGGAAACTTATCTTTGTACACAGTATTTACTAGAAAGATTTTTACAAATGATGCATTTACATGAAATGAGAAATAACTGCACTTGAAAAAAAAATCAGTGTGTTAAACCCTAGAGCAGAGGCTCAGCACCATAGAAGGGAAAGATTAATCTTAACCTGCTAGTATGAAAGTGCTTCTGTTAGTAACCTCCTTGCTGAGAGCTCACAAACAACTGTCTAGACTGGATCAGTGAGCTGCTATTATTTCCAAAATGGCTAAAATAGCAACTGTGCTTCTGCATGACTGAAGCCATTTTCTGAGAAAACTGAAGCACGTAGATGCTGGAGTGGTTTCTGTGATTTTAAATCTGTAGCTCTTTCTTGAAGTAGCAGACAGGGCTCTTATTAAACATGAGTGATGGCTGGCTGTTACCTTTTCACCCCTCTCCTCTGAGGGGAGGGCAGGGGGGCAGCACAAGAACTATGCTCTTACTACAACCCCTGTAAATGTGTAACTTCTTTTAGCAGTATTGCTGTTCTGTTTTCTCAAAGCAACCTCTGAACTACTTTGGCATATACGGCTAAACCTGAGGTACAGAATAACTTCCACATAGCTAAACTGGTGCTCTCACAGATGCTAAGCAACTGTGGGTGCTGCCCTTCCCTGGCCAGCTGTGTGTGTCTGCAGAGGCTTGTGTAAATCGTTGCTGTGGACAATGCTGTCTTCTCAGCTGTGAAGTTTACTGCAGACACACATGGTGAGGTGCAGAGGAGGTCATTCAAGCAGCATGCAAATTCTTACCAGGTTGAAATTGTTAGGGAAGACTTTATAGATCAGTGCAAACTGTACTAAACTCCTATTGTGGTTTGGGTTTTTTTCCCCTCCCATTTCTTTCTGTAGGAACCTTGCTCTTGGGGGAGGCTTGCTGCTGCTTCTGGCCGAGTCGCGCTCGGAGGGGAAGAGCATGTTTGCTGGTGTCCCCACCATGCGGGAAAGCTCTCCCAAGCAGTACATGCAGCTGGGGGGCCGTGTGCTGCTGGTCCTCATGTTCATGACACTGCTACATTTTGATATGAACTTCTTTTCTGTAAGTATCCAAATAGAAAAGTTTGAGCTAAGACACTAGAATATAGTACTAGGTCCCAGACTGGCTGCAGGACCTGATAAATGCTTATTTAAGTTGGTTTTTTTTTTAGTGGAATGAATATTTAGAAAAAGTTTAGACCATCAGCAGACAGGCTGTCATGGCATAGAAGTTATCCATGCTCTGTTCTGATGTTTGTGTGTCTAGTTAAGAACAACAGGTAAGCTGGTGATGTTTTTTTCTTGCAGATTCTGCAGAACATTGTGGGCACAGCCCTGATTATCTTGGTGGCAATTGGCTTCAAGACTAAGCTGGCTGCCTTGACTCTAGTCATCTGGCTGTTTGGCATCAACATCTACTTCAATGCCTTCTGGACCGTCCCAGCCTACAAGCCCATGCATGACTTCCTCAAATACGATTTCTTCCAGACCATGTCTGTCATTGGAGGGTTGCTCCTCGTGGTTGCACTGGGTCCTGGTGGAGTCTCCATGGATGAGAAGAAAAAAGAGTGGTAACAGGAGTAGAAACACTTCTTGGGACATAACCTATTAAGTCCAGAACTGATTCTCTATGGATTCAACAAAAAAACTGCCAGCATTTTACACGTACATGCCCCCTTCCTATCAAAGGCACAGATGTTTTGAATTTGATTTACAGTGGCACCAGTAATATAATAGATAAAATCCTATTTCTTCAAGGAATGTTACCTAGGCTTATTCTAACTTCCTAGATTTGGAACTAACCCAAGGAACCTGCATTTTGCTGATGCCTCAGTGAGTTGCAGTAGAACAGTTGCTGTCTCTTAATGTCAGCAACATTTTAAAATTTGAAGTACTGTGAGCAGATACAGCCATGCCATCCAGTGAGCTGGTGGGTTCCAGCTGTAACTAAAAAAGTTTCTCACCCTCATCCAAACTGTCTTGTGTATAACAAGTTCCATGGCTGGTTATAGCCTTGCTTAGCAAGATGGAAAGCAGCATCCAAAAAAACCCAACCCAAACCAAAAATCACTGTTGTTTTGCTGCTCAGAGGCCTGTAATTCCATTTTCTTTAACAAAAAAGGGGAGGTCTTTCCTGCCCCCAAATAGAAGGCAAAAAGAAAACTCTGAAAGTAATTGTAGTCCCCTCTAGGGAAGAGAAGGGAGACTTTTTTAAACATGTCCCAGTTCTCTTGAGAGGAACAAGGGAGAATCTGGTATTGCTAGTCAGGAATCCTGTATGGCTAATCAGGTTTTAAGAAGGGATGAGGGGAGATCCTCCTGAAGAGACAAATGTTTTGATTCTGTGAAAATTCTGTGCCAAAAGAACTCTATTCAGCATTCTTTCCCCAAAGTTGTCCTTCCTGAATTCCCAAGAAGGGAGCCAAGTTGTGCTGCAGGTCCCATAATAAAAGCTCCTTTCTGCTCTTAACCAGCTTCCATCCATATCTACCCAAATTCATATCTGCATTGCAGGTTATTGGTGAAAGTGTCTATGGAAATCATGGAAACTTCCCTCTTTTTTCCCCCCCTGCACTCAGTATGTGCAAGTCCATCTTCTCACCTGTAGTCTTTGCTTCTTAGATTCACTTCTGTCAGCCTCTCTGCTGTCCAAGTTCCAGTTGGCTGAACAGTGGGGAGGGTGAACTCTTGAGTACAACCCTTTCTCTCTGCCCTCTCAGAGCACCCCAGAGGTGGGTAGGGAGGAGATGTGTGTCAGCTCTGTGCTGCCATAGCCCCAGTTCAACTCCATATGCAAACGGTTGTAGCTGAGGAATCAAGTGCATAAGCCTGTGCAGTGAATAAGCAGCCAGGGATGCAACTCCTCTGGTCAGGGGGAGGAACTCCTCAGTGTAATGATGATGAGAGAGGAAGGCCCTGCTTTCATCTCTTGGTGCCGTGACCTCTGTGCCATGAACATACTTAGTGCTGCTCAGAGGAGGCATTTTTGTCCTCTGCTAGTCACTTAGGTGAACCTGTTTCACTAGTATATGAAAGAATTCTAGAAAGCATTGAGCCCTACCAACTTAATAATGTTACCTTGATTCCTTGCACTGTTGTCTCCCTTGAGGAAGCTGCTCAGCTGTTGGAGGGATTCAGCTGAGCATCAGCAGGAGCTAATTTACCAGGGTCTCCTGGGAGGGACACTAATGTGGACAGTTCAGGTTAACAGTTGCTTTTTAGGAGAGAAAACTAAGCTCAAAGAACTGATGACAAAGAGAAGAGCACTGTTGAATGTGAAACCAGGGAAAATAGCCTGTGTAATTAGCAAGATGTGCTGCTGCTGAAGGAAATTAATGGGGGGGGGGGGCATGTGTCAGGGAAGCCAGCATTTAAGGTCAGGTCATGTAGAAGACTTAAGCAGTTTTTGCAAGAGAAGTTTTTTCACCTCAGTTGTTCACTGTGCCTGTCTCCTCAAAGTAAACCAAACTGGTCCTTCCAGGTACAGCTGTGCAGCACAGGGTGCTTTTGCTTGATTTCACTGCAAGTCCTAGAAGGGTTTTTGCCTGTGTCAAGGTAGCTGTACTCAGCCCTTAACTGCTGTCCATGTTCTTAGGACTTAGAAATGGAATGATAGAAACAAAAAGCCCTTAAGCTGATGATCTCAACTTCTTGGTGCCCTGTCTAAGGAGCTGGATGATGGACTACTCTGAAATACTGACCAGTTTCCTCTGAAAAATCAAGCCCCCTTTCCCCAAAAGACCCCAGCAAAGGAACTGAGTGTCCCTGACAGCAGAGGCATTGCAGTGCTAAGTGGGCACAGTTAGGTGGAGGGCATTATGAGATTTCTAGGCAGCGCAATATGCAGGCTTACTGAGAGTCCTGACATGGAAGATTCTGGTTTCCTATGTACACTGCTGTATTTGTGCATCTCCCCAAAACACAGTGACCTGTCCCCGTGGCTGAGAAGCTCTTACAAGCAGGATGTCAGCTATCAATTGGCTCTGCAAAGTGTTCTGGAATTCATTCTGAATATATTTTTGCTTTCTATGTGGAAAAATAAATAAGTATAAATTCTCATTTTATGCTGTATTTTGTACCTTAGTTGTGTTTGAAAATGTTTTGATTTTTGGAAACAATCAAAATAAAACAATGGCATCTTTGTATCCACTTGGCCTGTGTGACTGGTGACGCTCCACAGCTGGGCTACCTCCAACTGCTGGTCAGTGGTCCTGTTGGCTTGCTCTCCTACCTACTGAAACCACCTTTCCACAGAGGGTAGCTGCTCTCACCTTTCCCAGGATGTGGCTTGAGGCTGTTACAACTTAATTCCACCCCTACAACTCTTCCCAGCTCTGATGATTAACTGGAGTAGGCAAAACCCTCAGCCAGCCTTTCCCCCCTCTGGAATTGTTATACAATAGGCTTCAGGCTATGTATTGATCATAAAATTTATTTGCTGTTGATTGCCTTCTTGAAGTTCTTGGGTTTTTGATGATGACTCTTGAATTTCTTCTTTAAAGGGCCTGACTGTTTCTGTAGAGGGGGGAAAAAAAAAAGTTAATTTCCAAAAAGTTTATTTCCAAACCTCCAATCCAGCCCTACCTGAGATAGCTCCCAGGAGAAAAGCCTGGTGTGGTCTCCTTTACCAGTAGAGCCAGAACAAGCACAGCCCTGAGTGCTGAGCCAGCCCAGAGCTTCCCTTGCTTTCTCCCCTCCTCTGCCAGGCACAGGGCTTCATTAGATACAGTGATGGTCCCCTCATAGAAATGACCCCCTCAGCTTTCCAATTTGATGTGGTTATAAAGGATTCAGGGGCTGCCATGGAGAGTTAGAGGTGTGTCTATGTTTAACATCTGCCTGCTTCTTAAAGTGAGAAGCATCAGGGTATGTCCTGTAAGGGTTTAGAAGGTCCCTGTGATTTCAAAAGGGGTTTAACTAATGTTGATGTGTATGGGGAGGGAGGCTGTGGGACATGCTTCAGCCTCCCCATGAAGGCATCACACAGGAGGATCCCACCAGAGATGAGCTACTTGCACAGGCAGGAACATCCCCAGTTACCCCAGGCAGGATAAACAGTTGCTGGCAGTAACTCACACCTCAGATGCGAGTCAGTGGCTGGCACATGGGGACAGTCTACTCTCCTGAACAGCTCTGCACCTTCTGCCAGTTCTGGGCCAGGAACAGCTCAAACGCCTACGGGATGGGATCCCAGTTCCATGCTGCACGCAGCAGCGCAACTCCCACCTTTCCCCTTTTGTTGCCAACTGCTCTGCTGATGTCTGTTCTTCCACCGTTCACATCACCCTTCTGCTTGACCCCCTCCTCCTCGCTGTCTGTTGCAAAGTCATCGCTGCCCTTTGTGGTCTGTGGAGCTGCTGGGCTTTTTTCAGGGAAGAGTGCAGCTAAAATACAAACATTTAGCTCAGGATCAGTCCCTTGTGCACACAGGCTCTGCCTCCCCAACTTTACTTTGAGGGCATCTCAAAGGTGCTTTGCCGAGCTGCTTCCCATCTCCAAGCACAGATGGGTCACCACTGAAATAAGTGGGAAATAAACACACTGGTTTTATCAGAAAGGTTCCTAGTGCTCTCACTAGCCCTGTTATGGGACCCACACAGCACAGGCAGCTCTGTGGTGTCACATCTCTGCTCTCCCACAGCCAGGCAGCACTTCTAGAACCAGACAGACCAACCTCTCTCTGGCTCACGGCCTTGCTGAGAAACCAGGAAAGTAGAGATCCCTGAAGCAGCAAATCCCAGTGGATCCTATCTCCCTCCCCTGACACCCTACATGGTATTACTACATAGTGATAACTGCTATTTCTTGGTTGGTGGTGGCAAGCTTTTCCCAAAGCCAACTGGATGGAAGTCACCTGCCTCCAGCATGGGACCAGCAGGCAGCTTTATACAGAAGCCAGGAGAAAATCAGCCAACAAACGCCCTTGGGGACACAGAGGATACCAACATTCTTAACTCACGTGGGTACAGGTCGCTCATGCTGTCGTCCGTCTCCTCTCCATCCTCATCGCTGGACTTTGGCTCCCAGAACTCCTCTTTTCTGTAAGGCCGCCTGCTCCCGTTCATTTGGTCATCAGGGTGCTGCATCCGCTGCTTCTTCTGCCGCAAGCAGGCAGGGACATACTCCACTCCTTCCTTCTGGCACTGCTCATCTAACGGCGCGAGGTGTTGGGCAGCACTGAGCAACTTCACCCACACACCTTACTCCTTTCCATTCCTGGCTCTAGTTTATATTAAATGCGGCTCACGAGTACGTGAAGCTCCAACGCTAATACACATTCACGTGGCCTACAGCGATACTACTGATCGTGAAAGATGGGAAAGGTGTGAACACACAGACTGGGCCGGACGCATGAGCCACCCTTGCAGGGGAAGTTTCAGAGCTGCTCCTCTCAATAAGGATGTTCCAAGGTATTTGCTAGAGGCTGCTTGCTCCCTGCCTCTGGGATCTTCCTTCCCAGCTGTGGAGCACGCACAGCAACAGCAGCATGTTACTGTCAATCTAAAGAAAACGCATCTGCTCCCTTCACGTGGACCTACGGGCATCTCAACAGCTCAGGGGAAAAAAAAGCTGTCTGGTTCTATCTTCAGCAAAGGTACTTACATGTTTTTAGGGCCTTCTGATAGCGCTTCCCTTGGACATGCCGCAGAACATGCTCTGGAAACTTGTTGATGTGTCTGAGAGTGAGCTTGCAAAACAGCTGGTGTCTGACAGGCAGAGAAAGAAAGCCAGTGACAGTTTAACTGTGCTATTACTTAACTTTTCTCTCACAAGCACTGTGTTCAAAATTGATCCAAACACTTTATAAAGACTTCCCCGGTTGCCCAACACCCAAGAATTTGTAAATCTCAACCACTTTTATCTCAGACTAAACAAAGTGTGAAGCGTAACACACAGCAGGAGAATACATACAGATTCTTTGTGCTGGGCACTATGTGAGGCTCAAACTTGCCATAGTCAAACTCCCGGGCTGTCTTTATCAGCCGCTGGTACTTCTTGCCATTAGTGTAAGCCTGCAGCTCCGACAGCCGACACGGCATCTCGTGGCCGGTCAGACGGCATCTCACCTGAAGAGAAACGATGCCTGGTCAGGGAAGCCCCGGGAATTATCCCAGGGCTGGGGAGGGCAGGAGAGACCTGCCACCAGCGCCCACCTCCCCGGCCCTCCTCCCATTTCCACGGCGGGAGAAAAGCCTCTGGGCCTGGGAGCTCACTGGGGCCGATCCCATCTGTCGGGGGACCCTCCCTGGCCTGCTACCAGCTGGCCTCGTCCCGCCTCGCAGCCCCCTCTGGGGACGCGGTCTCGGCGTCCCCGCACGAACCCCTCAGGATGGCGGCCCCAGTCCCCCGCACGGACCCTCTCCGGGGGCGGCCCCGGCCCTCAAGCCACCCCTCAGCCCCGCACAACCCGGCCCCGGCCCCACCTTGCCCGGCTCCACCAGGCTGAGGAGCGGGTGCTGCCGCAGGAAGAGCCGCTCCTCCTCGGGCACCTCGGCCGCGGCCGCACCGCCGGCAGAGCCGGGCCCCGCCATAGCGCGGCGCCGTCAGACAGGCGCGCGCCTCCACTTCCGGTGCCGGGAGCCGCCGGATCCATAGAGAGGGGCGGGTAGAGAGGCGCCTGCCCGCCCCGGGGCATTCTGGGCCGGAGGCGGCCGGCGGCGAGGGGAACGGTGGTGACGTTGCTATGGTGACCGGGAGGCTGCTGCTGCTGGGCGCGGGGCCGCGGCTGCTGCGGGAGAGGGGCCCGGTAAGGGCTGAGGAGCCCGGGGCCGGGTGAGGGCTGAGGGGAGCGGGGCCGGGCTGAGGGGAGCGCGGCCGGGCCGAGTGAGGCCCCGCTCCCGTCTGGGGATCGCCCGGGCGTGAACCGGACTCGGCTCCCCGCCGCCGCCCCCCCCCTCTTCCGTTGCCGGGGCACGGACTTTGGCGACTTGGTGACCCCCCAGCATCGCGGCGTGGCGACCAGTTTCACTACGGGGGGCGAGTCGGCGCTAAAACCGAGCTGTAGATCTGCCCTTGTGCTTTTGCAGCGTGGCGGGAAGGGCTGGGAGCGGGAAGGGCAGGTGCTCGGCTGGCAGTTGTTTCAAGAACAAGTTCAGATGGCGTGTACGCCTGTTGACGGCACGGCTGGGAAGGGAAAGATCATTTTTCTGTGCTATACCCAGCTCTGGAACTGGAATTTGATTAGATTTTTTGTTTTAATTATAATAACCTAACCCGTAGCGTTCCACAGCTGGCTGCTCAGGTGAGACGTAAATCAACAGATGCACAACGTTCCATGCAGTCGTTGAGGCCACTGATACCGTGTAGATAGAAATTTTACAAAACAGAGGCACTACAAAAAAAAATCTTTATTTCATGTAGGCATCACACTGCTTGATCAGAAGAACATTTTTTGGATATCCCTTAAGTAAAGCAGGTTCTGGTCTGGTCCAGCAGAATAAAGGTAAGAAAAGATTTGCTGTTTCAACCTTAAACCCAGAGGTGGTATTTCCTGCAGAAATTTGACATCTCTCCTGTACAAATCCTACTCCTTTCTCTCTTTTTTTCCTTCAGATGTTTGTTTGAGGTTCTGCAGACCACGAAGTTCTACAACAGCTGCTGACGCATCAGGAGAGGACACCTTACTCAAATGGGGCCTTTTCCTGGTCCCTGTGACCGCCTTCTGCCTCGGCACTTGGCAGGTACAAATATTTCATTTTTTTCAAGAAATGAGCACTCAGGCTGTCAGATTTTTCTGTCTCTGACTGTTTACCCCATATAAGATTTGAATTAAAGATTTGCTGTTATTTTACCTTTCTGTTTTTCAAGTGTCCATTTGTAAATCTTTAAAGGAGATATTCTTATTTTTTACACTCGTATTTCAGTATAAATATTTCCTCAAATTAAAGTCAGTAGCCTCCATTTCCCTATCTCTCATTGCCCTGTTTTAGGCCAGGTCTGAGGAGAAACTTATGGTAAAGATTTTAAGCCTTGCTGGGGTTATTATATAGCTCTGTTTTACCATAGGGAATTACTTTTGTGTTTGTGTATTTTCAGATTCAGCGACGAAAGTGGAAATTGGATTTGATTGCACAACTGGCATCGAGAATTACATCAGAGCCCATCCCCCTGACAGTAGAGTAAGGAAACAGAGAGTTTATTGTCTACGGAATACTGACAATGTGCTAGGGGTATTTTTTATTTTTATATATACACGGTCCTTGCACTAATGAGCTTATGCTCAATTAAACTGCATGAAAATGAAGGAATGCAATGGGCATCAGGACACGCAAGCAAATTAGAAGTATAGACACTCTATTTGGTTTTTTACTTTTTGTTAAAGAATAAACGAAGGCTTCCCTATAGGAGACACAACTGGAGGTAAAAAGGACAATGTGGTACGATGTAAGTGGATCACACCATACGTAATCCTCCTAGAGAACAAGCAGTTGGTAGCTGCTGTCATGTCCCAAAGGGATCATTCCTGCCCCAGGGAATCTTGAATCAGTAGCAGATCCTGCCTCAAGCATGGAGCAGTTGTGTCAGAGACGAGAGAGATTTTTATGGTGGAAATGTTAAACTGGTTCAGTTGTTGGGTTACGAGGTCTGGGGTGGGAAATGGTCCCTGTTGGCTGGAGGCACCTGCAGCATGCCCACCTGCTGACTGCCTGTGCCTGCCGGTGACTCACAGCACCGTTTTACAGGTGCCAGGAACAAGAACTGCTCTCTGGACACTCATGATCATCTTGATTTAATTCAGTGTCATAGTAATAAAATATTAAGCCAGCTGCTTATTCCATGAGGCATTTGCCAACTGGATCTAGAGTGAACCATTAGGGAAAAGGAGAATCCCAAGATAAAATCCCCTAGTTTGGTTTGCCTGTTGCAGCCGTGATTTTGTTTTTGTCTTGTTCTACGCAGCCCCATGGAACTGAAGGAGCTGGAGTACAGACCTGTAAAGGTCCGAGGGCGTTTTGACCACTCCAAGGAGCTTTATATCTTGCCACGGTCACTTGTGGACCCTGAGCGAGAAGCCAGAGAAGCTGGGCAGCTGACATCCCACCCAGAAAATGGAGCAAATGTCATTACTCCTTTCTACTGCACAGAACTGGGGTAAGTTCTTGAAAGTCAGGGTTTGTGTGAGCAACTGCTGTTTTGAAAAGCTGCATCATGGTGATTGGGTTGATAGAAATCACTCCTTCTCCCTTAAAAGGCATCTCTCACAGTCTGTGAGGTCACTGAGGCTTGATTTGAAATTGTACTCAAATTCCACTATAATGTGCCCTCAGATGCCAAAAAAAGTGGCACCAGACGTAGGGGTTGGTTCTTTCTTTGGTACTTAGTTCTCAGCAGCAGCAGAGATAAATTTCCTTTCACTCATGAGCCTGCTTTTTTATGTAACTTTAGGATCACAATTTTAGTCAACCGAGGATTTGTGCCAAAAAAGAAATTGAAGCCGGAGACGAGGCTGAAGGGACAGGTAAGGGGGATACAGGGAAGGTCACGTGTCCCTTTCTGCCCTGGGATTACCTAGAGGCACCTCTGACAAACCCAGACAGACAGTGGCCACATTCAGTATCAACGGGAGGTTACTTGAATAGTTATTGCACCTTTCAGAGAAAGCAAACCTCTTCTCCTTTTTAAGTAAATGATGTTTTCTACAACCAAGGAGCAGTTCTTGATCTGCTGGTTTCCCTGCTGTGTTACAGCAGTGCCCCACCAAGGGGCACAACCACTTGGTTTATACCCAGACCCCACAAGTTCCCCATTTTTCTACCAGGACCTGGTATGCCAGAATAGCAAACAAACCTTGAAAGATTCCTTTTTTTTTCTCCTCTGCACTTCTCTTCAGATTGAAGATGAAATTGATCTCACTGGGGTGGTGAGGTTATCAGAAACCAGGAAACCTTTTGTGCCTGAAAATAACATTGAGAAAAACCGCTGGCACTACCGTGACCTGGAGGCTATGGCGCAGGTGACGGGTGCTGAGCCCATCTTCATCGATGCAGATTTCAGTAAGTCACAGAGGAACCCAACCCCATGTCCATTTTGCATCAATCTCCCACCTTTTTCATCCAGTTATTTCCCCATGGCACCTGGAAAGGTAGAATCATAGAATCATTTAGGTTGCAAAAGACCTTTAAGATCTTGGGGTGCCTTAAGAAAAGTGTGGCCAGCAGGCTGAGGGAGGTTCTTCTCCCCCTCCGCCTTAGTGAGGCTACCTCTGGAGTATTGGGTCCAGTTCTGGGCTCCCCAGTTCAAGAGAGACAATGAACTACTGGAGAGTCTGTCAGAGGCTCCAAAGATGCTGAGTGGCTGGAGCATCTCTCTGTGCAGAAAAGGCTGAGAGCCCTGGGGCTGTTCAGCTGGAGAAGAGCAGCCTGAGAGGGGAGCTGAGCAATGCTGAGCAACAGCTAAAAGAGGATGGGGCCAGACTCTTTTCTTTCACTGTTGAGATTGAACTTGTGCACTGTGTTGTACCTGCAGGAAGCACAGTCCCGGGGGGGCCCATTGGAGGCCAGACAAGAGTGAGCCTGAGGAACGAGCACATGCAGTACATCATCACCTGGTGAGGCACCTGGCCCCTGCTGGCCTCATCTTCCAAGGGTTCTTTGCTTGACAGTCTTCCTCCTGCATCAGGGAGTGGATGAGCTCTTACTCTACAACAGCCTAAAGTTTTAACCTAAGCAACAGTTGCACAGTGACTAGAAATCAATTATTTGAAACTTGCTGATTCAAAATAATATTTGAAACAACTGTTTTATTGCACCAGAGCTGACTTAGGGAGATCTGCTCCGTCTTGCAAAGCTGTAAACATGCAGTTTTGTTTTCTTTCCTAGGTACGGCTTATGTGCTGCAACTTCCTTCTTGTGGTACAGGAAATTTATACAGAAGATACCACTGTGAGGGGAAGGGCTCCTGTCTTCTGTGCTACAGCCAAGAGCAGACCTGTACAGCAGAGTCTGAGCAGCGCTCAGGTAGTGAACCACTCAGTTGGAGGGCAGCTGTCAAGCTGCAAATAGACTGGAAGCAACTGAGCAGCCTCTGGAGCTCCTACCAATGTGATTCTGGCCGGAGCCTGGAAGCACCAAACTGCAAAATTTTCAAGTGTCCGTTGAGCGTTCTGCATAAATCAGCTTCACTCAATCTCCGGGATGCTTTTCTATTGTGGTTGGCTGTAAATGATGAAGTTTTAACTTCTCCACTGCTGTGTTTTCCAAAAGATCAGAGGATTTTGTAAATCAGTTTCTTTGTGCTGAGTGGTCATTCCTGAAGTCACGAGCTGGTCACAGTGGTTGCAGCAGAACAAACACTGGGGCTAGAAGTGCCTGTTTTGTGACTTGTGTTGTGTATCTCACATCTCAACAGGGACTAACCTTTAATTCAGATCTCTGTGGATACTTAGCCTTGCAGGAGCACAATGAGGACAAGCACAACCAAGCAGCTACCTCAGCTGGAGCCTTACCCAACTTGGGAGCTCCCCCCCTGTGCCACAAGGCTGTCAGGAAAGAACATGGTCTACATTCTTCCCCCACCCCTCCAGCCTCCCTTCATTGACTACTGCTCTGCAAGAGGCATCACAGACCTACTCATAGGGAGTTCCCACCTGCTTAGCCTGGTAAAGTGTTGTAACATCCCCAGTGAAACCAAGTCCAGGTGCTAATGGAGATGATGTAGGGCTATTTCCAGTTGTGACATCTGCATAAGCAAGCTCAGCTCAAAGTCAGAACTAGCCCGGTCACACAAGCACATGTAGCTGAGCTGTTGCTGTGTTGTGTGTTCAGAAAGGAGTTGTAACAGGACTAGTAGTAGTTCAGAGCAATAACCTGCTCTACATAGCTGTCCCTGGGCAGCACCTTCCAGGTACTGGATGGAAGGCAATGCTGGTGTGCTACCCACTGCCTGGAACACTCCCCTTAAGAGACCAATGAAACTTCATCAGGGGGTTTATTCTCTTTATGTACAGAAACATGGTAGCAATCCAGTACATCTTCAGCCCAGCTTAGTAGCCAGCTCTTTAGCCTTGGCTTTTTCGAGCTTAGCAATGCGAGCCACCGATTTTGGACCCAAGACGTTGCCGCCCCAGTGACGACGGATCTGCAAAGAAGAGAGAACAGGTCAGAAGCCTCATACTATCTCTTACTACATCACTCCAACTTGATCAATCCCACTCGCTTCTGCACAGCTGAAGAGCTCTCTCTCAAGCAGTGAACTATATTTTGGGGCAGCGGAGATGCAAGAGTTAAAAAAAATCTCTCCCCTCGTGTTAGCTTCTGGACCTGGGGGGATGGAGTTGAGCCCAGCAGAAACTGTTGCCCTCTCTACAATCCTAGTCCTGAGACAGCTCCGTTTCCTTGTAACTCAGAGACTGTGCTCACATTTTACCTCACCCTCAGATAAAAGACACCGATACGCTGTACGCACATCTAGGAGCTTATGGCACTATGTCTGCATCTCACTGGGAAGCTTTTGGAGATGTTAAGAGCACGATGTAGAAGATAAGGCTGTCAGGAGAGTCTTACCTCATCGTATCTGTCGTTATAGTTGGTCTTGACAGCCTCCACCAGCTTAGCGAGGGCTCCCTTATCCTCCCTGTTGGTGACAGTTTTAGTTGTAGACTAAATTTAACATTTTCCATACATCTTTTGCATCAGGATTTAAGAGCTTGTAATGGGAATGCGTTTTCAGGTTAAGCAAAAGCATCATTTGCCAAGGGTTAACCAGCCCAACCATCAATGCTTTAGAAACCTGTGCTGCTCAGATTAAGTTAGTAGTTCCATCTACAAATTTTAGACTAATGATCCATTTTGGTAAGACAAAGGAATCTGTATCTTTAGAATCTTGAGGTCTTAATACAAAAGAACATCTATATTACTCATTATAGAAGCAATATTTTATTTAGTTTCACTACTTTAGAGACCCAAGTTTGCTGTCCACCTGCCCATGCTTACGGGCAGTTTGCCTTCTCCACCTCAGAGAATGAAGCCAGCACTCAGAGTACTTACGGGTTAACTTGGGTGAATGCAACAGAGGTACAAGTTTTCCTGTGGACCAGTCTCCCCAGTCTGGCTTTGCCCTTGATGATGCAGTATGGCACCCCCATCTTGCGGCACAGCGCAGGCAGGAAGACCACCAGCTGAAAAGAAAGGGAGTGTGCTTTGTAACCGAGGGAAAATATCTTCTTGATATCTATATCATCCTGGGCTGTGGCAATTGCTCAGTGTTAAAAAGCTCGTTTTGCTCTTCACTGTTGAGTCAGGTGAAGAAATTCAGACATCATTGCAAGGGCCAAGCCTCACTGTAATACCAGGACAACTACATACATGTGTAAGTATTCCAGTTCTGGTAAATGCCACTTCTTGTGCATTCTCTTTTCACACAATTGTTTCCATTTTCACCCCAAGCCCAGTTCTGACCTCAGCTGAAGCTGGCCAGGTAGCTTGTAACAGGTACCAGCCAGTATGCTCACCTCAATGGGGTCCACGTCGTGGGCAATAACTACAAGCTGAGCTTTCTTGTTCTCTACCAGAGTTGTGACACTGTTGATACCTGAAAAACAAATTATAGATAAATTTTAATTCCACTCAGTCTATTTTCAGAGCTTTCATGCAGGACTCTTGAAACCAGCTCTGATTTCACAGTGCAGCTTCATTATGACGTCAGAGAAAACTTGTCACATCCACTCAGTAGCACAAGAAAAGATATTCCGTGGACAATATGCTAAAGCTCAGGGTTAAAAAGCTCGTCTATTTTGCTCTTCACTTTGAGCTCAGGTGAAGAAATTCATACATCATTGCAATAGCTTGTCCAATCCCATTTGGAGGAGGTTACCACTGCTCACCAGTTTCCTCTCTAACAAGTCACCACGCTCCCAAACGTGCCAGTGGCCAAGCCCATGGACAAAGTTACCTGCTCGCAGGACTGGCGGCCGCTTGGTTGGTGCATCTCCCTTTCCTGCAGCTTTCTGCTCAGCACGGGCCAGGAGCCTCTGCTTCTTCTCTTGCTTGTTTTCTGGCCTGTATTTGTGTGCCAGCTTCAGAAGCTGTGTAGCTGGAAGAGAACGTCTACTAGTTAGTTGTGTGACCTAAAAACGCCCCCTAAGCATTACTTTAAGCCTGCAGTGCATCAGCGATCTTGGTGGTCGTTGTCATCAAGTGTATTCAGACAGCAAAAGGTTATCATCACTTGCACAGTGCGGGAGCAGAACGGGCAGAGCAGAGGCCTTGAGAGCCATATTTACCTCTGCGGGCAGCGAGAGCTCCTTCACCTCTTGGGTGAGGACATGCCTGGGGACCCCACAGCAGTTATGGTTAAAGGTGCTACACTTTCTCCTGTAAAGCAACATCTATGAGCAAGTTCCTCTACACAGGCTGAAAGTTTCTTGCATAGATACTGTCACCTGAAAGAGACTATTTACTCCTTTCACAGAAGACCCTGAAGTCGCTTCTTCCTCCATTTCAATGCCAGCCTGCAGGATGCTGGCTTCCCCCCAAAGCCTGCTCACACTGATCTCAGACCGATAGACAGTTAAAAGAACCCTACATGGTTCTACATCGAGCTGGAAGAATGGAGTGTGATGGAAACATGCAGTTAACCCTGGGTCTGGCTCAGTAAGTAGGAGCTGTGGTTTTTCCTGTTCCCTTTTTGAAGTACACAGCAGCCAGCAAGATTTAAGCCAGCAAACTCAGACAGCAGCTTGCTGCTGACATCATCCCAGTCCCTATTAAAGCCTCCCGAAAATGCTTCCAAAGACACTATCCAGCTCAACTTTAAGTGTTATTTTGCCTTCTTTCCTCTTTGAGGTGTGTCCCACTAACGACTCCGGTCAAGACAACTTTGCAGGGCACATCCTTACCTGTCTGGCGGTCCAAAGCCTGAGTGAACTGGTTAATGGCAGGAGGCACCTTCAAGCGTTTGTACAGGATGGATCTCTGGCGCTGCAGCCTGATGTAGCGTGGCCATTTCACAAAGCGGGTGAGATCACGCTTCGGCTGGATATCCTGTCCTAAAAATACAGACTTTAACTCAAGGCTGTTCCAACCCCTGCAGCAAGGCCAGGGAAGAGGAAGGAGTGCATCAGTGATCTTGGTGGTGATGTGTCAGCACGGTCACTCAGATAGCAAATATTCTTTCACATCATCTGCACACCGTATGAAGATGGCACTAAAGCAACCTGAGCCGATTGTACAAACCACAGCACGTACAAAGGGGCAAGATTCATCCCAAAGAACCACATAACAAATATTTACAATATGGGAAATTCAGCAAATTGTCCATAGCCCCCTTCTCATAAGTGATGAAAGGCAGCTCTTAATCGCAGGCCTTCACCACTCTCTCCACGTTAACACGCTTTTGTTCACTATTTATCTGTCCATAAAACAAAAAACCCTCGAGCGAGCAGCCCAAACATCCACTTACTCACCAATGCCAAAGTTCTTCGGCCTCTTTTCAAAGAGGGGGTTGACAACCTTCTTGGCCTCCTGCTTCTTGACTACAGCAGGGGCCGGTGCCACCTTCTTGCCCTTGGCCTTCTTTCCTTTCGGCTGCAAGGAAGAAAAACACGCTTTTCTTTCTTTCGTCTCCAATACTCCCATACTGAAAAGCCATTTCAGCCCAGCTTAGAAATGCCTTTTCCCAGACATTTCACCACCCCCGCAGCCTCCCAGCTCTTACAGAGAGACAAAATCTTTCAGCTATTAAGACTTATGAGCCACCCCGAGCGGGACGCCGTTTCAAACCGCACGCTGCTCTCCTCGTCCGGGCTGCCCAGGAAGCGACTGGCGATCCCTGACACGGCGAACGGCCCTACCGCGGGTTTCTGTCCACCGAGCCCGGCCCAAGATCCGCCCTACACCGGGAACAGCCCTGCAGGCCGGCCGGGCTCCCCCGCTGCACCCACACGCCCAGCCGGGCGGCGCCGCGCTGCGTGTCCGCTCTGCTGCAGGCGGGCAGGCCCAGACGCGGCCTCCCCCCTTCCTCCCCGCTGCCCGGATTGCGGGAACCAAAAACCCCTCCGCCATCCTCCCTGGGCTGCCGAGCACCCGTGCGGCCCTCCCTGCCGGGCCGCAGCCCTGCACTAAGGGCGGATGGCGGCGGATAGCCCCAGCCCCGGCCCGCTCCCACCGCCACTCACCATCTTGGCCCGCGGAAGAGAAAGGCGGAGCGGTGCATGCTGGGAAGTCTATGGGCCGCGAGCTCTCGCGAGAGCGCGGCGCGCGGGGCGGGGCGGGGCGGGCGGTGGCGGCCATGGCGCAGCAGCGGGTGCTGCCGCAGAGCAAGGAGACGCTGCTGCAGTCCTACAACAAGCGCCTCAAGGATGATGTCAAGTCCATCATGGACAACTTCACCGAAATCATTAAGACGGCCAAGGTGGGCCTGGGCTGTAGCCGAGCTCCCAGGGGAGGGGGACCGGGCCCGCGAGAGCGCCCGGGTTCCTGAGGGGGCGGAGGCGGGGTTTCCCTGGGGACAGCTCTGTGGGCAGAGCCGGGCCCCTGAGGGCACAGCGGCGCCCCTGAGGGCATGAGCCGGGCCCCTGAGGCAGGCGACGCGGCGACCTTCCTCCTCGAGGATAGCCATGGGGGAAGAGGGTTCCGTCCTCAGGGCGGGCGGGGGTCAGCTCTCTCCAGCTGCTGCCGCCTCCCTGCTTCTACCTCAGGCCGTGCTGCTGAATGGAGGACAACCCCAGAAGCAAGCAGGGAGGGTAGGAAGGGTGATAAGTGGCTGCTGTAGAGGGATTCCAGGTGTGGGCTGAACTGAAATCAGATGCTTTAGAACACAATAATCATCTGTCAGGATTTTAGTATGTAAAGGTGGATATTTATACTTTTTATTTTAGATTGAGGATGAAACTCAAGTCTCTCGAGCAACCCAGGGTGAACAAGATAATTACGAGATGCATGTCAGAGCTGCAAACATTGTGAGTAGCATCTACTGTTCAAATCAGTGGGCAGCACATCCTTCGGGTATTGTTGGGAGCCTTTATAACTCCCATGAGCATTGCTTCTACAAGAGTAACCTGATATTTGGGGTGTCTTCTCCAGGGAGAAAGGGTAGCCTGGCTTGTCAGCTACAGGCTTCTGACAGAGTCTTCACATAATATGGGAGTTTCTACTTATTTGAGGCTTGGGCTGGGGGAACACCTTGGGAGATATTGTTTTAGAACTGAAGCCGAGCACTGGTTTGATATACTATATGTTATGTGATTTTTCTCCCCGTTACAAGGTCCGAGCTGGTGAGTCCCTGATGAAACTTGTGTCTGACCTGAAGCAGTTCTTAATCCTGAATGATTTTCCCTCTGTGAATGAAGCTATCAACCAGCGCAACCAGCAGCTGAGAAGCTTGCAGGAGGAATGTGACAAGAAGTTGATTGCACTACGGGATGAGATCTCCATTGACCTGTACGAGCTAGAAGAAGAATATTACTCTTCCAGGTACAAATAGGGCAGTGGACTTCTGCCTTAGGACTCTAGCCCTTTTGGGGTAGTTAGTCCAGAGGTTTAGTCCTTAGAATATAGGTCTTGAGAATGTTCCCAACAAAATTTCACTTCTGTTTTTAATTAGGTCAGACTCTTTTCTGCAACTAAAGCAACTGCCTTTTCCCTATATGTACCCTACAGGGTATAAATGTCATGGTGAAGGAGGTATTCACAGCATCCAACTCTAAGGTGATTGCTTTAGTTGTCTCGATTTGACAGATAATTTGCTTAGGCCACCTTTGTAATCATTGTAAAAGGAGATGAATTGCCTTGGGGTATAGGCTTCAGTCTGAGTATCCCTCTGGAGGAGCCTCTGTCTCTCTCCTTAGAGGGCCCAGCTTGCTGAGCTGGGTCCCCATGAGATCACCATGTCTTTGTGCTGAGTTCCTTCACAAGTGACCTGGTTACACAGCGTGCCTTGTCCCTTTGCCCCCGGCTGCCTGGAGTCCTGTCAGGGGAAACATTTGAAATGAGCAAAAAAAAAAAAAAAGGCTTGCTCAGTTTATTTGAATTATGAAGTATTATGATAGGATTTTCTATGGAATAATGACTTATTACTGATTTATTTGTGGGATTTTTAATATTTTTTAAACACACTTTTTCTTAGAAAACAGGCTTTAGAGATTGCAGACGCTTTATATTTTTTTTATTTTGTCATGCACTCCAGCACTTCTAGTTGATGATGCAGTAAATGAAAGCAGGAGAAAACAGAGGATAACCTGATTATTTTGGCTGCACTTTCCAAGCTAAGTGAAGTCAGTGCAATAATGCTGTGACTTCTAAACAGAAAACTTTTTAAAATCTTATTTAAAATTTTAATGACCAGGTTTTCTATTTTTGCCTTTCCCTTCTTTCTAAAAAGGCTGAATGCCTGTAACCCCAGCTAAGTCAGCTAAACCCCTAATTGCTAGTTAGGCCGTTGTTTATGAGTAATTTATATATTTTAAGAGTAAAAAGATAGTGATATGACATGTTAGGAACTGCTAAGACATTGGAAGAAACTAGAGGTACAAGTTTAGAGTTGTTTTTACTCAGTTTTTAGGGGGGGGGTGGCAAGGAATCCTAGAAACATCTCAGCAGTGAAGAGCGATGGTCGCAAAGCCCAGCACCAGCCCAGGCCCTGCCAACTCAGGGGTGCACCCGCTGCCTGTGCTGCTTGCGGTGTAGCAGTGAGCTGCATCCAGAGTGCTGTGCTGTGGGCTGGGCTGGTCGTGCCTCCTGCGTGCCAGACGTGCTTCTCTCAGACTATCACCAGACTGCCACCGCTCCGCGTCAGTTGCTTTATCTTCTGGACTAAGGGGTTCTGATCATGCTGGCATGGTCTGTTCACCTGCCTGGCACCAGATGCCACATAAAGCAACCCTTTTGTGACAGAACTAACGTCGGAGCACAGACGTTGATATAAACAGATTTGCCTTTGTGCTTTCTTGTAAGACTGATGACAAGGTGAGGAAACTTGGCGGCTCTACAGAGCTATGATCCTTTTGCTGAAACCTGTTATCATGTAGCACTTAGTTGTTTGCTTTTAGCACTTCTGTTCTCTTCTTGTGCTCTTTCCTGTCTTTTTCTGCACCAAAGAAATTGTGTGTGTGTAAATATAGAAAGAGTGATTTATTCAATGTCCTTTTATAATTAGAATACCAAGATATTTTCAATGGAACCTTATTATTTAATGTGGGGGGAAAAAGGGTTTCTGTTATGTCATGTAGTTGCGGGGTGATAATCATGTCTAAGTGACTACAAACACAAGGTCCAGTTTGCCCACTGTGCTGTCCTGGGAGCCCAGCTGGGGTTGTCTCTGCACAGTCTGTTATCTTCTCGTGAGGCTTGATCCCACAGGATCTGTAAAGAGGGGTGCAGTCCTGCAAGGCCAGGACATGGGTTCTGTACTGCCACACTGCTCCCCCACGCTCCAGTTTTCCTGAAGGTCACTGGCTGGTTTATTTTGAGTTGTCCCTGCAGGGAACGCTGTAGCAAAGCGAGCTGCCTGCCGCAGCCACCTCCAGGTGCTGCAGAGCCTGGAGCTGCCCTGAGCTGCATAGTTTATTTGGTGTCTGTGCAGGGCTCCCAATGGCTGTGAAGAGTCTGTGGAAGGGAATGTCTCCTGCCCAGTGTTTGTCCCTCTGCTAAAGGGGCTTAGGAGGCAGCTCCTTGCCCACAGCGAGCAGCTGATAGGAGGGGCCTCAGTTGTAGGGTCAGGTTTCATTATGAGGCTTTTTGTGTGTACGTGGGGGTTTGGTGAGGTGACCTGAAAGCAGGTCCTTGAAACTAAAGCTGAGGAGATTTCTTTGAAGGAATCTTTGCTTTCAGTCCACGTGTTCATGTAGTTTCCTAGATTTGCTCCTCTGAGAGGGAGTAGTGAAGTCCTATCCATGTGCTGAGAAACTTTCAAAGGACAGCAGCAGGTTGGGCAGTGCTGTTGTGGGCTGTGTTTGAGGAGTGTCACATGGCAGGCGAAGCTTAGCCTTGTGGAACTGTTCTAACTGGGGCAGCAGGAGAAGCAGTTATGCTTCTGATGCAGCTAAAATGTTGTCGGTAACTCCCCTGCCAAGATTTGATGGATGCTGTGGGCAGGTTCCTGGAGAACCTGAAGTCTGAGGGTGACAGAAAAGGAGTTGTAGTTCTGGTTCAGTCCTGAAGGTCTTTGCTAATTGAACCCAGCCTCAGTGTGTGCTGGGGACCATAGGGAAGGGTGATCTTCCAAGGGATTTACAAAGACTCCAGGTATACAACCTGTATCCACTGCCTTCTCACTCCCGCTGCAGAAGCAGCTGGGTGATGCTGCCAGAAAAGAGCTCAGGAGTAGGTGCTTGCAACTGGTGCTTTGTGTGCTTATTCCCCAACACGTTAACTTTAAGCCCAGCTTGTCTTCTCTCAGCCTAAACTTGCATTTATGTTCCACTGCTCCCTCCTCTGAGATCGCAGGAGCTGTCTTGAGCGTGGGATTAGATTTCAACATGTTTCATGTTTGTGCAATTTGAAGTGTCTCATATTTCTACACTTAAAATATTTCCCTAAGCATCTATTCAAGTCCATACATTAAAGATGTAAATAAAGCTGCAACGACAAAATCACCTGACCCACTGGGTTTGTTTTACTCTGAACACAAGCTGCTTTCTGCTCCAGCACTTGCCCTGTCTTGGATGTCTCCTGTGTGTGCAGCTCCTTTGTCTCTTTGGAATTTGTTTTGGTTTTGTTTCAGTTTCTTCCATCATATTTCTTTTCAGCTTTGACTCTTCCATGTGGTGTTTTCCTCAGAGCACAGGCAATTATTAGCCAGTTGTTTAAAACCATTCCTTTCCCAGCCAGCTGTATAGGCTGTAGTGGTCAAACCCAGCACGCTGCTTTTAGAAGAACTGCTAGCTCAGGTTCTGCTGGCAGTGGTAGGAGCCATCAGTAGTTTATAACCAGGCTGAGGAGCTTCAGTAGAAGACCCAGACCTTCTGTGGAGTTCTTTATTGAAAGGGCAAGGGTGCAAATAGGTTTTTTTCTTTATCATAACAGGGGCAGGCTCTAAAACAATTGTGCTAGCTTTAAAATTTAGAGCAGGACTTTTACTTTTGTTTCTTACATAGGTTGTGATCTAATTCCAAGTAAAACATTTAATATTGGATTAAGTCCTGGCCTCACTCAAATCAGTAGTAGAACCTCATGTCTTTGAGGTGCCAGGACTCCAGCCCAGATCTCTTCAGGGACTTAGAGCATCTGGATTAGAATCGAGCCACTGTCTCACTTTGTAGCAAGGGTTTCTGTCTCTGAAGTTCCCCTGATCCTCACCAGGCCCATGAGGTTCAAGACCAGCCCTTAAAGGTGTCTCAGGGAAGGCCAGTGTCGCAAGATTTGTGGTGAATTTGTGATCACAGACCTTACATCCATTAATGTTTTTTTTTGTCATTTTCTTAATGCTTTGCTTCTGTCTTGCTTCCCCCACCCTTCCCCTCCCTCCCCTCCTCTCTTACTGCACCCGCTGTCTCTCCTTACTGGGGTTGGTTGCTTTGGAAAGCTACAGTCTTTGTGACAGCAATGATCTTCCACTGTGTGAAGCCTACTGGAGACAAGACTTCGACACGCTGTCCCCCGAAAGCCTCACCATGCCTCTGGCAGCTGCCACAGCAGAGCAGAGCGTTGCTACCTCCCAGAGCTCGACCCCATCGCACCCTCACGTGAACGGGCACGGGGCAGGCCCTGCCGAGCACTCCTGAAGAGGATCCTCTGCTGCCAAACACCTTCCTCCCGGTGGCTCTAAGTCTTCCTCCTGCTGTACTGAGCAAGCGTCTCTCCCACTGTCGGGAGAAGGCACTGGAGCTGTGCCTGCAGTTTCTGCTCACTGGATGGCCACGGTGCTTTCTCCAACCCCTGGACATTGCCACGAGTGTTCCTTTCCCTTAAGAGAATGTGATAAGTAAATACAAAGTTGATTGTTCTAACACATTAGAGTTAGGTTTGCTTTTATGTGACAGTTCTGTGCAGAGTTCAGTAGAAACCCAGTTTGTTTCCATGTGAATCTCGCTAAGTACACACTGGAGTGTTGAGGGTTGAATTCATTTGGGATAAACTTGAGACAAATGTGGGGATAGTGAGTGTTTGGGGGTTTTTACCCTGCTTCCCTTGGACGTTCTGGCTGCTTTAAAGCTCTCTCAGGATGGCATCTGACAACCTCCTTCTACTTAATCAGTTAGAATCTTGCAGTGTTTTGTAGGCAGCAGCCTCTGCTGTCGGAGCACTTCACAAATCTGCCTGCCCGCTGACGGCCGTTCGGGAGGAGGCTCTCGGGACAGACACCCTTGCTGAAGAGCAGTGTTGCTCTCCCTTTGGAAGAGGGAAGGGCAGACAGCATCACACCCAGGTATTGACAGCACCGCTTGCTCAAGGCCACAGAGAGCAGCAGCGATGTGCTTTTGTTACTCCAGTTCCTTTTTCAGTGTTTACACAGAAACTCTCTCCTAACACACCTGAGCTAACATGGAGCCAGCATGTACCTGATCGATAGAAATGAGATGACTGAGCTGCACGGAGCGATGAAGGGTGCTCTGCTCCAACCCTGCTTTCCTTCCAAAGCACCACGCTTGGTGCTTTGTCTGCAGCTCTTCAGCAGCTCCATGCTTCTTCTGCCCTTTCCCTTGGCAGTAGTTCTGCATTGACTCCAGCTGTGTGGCTGGAAGGGCTCGTAGTTGAACTGGATTGGTGTCGTGGGTGCCCCAGAGCTGCGGGTGTGTTCCCAGCAGCAGAGCTGCAACCTTCTGCTGTAACATCTCATTTCTTAGGATGTGAATTTTGCTATCTGTTTTGTTTTGTTTTTCTTCCATTCCATTTATTTTTGTAATGAGGTGGTTTAATAAAACTAACTCTTTCGTATGCTTTTTAAAGTGTGTGTTTTCAGCCACCAGGCTCTATGACAAGACAACGCTATGTGCTTGGGAGAAAACCCCGCTCCTTGGTGGCTGGGGCCATGGAGGGACTGCGGTCCTCCCCCTGCCCAGAAGCCATCGTTACCGTTAAACCGCTCCGAGCACCCTGGGGCCGGGTCCGGCCCCTCTCCTCCTAAAGAAGGGTCTGGCACCGCCGAGCCGCAGCGCTACCCGCGGGTGGCTCCGGGGACGGCGGCCCCTGGAGATGGGGGCAGCGGAGCGACCCGCAGCCGCTCACATGGGAGGCTCGGCCGCAGCAGAGGCAGAGCCGGCGGCGATACCGGCGGGCGCTCCGCTGGCACCGGCTCTCGGGACCCGTTTCTGCCGCGCAGCCGCTCCCTGCCCGCCGCGCTGAGGTCACTTCCTGCGCAGCGCGCTGACGTCACTTCCTGGCGAAGGCGCTGCACGAGGAGGATGCTGGGCGCCTCCTGATGCTCTGAGGGGCGGGCGGCGCGTCCCGGGTCCGGCCGGGGCTCTGCGGCCCGAGCGAGAGGGGCCGGGGCGGGCATGGCCAGCCTGGCCGCTCAGGACTCCTACCTGCAGGGCTTGGCGAGGAAGGTCTGCGCGCAGCGCGCCCCGGAGTCGCGGAAGAGGAAATGGGGTAACGGAGCTGTAACGCTTCGGTTGCCGGAGCCCCCGGCTGGCTGGGGGGAGTCGGGGCTGGGTGCAGCATTGCCTGGCCCGGGGGAGTGGCCTTGTGCCGTTATTGGCCCGTGGAAGCGGAGATGGCCTGTGACTTCGTACACGTGGTGACTGGATGTGGGAGAACTGGGATTTCACTGAAGCGCACAAGCGTGTTTGGCCTGTTTAAATACAGAATTTTTGAAGACTGAGCTATGCTGGGGCTTTAACCTTCAGTAATAACTGAATGCTTTGAAGTGGGAATGCAATACTGCCCTGTTTCCTGTCATTTGTATTTGTCTTCTAGTGTCTAAGCCAGGCCAGCCCGAGGATGCTGGTGGGCAGCTCAAGAAAAAGAAGAGGAAGAAACCCAGGAAGCAAGATGAGAAGACAAACGCTCTTTCAGTCAAACAGGTGGCATCTAACACCAATAAACCCACTCCAGGACAGAAAGCAGCCCCTCAAGCCAGCAAATCACTTCCACAGGGTGTTGCACAGAGCAAAAATGAGAGTTTGGTGACAGGTAAGAATCCCAGAGTTGCTCTTCTCTGGTTAAAGTTACCTAAGCTGAGGTGACTGCTTTTCAGTTGCTTCAGACATGTATAATTTGAAAAGCCTTTAATCTCAGCTGAACTACAAACATCTTTGCTTATTTCCTATGCCCTAAGTGTACAAATGTACATCAGTTTGTAACGTCATCACCGGGAGGCTCTTTGGGGATTGCGTTTAAACTGAATCACAGAATTGTTTTGTATTTGGGTAACTCTGGGAATGGCTGCGTGGATGCAATCTCTGCCACGCCAGGGTGGCTTTCCAGTATGGATCTGAAAAACCTGGTCGGAAAAAACAAAAGATGTCCTTGGCATCTTTGTTTCCTCCAGCTTAGCACTTGTCTTCTGGCTCGTCAGCAGCCGCAGGGAGTGCCAGGCTGCTCTGGCTGGTGGTGTTGAATGATTGTAGGGATAGAAAGAGAGGAATTCTGGAGAAACCAATGAAACAGACATTCTCAGTTTGTTTAAGTTTTTTCTGTTCTATTCATAGCATCTAAAATGTTCTCAGAGGTTTTCCCTTGGGCGTAAAAAGTTCTGCTTATCTACTGCTGTCTTTTAAGTATTTTAATTTTCTTCCTCTCATTTTCAGGGAGCAAAAGTGAACTGGATTCACCTTCTTTTTCTGCAATGAATCTCTTGCGTCAGAAACTACATGAGAAGATTAAAAAAGCTTCTGGACAAGTATGAGAACTCCTAATATATTTATATCCATATGTGTGTTTATTCAATATAAGTTCTCCCCAGCCTCCCAGGGAAGGTGGGGACAAGACCGCAATCTTAGAAGGCTGAGGGTTTGAGCTAATTCCATCTCCTAAGGAGGTGTCTGTGAGTGTTGCTGGGAGATCTGCATCTGCTTTGTGGTCAGAAGATAACAGGTGAGAGAAAGTGGGGCCTGGCTGGGAGGAGAGCCTGACTCGGGTGGTTTTCAGGAGAGAGGAAAGGAGCATGAAAGGGAATATGATCGTGGGGTGTTGAGAGAGCAAGGGGTTTGAAATGCCTGTTCTGCATTTGGTGCCTCCCAAAGCTGAGCCCACAGCCACTTGTCACAAGAAGGGTGTTTCTTAGGAGAAGTTTGAAACCAGGAACTTGAGGACATCACACTTTTAATTCTGCTTTATCCCTTTGAGGCTTCTGATTCATGTCCATCCTTCTTATTAGGGTGATGCCAAAGAATTACCCCCTGCAGTCCTGGAGAAGAGGCAGCGAAGGAAGTATGAGAGAGAGAGGAAGAAGCGCCGAAGAAGGGAGTTGAAGATGAAGGCAAAAATGGAGAAGAAAGAAACTGAGGAGGTACCAGTAGAGCCCGAAAACAAAAAGGAGGAGAGCACAGCTGAGATTGTCTTTAGCAGGGTTGAAGTCCACGCAGAGAATGAGGTGAGCAAGGCCCAGAAGAAGAAAGAGAAGAGGAAAGCAGTGAAAGGCAATATCACTCCTCTGACGGGTAAAAACTACAAGCAGCTGCTGAGCAGGCTGGAGACCAGGAAGAACAAGCTGGAGGAACTCAAGGATAAGGACCAGAAGAAAGCTCAGGATCTGGAGAACAAGATGAAGTGGACAAACGTTCTCTATAAGGCGGAAGGTGTGAAGATTCGTGACAACGAGGAGCGTCTGAAGGAAGCTCTGAAGCGTAAGGAGAAGCGTAAAGCCCAACGCCAGAGGCAGTGGGAGAAGCGGACAGAAAAAGTGGTGGAAAAGATGCAACAGCGGCAGGACAAGCGGCGCAAGAACATTCAGAAGAAGAAGAAGGATCGCATGGAGAAGAAGAAAGCTCGGGCCAGGAAGAAAGGCAGAGTTCTGCCAGAGGACTTGAAAAAAGCTGGTTTCACGTGAGCGGGAGGAGGCGAGTCCTCACGGATGGAACTTCTGGGGCTGGGCTGGCCGTGGACTGTGGCAGAGCAGCTGTGCCAGCACCTGGGGGACGGTCACTGCTGTGGCTTCCCAACCTAATAACGGAAAAAACCCGGTTGTATGTTTGTTATTAAATTTCCTATCCCAAAGAAACACCTTCTGATTGGTTCATTGTAATAGTAACAATTATTTTCCTCAAGAGGGGATCGGCCATAGGGCCCGGGGGCGCTGCCATGGCAACGTGGAGGGCCACACCACGCCCCTCCCGTGGCGTTGCCATGGTGATGCGGGACGCGTCTCTTGGCAGGGCAGGAGCGCTGCGGATCAAGCTGGGGGCTGGTGCCTGGGGCGACGCTGCTTTCTCGGGGGTTTTTCCCTCCAGCCCGGCTGAACGAACGCTGCTGAATCGCCACGGGGATGCCCGTGAATCTTCCCAGCTCTTTGCCATACGAGTAGCTTGTGGGAACCCTGTGGTGAGCTTGGGGGGTGTGTCCCTGTCCCCCCTCCCCACCCCGGGAGGCTGTTCTGGGAGAGTTTTCCCTCACCTTGGCCTCCAGCTTGTAAATCAAGAGTTCGTGGAAGGAGAAGGAGGCTGGGAAGTCGGCTGAGCTGGCAGCATGAGGGCGGTGGGAGCTGTGCGCCTGGTTCCCAGCGGGCAAGTCTACAAACAGATCTTTGAGGCTGAGGTAAGAAAAAAAAAAAAAGGCTGGGTAAAAGCCAAAGGAGGTCATTATGTTGGTCAGTAGTAATTGTGTTGGTCAGATGTAATGAGTTTGGTCCACTGTGATGATGTTGGTCTGTTGTTAAAGTGGTGATGTCACACCAGAGGTCATTGTCAACCTTTCTGCTTTTTGTTTTAGCATAAAATAGTTGTGTTTTCTTCAGCTTATGCTGTCTAATTGGTCTGTGGGTTTTCCCATGTCTTCATTCTGTGTCAGGATATGTTAACTGAGGGCAGAACTGTTATGGTACAGCAGGAAAAGATAAATTAGGGGGCACAGTGAGCCAGATTCAGGCAACTCTGACATTGACTTCCTTTGTTACCATAAGCAAGGCACACAATCCAGTTTGCTTCAGGTTTCTTCTCTGAGGAAAGGGAGATTTATTTTTTTTTTAATCTTTTTATTTTTTAAATTTTTTTTTTTCCTCCCCTCTTGAAAACAGCTTTGGATGAAAATTCTTATGCATGTGCCAAGTAGTGTTCATCATTTTACCTCTCTCTTCTACCGCCTTCCCCCCGGCTTTCTTCATCAATTATTTTGTTATTACTCTTTGTTCAGCATGATGGAAAGAATTCTAGCCTTTTTGACTATGGTTTTTTTGAAGGTTCAGTTAGTGCGCTCCTTGGATGAAGTCAGGAAGAGGACTAGGTTTCCTGTGAAAAGTGAAAGCCTCGCTTTGGTTAGAGATGCAGAAATTTCCACTGATGCCAGGCTCCTGCCGTGTTCCCCGCAGCAGCGTGTGCAAGGAACACCCTACAATGACTCCACAGAAATGCCACCGTTGCACAGGTAGAGAACAGAAGCATAAAGCCCTAATTTCTTTATTGCACAGCTTTTCTTTTAAACTCTAGCTGTGCGTCTGTTGTTCAGAGAAGCACCACCTGATAGATACTTTTTGAACTATATAATAAACTCTATTAATGGCTTACATGATGATGCACTAATGATTAGGTAGTGAGCAAGAAAAGAAATGATTGTGTCCTTCCTTTTCACCTTAACTGTTCTGATGACTGAGGAGCCATTTCTTCTCACTTCCCCCAAGGATAAACACAGTACCCCAGCTGGTGGGAAGTGCAGTGGGCAGATAAAGGCTATTTCCACCTTTCTTCCTAGTTCTTACTCAACAGTTCATAGGTTTGTATACCTTGTAGAGATAGTATGTATGTCTTTGTAGTTTACACTGATTAAATCAAGGATTTATTGCTTTTATGCCATCATAGCAGATCTGAGGTTGTGATCAACCCAGGCTAGATCATTGCTCAGTTCAATTTGTCTCAGAAGAAGCAACATTAATTCTTTGAATCATATTCTTTGAAGTTAGAACAATGCTTATGCTCACTCAAACATCACATTTTGCCAATTAAATTATTATACCCATTGCAAGTTTCTCCTTCTCCGTATTTAGTACAAATTAAAGCTTTACCCTCTTTCTGTTTCAGACAAGCTACATTTCAAAAGGCTTGGAAGAGCACAGATGTAAATGCAGCTGAAGAAGTCAGAGGCCTACCTGATTTTGTTGGTAAAATTTATTTCCCTTAATGTCAGGTATTTTAATTTGCGTTATTAGGAGCCACCGCACACATAATGGCTTTAGCTGAACAAGGTAAAAAAATCAAGCTCAGCAACGACTTGACAAATTTTTGATGATTTGTAGGTAAGATGGAAGGAGTCTCCTCAGAAAAAATGGTTGTAAAATTGGAGCCATCACAGTTTGTGTGTAGACAGTAAATTCCCATTCTGATGTAAGCAGATCTCAGCCTTGGAAGCTGCAATTTTTTACATCATACCCAAACTCAGTTCATCGCTTCCATGTTTTTATCCTTCTGAAAATCACAAAGTAATGAAATCAAAGGAAGCTTTCAAATATGCTTTACTGGTTTTCACCTACATTTGCCTAGGGTTCCCTTCCCGTGGAAAGCCGCCCTGCACTGCACCAACTGCACAGCCTGCAGAGGTCAGAGTGGGGACTTATAAAGCGTGCACCACAAGTCACTGTGATCCACAGCAACAGTTTCAAGCTGCAGCCTCCTCATTTCTTTCTTGGCAGCTCCGGAGGAAGCGAGGGATAATATCTCAGCGAGGAATAATCTCTGGGAACTCCTGTCGGAACGCCGGCGAGCCCGTCACGAGGAAGCGCTGACCTCCATGCGTCGTGAGCTCGCCGGCATCGCCAGGGTAGGGCAGGGTTTTCTAATCCAGGTAGTCTGAAGGACTACTAAGGTCAGAGCCTCATATTCAAAAGGTCACACTGACCTCCGTACCTTTGTAGGAGGTAGAACCCTTTGTTGTGGAGCCTGGAAAATTCCTTCTGACAAAACTGATGGAATCTGATAGAAAAACTGAAGAGCTGTTTAAAAAGATGGAGTCTGATGCTACTCTGGAAGGTTTCTCGTTTAAAGTAAGGGCAGCTCATGCATCATCTTCAGTTATTTATATCTGCCCTGTGTTACATCTCTTCTTATGTCTTGCTGTAGTTTTAAGATACAAATGTTGGGGGTTTTGGGGGGGGGGGTATTGGTTTGCTGGTTAGGTTTTTTTTGGGTTTTTTTGGTTTTGTGTTTGTGGTTTTTTGTTTGTTCATTTTGGTTTGGGTTTTTTTGACATTTACTTTTCAAGAGCTTGAGAGTAAATCCTTCTTTCAGGGTTTGGAAGAACCGTGGAATATCATCCAGCAGGAATCCTTGACCAGAAAGAAGTGGATTAGGGAAATGGATGAATCCTTAAAAGAGATTGAAAGGAATCGAGCTGATAAAGTGAGCTGTAGTCTTAATAGCTGTTAATTAAGCATAAGATTATTAATTGCTTGTAATGCTGGACACAGAGCAAAGAGTAGTTCATTCGTACAGGAGTCTAAGAGGTCTGCCAGGGGTTCTGTTGTGAAGGATTACTGTTCTTTCACCAGCAGAATGTTCTTTCAGTTTATACCCACGTAATCAGGAGAGGAGATTTTTTTTGCAGTTACAAGGTGTTTGTTTCTTCCACAATTACCTGTACTAAAGATGCAAGGAATAGATGAGCTGCTTTTATTTTTCTGCAGGTTTATTTAGGTCAAACTGTCATCAGGTCTTAAATTTTGTGTCTGCTTAAAACAGCCACTGGTGGATTCACTACAGATATTTGAAAGGAAGTTGGTTTGATTTTTTTAATTCAGATTGCTCTACAGACAGGCTGCACTCAGTTATCACAGATATTAAAGAGAAATCAGTTGAGTAGTAAAGAAATGGAACATTTCAGTTAGTAATTTTATGGATGATTTAACAAATCAGTATTTAAGATATTTAAGATAGGTATTTTAAGATTCACTTCTCAATCTATCAGCCAATTGACTTTATTTTAATGGAAAAAAAAAATAGTCTTGCTTAACTTGGAAAACTGACCTGTGAGTTACACAGAATTTTATTGTTTTGGGCTTTTTTTTATCTTTATGCTTTTATCTCACAGATAACAGATGTACTGAGGAAATACACTGCGAAACTGGAGGAAATTTCCTTCTTCTTGTCAGCTGATGTTTACAGGTTCATGAATGATGAGGCCATGGTAAATCTTTGATACTAAACTCTGTGTTACCTATGAGAACATAGCAACCTGAATATTCCCAGAATGTCTTTTTTTTCCCCAATTGAAATTCATTATTTTTCCCTATCAATCACTGTAGCATAGGAGAGTTTTCAGGATATTCTTTATCATTTGAATGCTTCTCTCATTTTACATAGACCAGGCAAATTTGTTTGTTTGTTTGTTTGTTTGTCATATGCTGCTTTTATTCCAGTTTTCATTTTTAAATACACAGAAAATTAACAGAGTACTGTTGGCTAATCAGAGGGCAATTGCCAAGCTTTTCTTTAACCTGATGAAATCCGAGGTGAAGAAGGAATTATCACATCAACTGAAATGGCAAGATACAGTCAAGGACTGGAAGCTGATCCAAAAGAACTATATAGTTCATAGTTTCAGGTCAGAAATTTTACAATTACGTTTTGGAGTATGAATAGCACTGTGACTTGTGTTCACTTCTGTTTCCTATAAACAGTAATATTTGATCATTTTTTGCATTATAAAACTAAAAAGCTAAAAAGAGTAGCGTTCTTTTTTCACCTGGTGTGCATAAACCATTTTGTATTTGTACTTCAAATGTGAAATTTTCCCAGACAGATACTTACTTCAATGTTCTCTTCCATCCAACAGAGAATTTATGGCAAATGAAGAAATAGAGAATCCCCCAGCTGTGAAAACAGAAATGGAAAATATGATAATGGATCAGATTTTACTCAGTGAAAGGAGGCTGGAGTTGTTGCAGCGCCTTGGGTATGACAAAAGAGAGAACAGGAACAAAGGAAGATAGAAGGCTTTCTAGAGTTAATGAGGGATGTGACTACAAAATGCACTTTGCTCCCTTTCAGTGTGTGATTGTACAACACGGTGATAAAGCAGGGCCTAAACCTCTTTTGTAAAGCTTGTTTTAATGGGAAAGGAAAAATGCATTCTTGGATTTCAGTGCACCAGTTACACTAAACAGGGGGTGTCTGAGGGCTAGAAATGCAGGAACACAAAAGTAAATCTTGAACACTTGAAACAGAAAGAGGCAGACAAGGCTGGGTAAATAAGTAAAACTCGGTGCTCTTGTCAAGGCATTATTTCTACGGGGGAGTTTAATTTGTATAATAAATTACGATGAGTCTTGTTAGAAATCAAACACTGCTATGTATGAGTGTCCATCCTGACAACAAGAAGATGGTTTGGGTGCAACGCATTACAGTGTTTACAGTTTGTCTTTTACAATGTGTCTAGCAACGTGATAGATCACAGTTCCTGGTCACTGGCTAAAGAAACAGCAGCCACCTTCGCTTATTTTCATTGCTGATATGGCTGTAAATAAAATAAAGCACAGTAGTGTGGTTACTCTGATTCATGATTTTATCCTTTAAGAGCTTACTGGATTATGTTTTGATATTATATATATTAAAAAGTATATATTATCTGACTCTTGTTTCCTATTCCAATAGTGATTTGTTGCCTCAAACCCACACAAAAGCTGAGGTAAATGAATGGTACACGTCTTTGGTGAATTTAAACAAAAGCATAGGTGAGTTGGGAAATCATTAAAACAGTCTGGAATTCAAGCAATTCTTTCTTTCTCTTTTCCAGGCAGTAACGTGTCAGACAGTTGCTTTGAAAGTACATATTTGCTATGGTTTTTTTGTTCCCTGTGTTTCCAGGTGCACTTTGAGCTAGCAGTAGGACCAAAATAAGCTCACTATTGCATCACCTCCCTTTTGCTAGCACAAGAATTTTTGCATGGTGAGATCTAGCAGGAGCTGACTTGGTTAGAATTAATCTGGGGAAAATAGAAGGTTCCTTTTAATGCAGATCAGTTCTCAATCATACAAAAATATTCCTTTTTACCTCCTGGAGAATGAGAGGGGAAGTATTTCTTTTCCCTGAGTCCTGTGGTGTGCCTTCCTTTTGTATGTCCACCTTCTCTTCCTCCAGAGCACACCCAGTCTTAATATTTGTAGCCTGTACATCAGCAAAGAAGTTGCTCGTGGTTGTAAATAACTTGCTATTTTTAAGCATAATGATAAAAAGATTTATATTAAGCCATCTTATTTTATTTGTTGATAGTGTCGTACATGTGTGACGACATCACTGGGATATGTTACCTGTGCTGAGTCCTCTGTCACGTTTCCATTTCCTGGTGTACTGCAAAAGATGGAAATGTTTGCAATTCTCTGTTATGTCCTTCAGATACCCACAATGTGCAGTGTATGAAGAAAATACGAGTCCAGTATGAGATGGTCCAGCAAAAATGTTTGGCAGAAGTGCAGTCATGCAAGGTTAGCATCTTAGCTTGGCAGTTCTTGTTGATTACAGTAGGTAGTGACTTGGTGCAGTAATATGGGCTTGAGGACCCAATAAACATTGAGATAACAAGTGAAATTACTTTCTAACCTCTGTCATACTCTGTTAGAACATTTACTGTCCATTTTGTTTCACGGTAGCATGTGGTATTTATACCTGAAATGTGTAAAAGCAGTAAAAACTCCAGTAATGGAAGTATTGTCCTGTGTCTAGGTAGAGGACTTGGGTCAGAACCCTTGGCCTTTGTGCTGAATCTTCCTTAGCTTGGGCAAGAAATTCCACCTTTCTGCCTCAGTTTCTCCCTCTCTGTCCAAATAGAATTGTACCATTCGCTATCAGAATGTGAGATTAAAGGGTTTGAATCTTTCTTTCTCTGTCCATTCATAAGAAAAGAAGAAGCACTAAGTTTAGCCACACTCTCTAAAAACTCACAGTATTTGTTGCACACACGTCAATAACTTGGCATTCCTTTGATTTAGAATAACCTGTTGGATCTGAATGTTTGCACAGAAGAAGAGGCTGAAGACATTGTGAGTTCTGAGTTACTTCATCTCACTGAGAAACTAAAAAGTCAGTTTGAAGAGGAACTGGAGCACATGGATGTACGTTTATTACATCTGGTTTTATTACTCTCTGGGAGTAGTCTGTTCTTCCTGCCCTACTGTCACATTACAGAGAGGTCCCTAGCGTGGCTGGACAGCTGCCCCACAAATAAAAAAGTCAGGTGTGATTCAAGGGGAAGAGTCCATAGTTGGTTTGTATTTATAATAGGCTGTCGGGGATGAATTGGGTATAGCCCATCCTGCCTAGGGGCAGAGGAATCGATTTAAATGATCTCCCAAATTTCTTTCAATCCTATCTTTTATGGTTCCATAAATGAAAATGCTTGGGCAGTTGTTCCTAAAATGATAGCTGGCCAGATATTTTAGGGCATATGCAAAACTTGGTGATTCTGTGCTTTACAGTACCAGAAGAATAAACAGAAGTTTTTTCTATTTCAGCTTCTAGAACAAAATTCTGCATTTTTATCCAATTTACTTGGTCTATTTTTTCCTCTCTAGGTAGAACTGTCCTTCCAGACAGCCTTTTATCACGTTGCATGTTCCCTTACTTCACCTTCCATTAAACATTTCAATACTAACTGTTTCACTTCAATGTATTTCTTCAGAGAGACTTTAAGGAGCTGTCTAAACAGAATGAGCAGAATTGTAGAGACTTGTGCAGCTATTTTCAGGAGGTCATGGGTCTCTGGGATGTCCATCAACTCAGACTGTCCCAGCGGGAAGGTGAACTTCAGAAGAAATTAGATGAATGCAGAGGGGAACAGGATAGCTTAATGCAGGTACAACCATAGAAACAAGGATGTGGTATGATGTAAATAAATGGCTTTTTAATGGAGAGAACCTTCTGGAATTCCGAATACCTGGTATCAAATTTTAAATGTAATATTTGACATTTATACTGGAATTTCTACAGGATAGTTTCATTCTGTCAAGAATGTTTTTTTGCTAACAGCTTGATTGACACCTAATATACACACCTATCTTATTCTTGATGTGGCAATGGTGCTAAAGATATTTTCTATACTGAGAGGCTGCAAGTTTCTGTTACTTATAAGGTCTTGATCAGGTGTAGAGTCTATTTTGTAGGTCAGGTTCTCATATTATGGGTATAACTTGCAACTTGAGGTGGTAACATCAAAGATGTTCTTTATCTATGAAAGATTTTCACAGCGTAGGAATTTTGATAAGGTAGCTTCCCTTCTTGGTGTGGAGTATATGTACATAATTTAATTAGTTGAATCCTAAATAGTCATGAAGCGTGTTAGCAATCGCTAAATTATTTTTACCTGATTCTTTTTATGTGGCCTTAGAGAATGGAAGCTAAGCTGGATATAATTTTGGGTAAAATGAGAACAGCAAGCTCTGAAGAAAACCTGAAGAAACATTTGAAGAATGCCCTTTCTTCTTTAGGTGACATTAGAGCTAGGTAGGAATTTCACAGTGCAAACTTAACAAGTATATTTGAATGTTGGTTGTTCTGTTTGTACTTGTTTAAGCTGTAGTATGAAGCTGTGGAAAAACACTGCTTGCTACTTCATATAAGAGTGTAAAATCATTTCCAGATTGAACAAGATTAAGGCAATTAATAGCCTCATTTTAATCTCACTTCTAATATTCCTTATGCAAGCACAGCTCTTGAATGGTATTCCATTCCAAATGAAAGATCTGAAATACTTTATCATGAATGTTTCTTAAGTTTTGCACATTTATATATTTGTAATGAGCTAATCTCCACTAACAAGTCAGGATGTGGTTGTATTCAGGCTGAACAGCTACAGTACAATTTAGCCTAAAGTTTTTCTGAGACTGGTTGAAAAGTTAGATTTGAATTTAAAGGCAATACAGTCTTATTTTATTTCTATACATACTCAAGTCTCTTAACCAGTGACCTTGGTTTTGACAGGTACGAGACAATCAACCAAGCTCTAAAGGATGAAGTAACGACTTACCCAGAAGCTATTTTGCAGGAGTTGATTTCTTATAGTATATCCATCAGCCAGTATTTTGATGTAAAGGAAATCTTCACACGGGTATGAAGCAAGAAAACTTCTTCTGGTTCAAAATCTTACTGATGTATTAATTTTTCACTTTGGGGAAAAGTTACATTAGCTTTAAAATGTAGATTGACCTGAAATAAAGCATTGTTATGGCCATAGGACTGAAGTGCTTTTGGTGGAAATGGGGGGTGTGGAGGGGAGGTTTATACAAAACCTTTCTCTGTCCCACGCTTTTCACTTTGTCCTTGTTACAAACTATATTTTGGCAACTTCACTTGCCTTTTAAACAGAAAAATGCAAAGTAACAAAATTATATTACTCAATTTGAGTGTTACAGCTTCTTCAGAAGATGAGATTCATTAAAGAAAGTAAAATAGATATATTTTAAGAAGGACTATGGATTTCTTATAAGCAAACAAATCTTTTTTAAATTTCTGTTTGTTTGTTTTTGTTGCTGTTTTGCTTTTAGAACTTGCAAGGAGAGATAGAATTCATGTTTCAAGATCAAGGTAATCCCTCGAGGGTACAAACAGGTATTTTTGCTCGCTAGTTTTTCAATCTGTATTTCTTCAGACTGTAACCAGTAAAACTCTGTTTTATACTGGGAAGAACCAGTTAAGACTTCAGAAGCTGAATGTCTGGTGGAGCAGCAAGCTGAGAGCATTGTGCAAGAAAATGAAGGAGAAGAAAAGACAGACAGTTGTCAACAAGAAAACAAAGAACCAAGCACAGCTGAGAATGAGGAGATCTTTGTACTAGAAACTGAAGAAACAGAGGAAAAAGAGGATGGGGAGAGTGCTCTTCATGAAAGTGAAGAAACTGAGCTTGCAGAACAGGGGGGAAGCATTACACAGGTAAATGAACAAGAGAATAAATTTGAAAGTGAGGAAAGTCTTGTGCAAAATAATGATGAATAGGAAGTCATCTTTTTGCTAAGGTAAATCTAAATCCCTCAAAGTAGGTTAGGTTTAGTTTGTCCATAAAGCATGCAGGAGTTTTTATTGTTTTCATTTATTTCTGGACTGTTTGGACTTTAGATCCTTTTTATGGGGAAACAAACTGTATAAAACACTTTACAACCATTCTTTTTGTGCTACTTTTACCCTTGTAAAAACCTTCTGCCCATAATCTTTGGTTTTTAACATCTTTCTTTCATCATCGTACTCTTAACCCATGGCAAGTGTTTTAAGGTGTATTTGTATCCAAGTATTAGTTTTTCAGGTCTTTGGTTACGTGAATTTATTGCCATAACAAAAACCTTTTCAAACATTGATGACTTTATTTGAGATTTGCAAGGATATTCTCTGTATGAATGCTGGCCAAATGGAGAACGTGAAGATTATTCTTAACATCCTTAGGAATCTTGCATTAGCTTGTGCACCACTGATTCTGTGCTTATACCTTTAAAGATATGAGATGATAATTTCCAGTTGTTTCATAGGAAGAAAAGCAGAGAGCTCTGAAAATTGCCATTGAGACCTTTTCCACTTCCAGTGGAAACTCCTACACAGTGCTTGGAGATGAAGAGGCAGGAAAGCCTGACATCCCCGAGACTTATTTTACAAGATATGAAAAAAATGAGTCACTTCCAGTATACCTGAATCATGTGCTTATCAAAGAAACCAAGTTTGCAGAGCTGAAGAAACGGTTAGTAGAAAACAGATTATGCTCTTTTTTTCCCCTTTAGGTAATAGATGTATTTCATCTGTTTAGAAGAAAGATTAGACTAAAGATGCAAAAAGTATCTAATTATTTTGATGTCATTCCTCTGTAAATTGATAAAAATCAGAGGAAAGTTTTTATATTGCTTTTTATCCATGTCTCTCAAAGTATGGCACAGGCATTTTTGCTCTTGCAGAACATTCATATTTTACAGAAAACTATTTAGTAAGAAAATATAGTACAGAAAGGCAAGGAATTTTCCCAAATTCCCTGCAGAGCCATGCAGTTGAAATGCCTGGTACTCGGTAGCATGCAATCAGCTCAAAAACTCTACCAGTATTATGCAAATGGTAATGAAACCACATCTTCCTATAGTCAGAAGTTAAACTTGTAGAATTAATGTATTTAATAAATTCTTACTTATTAGTTACTGTTCCTCACTGTAATAATTCTTTTTCAATCACAGGATTCGCCTCGGCTTCTTCGAACACTTGGAGAAATGGTTTGTGGAGTCTTTGTCCAACTCCTGTGACTTTGTAGCTGCCAAGAAAGAGGAGTTGAACTCAGCACTTCAGCTGCATCTTCACTTGCATCAGCAAAGGCAGGAGAATATAGAGGCAAATATCTACAATGACAGAGCTGGTACTGACTTTTTTTTTTTTCTCACCCTGAGCATCACATGACTTCATTTTGAAACGATCGTAAGGGGACCAAAATCTGTTTCACCAGGAGCAGAGGACAATAGGAAGCAGTTGACTGTCTACTAATTCCTAGGATAATATGTTACTTGTGTATTTTTAAAAAGATGTTTCTTCTCTACAGCTCATACTGGTTTGTACTCTGGTATGTTTGGAGAGTACCCAGCAGTGCTTTGATCGATGACTTGATTGTAAAAAGATATAGAACATTTGGTTTCTATTGTCAGCATTTGTGATCCTCATTCTCCTCGAAATTAATTAACAGGAGTTTTCAATGTGCAAAGAAATAATATTAGAAGTGTTGCAGAAAAAGAGTTAGCGAGCACTGGGAGGTGTGAAATGGCAGAGCTTGGCTTCTGAGTACAGGAGGGGAAGGGTTTAGCTCTACTGAATAACACTGTGCAGCTACAGATTGGCCACTAACCAGAACTGGTTTTTTTTATATGAGAATTGACAGGTTTTTCTGGTGGAAAATAATTGCTTGGTCTTTAACATATAAACCAAAAATTCCTCAATTCCACTTTTTCCTGCAAAGGGGACAGGTGCCTTTTCTGTCACTTTTCTGGAGGTTGATCGCCTGGCTCTTGAGTTATCCAGCTACCACTCCAGAAGGGAGACCAAAATCATTGGGGTTTTTTTCCTACAAAAATAGGGAGAAATATATTTTCCATTTTAAAAAACAACTAAATTCCTTTGCATTTGTTACAAGACAGAGAAGAGAGAGAATGGAGATGTCAGCAGTGAGCAAAAATAAAGGAAAAAACCAGAAGATGTCTATGATTTAAATGGATTAGGAGCTGCCAGGGGTACAAGTCAAACACAGAATCAGATTTTATTTGTATGTTTTAGCTTCTCAGAGATCTGGCTCAGTTTATTTTACCATTGCTTCTCATAACAGGCTGGCTGGTGGTTGTAATAGTCCAGAGGAAACAGGAAATAATGACCATCTTGTCAAATTTCTTTTTTATCAGCGGAACTGTTGCTTCACAAAGAGTGTCTAGAGTCCCACTGTGCAGGGTTGGTGGAAGCTCTGAAAAAGGAGAGAGATGAATTTATCACATTCTGTGATCAGCAAAATAACGTCAGCAAGAACTTACACTCCCGAATCCGTGAGATGGAGTCTGCCTTCCTCAGTACTCCTGTGACTGACAAGTAAGTGTGCCACAGATGTTCCTGGCTGTGCATTTCCATAGGTAAATACTGTCTGAGGTTTGCATTCTCAGTCTGCCCTAGATGTCAGTACTCTTCAATGAAGGCAGCTTCATGAAACTTAAAAAGAATAAATGTAAATAAATTTGATTTCCTTTATCTGTCCCTGAAGAGATTAAAATCAGTACTGAATGGATTATCATTTTCCTCTATTTTCAAAGCACTGGCAGTCTTAAAGTAGAAAAGATGTTTCATCCATTTAGATTTCATCCAGTTTACTGAACCTGCACAGTAATAGCAATTCACTACCTGGGTCTGGAGAATATTCTTTGGCAGCATCAGCTGCTCGCTGCTGTCTCCTGACACTCATCAAAACAAGCACAGTTCAGAGAGCTGCTTTCAAACTCCTAAACATTCCTGACTTCTCAGATTTTCTGCATGTCTCTACAACCAGCAGTCTCCGAATCACAATGTGTGCTCCTCTTTCTAAATGTTTTCCTTGCCTTTTATTATTTGCTGTTAGGTTAGTTTCTTTCAGCAACAGTGTGCACTCAGAGCTACATAATCAGCTGGAGGAGATCCGGGTTTCCCTCAGGAGTTACCGGAACAATTTGGAGGAATCTTTAGGAAAATTAAGGGATTCAAATGCGGATTTTCTCAAAGCTTGCAGGTACAGAGATTTCACTGGAGTGTTCTTTAGAAATAGTTACCCATTTCTGGGCATCAGCATTTGTTGCGTAGGCAGAACAATAAAATCAAAGTTTATTTTGATATTCATCTGGTTTGGTATTTAAAGAAAAAAAAAAAAAAAAGCCATAGTTCGTACACCATGGTCATCACATCTGCACTGATATCTATGTCTTGGGCTAAAACAGGCTAAATATCTATGCTTAGCTAAAATAGTCTTTGGTAAAAGGAAGACTCATAGCCAATTGCTTTTACTTTGCTGGTTGATTTTCAGGTTATCTATGGAGGGAGGGAACTTCTCTCCTCAGGAGGTAAACTCTTTCAGCAAGCGTCTTCAGAGAGAAAGTAAACGTATTGACTCTTTTGAAAGTTTAATCAAAGCAGATATGGAGAAAATGGAATCGAGCTGCTTGGAGCAGGTGTGTAGAGTTTTGTTCTTTTAAATTATATATTATACTGGCATACCTGATGTGATTTATAACCAGCCTGCTCCCACATTAGGACTGTGTGACTGTATTGCGTATTTTTTCCACATGATGGAAAAAATAAGTAGAAATGCTGAGTTCTATTATGTAAATTTTTAAAAGTGGAAGTTAATTAGTTCTGTCTCTTATTTCTGGCATTCTTACAGGCCACTGAAATTATCAACCAGTCTGAAAAAAGGTTCCATTACATCTTTGAGCATCGAGTTTTTATGGAGAAGATCCACCGGTTTTTGAGAAATCTGCAAATGCAGATCAGATCAGAGGTACAAACAGAATCAGCAGAACGTTGTTTCAATGAATTATAATAATTCTCTTTTGGTCTGTGGAAAAGATTTTTGGCTGAATTCAGAGTGGACAAACATTAAGTGGCTTTTTATATTCATTCAAGCCCTGTTTTCTATCATTATCAGCTTAAAACTGTGTTTTTAGCACTGCTGCAGCTGTGCTGGAACACTATGGCCTTGCAGCACATTGAGTATGTACATGTATAGACCAGCATTTTTGTGGGGTGCAGCAGAGGACATGAAGTGTTGCTGTATTGAATGATTGTTTTCAGCTTCTCCTCTGAGTACCAGTGATGGGGTGTTTGTACCAGGAAGTTTAGTGGTTTCAAAGTAGAAAATTCTGTAAATTCCTTGTGATTTCACTTCACCAATTTCTGTTTCTTCTTTAGGTAGCAAGATCCAATGTGCAGGCAGTGACATTAAACTCTTACCTGGAGGAGCTCCATCAGAAGATAGATGCTTGCGCTCATCCTACTGCGGATAAAGAAGTAAGTTCTAATTAGCACAAAGTGGTATTTGCTTTGACTTGGTATTACTTTGACTCACCGTGCAAAGTTTGTACAATGTATAAGCTAATATTTTTGAGACAGACTATTGTTTATACACACTTGTGGGGTGGGCAGAAAGAATATCTTCCCACAGAATTTTTGCTCAGGAAGGTCCTGTGCCTGTTTTCCTGCTGGCCAAACAAAGACCTCAGCCTCTCTACATCTCATTGCTTCCGTGTAGTGGTGACAAGAACAAAGGAGAATTATGTTGTGTGCAACAGTTGGCTTATTTGAAAAGTCTGAAGTAGGTAGTTGAGTAAATTCTGTGTTATCATACCTTTCAGGCTTTGACTTCTGATGAGTTGTACGAGTTTGCCAAGGTCGTGTTGACAGAACAGAAAAAGAGGAGCCAGTATCTTGACTGCTTGCTCGTAAAAGCCATGCAACCGTGTGATAATGTAAGACAGCATTTAAGTTCTCTATCTTTTATTTAATATTCAGGGAATTTTTCAATGTACAACTTTCAAAGGTTTTTCAGAATCAGTGCTTTGAATTTTCAAATGAAGATAGATGCTGCATATGCCAGGATGTCCAAGACAGTGTAACATGAGATCAGCTTTTTTAAGAGGCCAAGTAAATCGGTCACCACTGAGTTTACTAGATGTTAAAGACACAGCATAACAATCAGTTGCTCAGTTCTTCATAAGAGTTTATTTTGAAGGTGTAGCACTACTCATAGACATATATTTCCTGCCTTTCTTTAAATATTTTTTATTACTAAATCAAATCTGTCCTAAAGGGGTTTTTTTGTTGTGGTTTTTGTTGATTTTTTTTTTTTTAAGTTCTCCTTCCTTGTCTGGAAAGTCTGCCTTTATTTTGTAATCTACAGTGGATCATTATTTTAAGGGTATATATGCAGCACTGCTTGTGATAATTATGAGAATCTACTCTTAACTACTTCTAAGTGTCTCAAGAGTTGTGTAACTGTAACAGCATAACTTTCTTTCAGCCTGTGAAGCAAAATCTTATATGTTTGGAAGATCTGCTTTAGTAAGCAGTAACTGCACATAATGCTTTCACTAATTGCCCGCTACAGTCAACAGAATTTCATTTTCCTTCCTATTTCAGGAGGATTTTACCCCTCTTGCAACACATGTTCCATTACAAGGTCCAATTCCTGTTGCCATTCGAACAGAGCGTCTCAGAGATGAGAACAAAGTGTTGGTGATGGGGCTGGATCCTGACAAATTTCCCGTGTTAAATCCAAGCAGAATGGGAAAGTCTGCACTTCATGATTTAGCAATAAGTGTTATCCAAAATTTACTTGAGTAAGTGCTTGTTTGCCTGATGGTGGTTTTCTGTCATTGTCTCTATTTGTATTTTCTTTGCAACTACAAGGAACTTCACTGCAGCATTTCTTTTAATGTATATTCCAGAAGCATATCAAGGTTTTCCTGATACCATATTTTGTTGTTTACCTTTGTATATACAGAACAGTTGAATGTATCACTCATGGGTGATACTACCCCATGCTTTCTGATCAGTCTGGCTTCAAAAATCAGTCTGAGGCTACTTTCTTTTTTAAAAGCACAGTTTCTAATAGACAAAAATACCCCACTGAGAGTAATAAGTGACATCTGGTTAATAGTATTATGATAAATTTTAGGTATTGAATTTTTGTCTTCTGTAGTATTTTAGTTAAAAGATGATTACATGCTCCATAGCTGGATGAACATATAAAGTGTGAAATGAACAGTGTGACAAGTGTGTGATCTGCAAATATTTTAGTGCACAGTTTTGCCTGTAGAAAATCTGAAATTCCAGTTAAACATGAGTGTACTTCTATTTACACTGTCAGTTGTAAAAGTGATCCTGTCAAATATTACCTCAGAAATTTAACCATACTTAGCACATGTAAGCAACAGAGAAATTTTATGATAAGAATTATGTAATATAGAATGTCAGGGGATTCAACAGCCACTTGGCTCTATTTTTTTTTTTTGTTCCAGAATTCAACCATCCACAATTCAACCATCCAGAAAATTTTCAGGCCTACATCAGAGGAGAACTGATCATTCACAGTCACTAGGAGCAGGTACACCAGCATTTCTTTAATATATCACATTAATGGGTAGTTCCTAGAGCATCACTGAGCACATCGAGTGTGCTCCAGACCGGTGCCCCATGTGCCAGCTCTGAGATTTGTGCATCCCACCTTTTTTCTTGGATATCTTTACTTTGCAATAAGATGATGATTTTGGGGCTCTTAACCAATGAAAGCTGCAGAATGAGATAATTTTATAAAGAGCACCCATATTTATGATGGCAAAAGAGAAAAAGAGTGGAGGGAAGAATGAGAAGCCATGAAAATATGTTAGGGGATCAGGAATCCTTCTCAGTGTGTTGTCATTCATTCAAAGGTGAGTGTAGGGGTAACCCCAGCTGCTCCCTGCCCACTGTTCCCACTTTATCTCTCTTCTCCAGAGCTCAGCTCCTCCTGCCCCTTCCAAAGATACCCACTCTCTCTTCCACATCCCTCACAGCCAAGCCTATGAATATAGCCCATTCATTCTCCTTCTTATTCCCTGCCTTTAATGTTGGTTTAAATCTCCTCCCGTCTGCCACCTGTTTTCTTTGTGGTTCCCATTACTCAAACCCCAGTGCACAACAGCTCTTTCTGTTGCCACTGCTGGGTTACTCAGTTCTGCCTGCCAGAAATGATTGTTCCAACAGTTGTCCCCTTAATGTTGTAAGGAAACATTGTAGAGATGAGAACACAAACTACGTAACTGTGTCAAAAGGGCTTCAGTTGGCATTTATACAACATTCTTCATCTTTCCTTCTTAAAAATAAAGCAATTCTTCCCACATCCAGGAAGAATTCTCACTTGCGTGTATCTGATGTAGGGCCTCAGAACTCTGCTGCTCCCGGCCGTGCAGCTCGCGTCACCCAGAAATCATCTGTGAAGAAAAAGGTGCCAAAAGGAAGGTGAGACCCCTGGAAGGAGGATTTAATATTCCCATGCAGAAATTTACCTAAACTTTGTCCACTGCCTGTCCATTGGATAATTCTTAATGCTTATTCGTATCAGCCTGCTTCCCATCTGTGGTTATCATTTGTCATCTCTTCCCTGTTTACGTTCTCATGACAGCTCTGCTGGTTTTTTTCCTGTTCGGATTTCATCTGGATAAACATTCTTCCTTTTCTCCTTCATCTGCTGCCACTTTGTATTTTGAAGTTGTTGGAATATAGACTAACCCCATGCTGACACCAAGGCAGCTTCATTTTCAGGTCTGGTGTCTGTATAAGATCTTCAGCTTAGTCCACAGATTGATCCTGTAATAGTGAAAGCAACAGAAAAGTTCTGAAGAGCCATTGAGGAAAGAATCCTGAGAATTTTTCTTTTTTATCAAAAATAATTTCCATATGATGCTAGTTTTAGAGTTTAATTTTATCAATTTTTTTTTTTCTTCGATTTCACATCATGATTAGCTCAAATAGTCAGCCAGAGAAGGAAAATATTTGTCAATAGTTACAAATTAATGTTTTGCCTCCCTAGGAAAGGGTCATACATCAAACCAGATCTCAATGACAAGAAATATCAGATATTTGGAGAGAAGCCTCCAGAATCTGAGTAAGTCATGTATATTTACAGAAATAGAGAGGGGTTTTTTTCAGATTAACTTCTGTCTATTAATTTAATTTAATTATGATTGTGAGCTATAGAGTTCACCATTGAATTTTGAGATATTTAATCTTGATATTTATGGGTCAAAGTGTTTACAGAACAGTTTCTTATTGCAGCATAATTAAAAGTGGATATAAATGTCATCCATTTGGTTGTATATGCTCTGAAAAAATGTACTAAAATAAACCTGAACAAAGTGTTTGGAAAACAGTAAATACTGTTGATGTGATCACATTAGGGTGTGATTGGTTTTTGTTGGGTTTATTTATTTTGTTTGTTTGCTTTCAGTACTTTCAAGGGGATTGTTATGAATATCCTCTGGACGGGTAATAACAGCTTGCTCTGCCTTGCTGAGGTAAGAAAACCCAGTGCTCTGCAGTGGCTTTTGCTTTCATAGGTCTGCTCCTGTGTCAGCTAAATACTTTGGTTCTTTACAATGTTTGCGTGGCCATCCAAAAATTTTCCTTTTTTCATCAGTGCATCAGATTTTTAGGTAGTATTTCACACTGTGTATTTTCAATCACAGGCTTCTTTTAGAAATATTAACTAAGCATTTCAGAATTGGAGGAAGAAAATGGGTCTCAAATAAGAAGGTGGTTGACAGCCTTTTACATATCTGTTACATACCTAGATATGACTTCTGTCAATGTGTTACCAACAACTTTTCTGTTTTATCTTTACCTTCTGAAGGAGTTCTACAAGAACCAGAAGCCTAAAATGATAATGCCTGAAGATGTGCCAGAGACATTTGAATGTCTCGCACAAATGCTCAGACAGAATCTACTGTCATACCAGAGTCAGGCAGACGATTATTACAATTCCTGTCTTATAGGTAAATTCATTCAGTTAAGACTTTTCATTTCTTGTGGGTGTAGTTTTTCATTTGTGTACAGTGGAAATTGCAGTGATTGGGAATTATGTAGCTTTCTTAATCCATCACACTCCATGGAAAAACTCCAATGTATTCTACTTTTACTGGAAACTAGGCAAATATTCTCTTTTTTTATATATTATGAGCTACAAAAAGTGAGGCAGAAGGGCACTTGACTGAGTTGAAAGACCTGTACGAGGTCACCTCTTTTAGCAAGTGTACATTTCTCAAAGCATTGCACCTAGAAAAAGGAATGGTAGGGACAGAATCTCTGTGAGAGAAAATTCCATGTTGTTTGACCCTTGCAGTGTTCATTCAACTCGGCCAAGTGGTTTTTCATTGCAGTGAATACTTCTGTGTCACAAAAACACCCTGTCTTTTCCAAAAAAGAATTTCAGGATCAGTTGAAGCTGTTGCAGAAGGAGCTCCCTTATGTCTCCCGGTTGGCAGTTGATCGTCTCTTAGAAGAACACGAGCAGAAGCTCAGCCATTCCACTGCTGAAATTCGGCGCTCCTTCAGTAAACAGCTGGAAGACTGGGAGAACGTGAAGGTATGTACCATGGGCATACTGGAACACTTGGAGTGTAAGCAATGCTAAATGCATCAGAATGTAGAATGTCATTAATCTCACTGTTTGCTTAATCACTGCTCTTCTGAACTAGCCACGGCTTGGGCTTGTGTTTGCAGTGAGTCTGTGTAGTTCTACTGGAGGCTTTGTGTTTCTGGTAACTCTGTCCCTTCTCTCACTGCTTCCAGCCCTGGGCTTCCTCTTTGTCATCTTGTACTGCTCTGCCTCTCACCTTACACTTGGGTGGCAAAGTCTGTAATGGTTGTGATGTTGTGCTGTGTCTATACAGCTCGTACTGTATGGGTGCGCTCGTTTGTAGGTACTGTGACATATGGATAATGAGAGAGACCTCTTTTCTGAAAGATAGTAAATAGTGATGTTTTGGTAATGCCAGAAGAGGTAACAGAATCCTAATGGAGATCATGTAGGAATGTTACAGAGGAGTATCCTGAGATTTTTGTCCTTCTGAGTATTAAGTTAAATTCAGGGAAAAAAATACAACTATAAATATATAAAAAATATTTTGTTTGCCACTTGATAGGAGAGATTATCATTTACTGAAAATGAACCCCGGGGTGTTTTGGTATTGCCTGGTGTACCAGGCAAATTGGTATACACTGCACTGTAAGGTTTATCTCTAGACAGCCAAGGAATACATTCCATTTTGTCTTTCTGAACACTTTTATATAAAATATGTGGGGTTTGCTTCTTCCTTATCATGACTCAATTGCACATTCTTTACTGAAGACATTTCCTTCTTACATATTTACTTACAGGCTGTGCACAAGAGTCGGTTACATCCCTCTTTGGGGCACCCAGGCAACTCACTTCAGCTGGACACTTTGTGCCAAGAGGAATCAAAAAGGCAAAAAGACCAAGCTGATGGGATTCGTCTCAACACACAGAAGCTGCAGGTAATTGTAAAGCCAGTGCTTACTGTGAACTTAGATGCTGCAGTTGGGGAGGAAAGTACATCTTGGATACATTTTTCCTCCCCATCAAAAGTAAACTGGTGAATGTTTTCAGTTTTAGGCAATCCTGTTCATATGGTTTTTAACTCTTTAAGCTCTGTACTGGCAGCATTAGATAAATATATACACATGCACGTGTACATGTGTGTAGGGTTTGTGTGGAGTGACTTATCTTTGGTATCATTCATAGAACATGCTGAGGAAGAGATGACTTCTTTTACTGGTAGAATTACTGGATATAATTCTCAGTTTGGAGTAATAGTGACATCCTCTGGTTAGTTGTTTTACTTGCAGGCAGCAGATGCCTGGTAGGGTTTCTTCTGTGTGCGTTTTGTTAGTGCAAATAATTTCCATTTTTCTACATAAGATTAAGAGCTGGAATAAGCAGAATTTTATGGGAGAGATTCAAGAATAAGAACACTTTTCCTGACCCATGCTGTAGGGTGGCTGAAGGTCAGTTCCCCAACGTGGAAGATGTTTGTTTGCTTCTCGCGGACCACTTACTCAAAATTCTAATTCTTTTGATTCTGCACTAATATCTCCCCTCATAGCTCTGCATACACACAGAGAAAGACATCATTTTTTTTCTTCTGCCTTGGGAAAAAGGATGCATTTACAGATAGCTGGTTTTATCAGGTATAAATGCCTAAAACTAATGTGCAGCTGCTGGGCAACGATCCACAAAACTCTGTAGCTTTCTGTACTCTACCCTAGTGCTGAGAGTACTGCAGAGAGGTGCTTTTAGACCCCTTTATGTGCAACTTGGAGCCTTACGTCTGTTGTTTGCAGCTGTTGCAAAATGTCAAGGTTGGATACTTGCGTGGTTCTTTTGGAGCAAGGAGAGGAGATTAAATTAGCGAAGGAATTCCTTTCACTTGTCTCCAATGTCCCCACAGGATTGTGCTGCTCAGTGTGCTCAGAACTTTTTTTCTGCGCTCGCTGCCTTCACTGAAAAGCTGCTTCTGCAATTAGATGAAAGTATCACTACTGATGATGTACAAGTAGCAAGTAAGTAAAGAAGAGATTGCCTGTTCAGGCATCTGCTTCCTTCTCAAAGATTGTAGTAGAAGAAGAGTAGAAGAGGAGACTTTTATATGCTATGGTATTCTAAATGGAAAGATTTTCATGATTAAGCATGCAAAGCTCTTTCTTGAAAGTGAGGAACTTCCAGCTGCATATAGTGACTTCAGAACTGTGGTATTACTGCCATTGTTTTGTTGCTGCTGAGTCTATCTTCTATCATCTCCCAGAAACTGAAATACCGAGAGAGAAGACATCCACTTTAATCCTTGATAAACAAGATGGACTTCCTCTACAAGTTGGTGACGTTAAACAGTTAACTGAGCGGAGGAGCAGGTAATACTTGAAGATACTGAACTCTTCTTGTTGAAACTGCTGAATGCTACACTCATCATTGGTGATTGTCATTTGACTAGTTATGGGGCAGTTTGGGTGGGTAATGATCTTGAAGAGTAGCAACGGATCCAGATAAACAAAAGGGAATTGTGTATTGTATTATAAAACAATACAGTTTCAATATTATATCAGCTATTTATTAATGCAGAGCTTTCAAATCTGTGAATATTCTGTGTATTTTCACTCAGAAGAAATGAATTCTATGTACTGTGCAGAGTTCATGACGTTTTAAAAGGAAAGATGGTCGTACTAAATAAGGTCCTTTGTGGAGATTAAAAAAACCACATGTACTCTTCTGCACTTTAAGTAATGTGAATTAGTATGATCTGCTCTCTTTTTCTAACTTTCTCATGTGGTTTTTATTTGTTGGTTTTTTTTTTTTTTCTTTTAAAGGACTTGGCCAGGAATACCCATGACTACCCTTGCAGACAATTCAGGCTGTGTTCTTTGCAGAGAAACCGCATCAGTTACAACAGCTAAGACCACACCAAGCCACGCGGCAGCAGTAGAAGCAAGAGATGCTGCATATAAGGTTGGTCTGTGGGAGAGGACTGTGAGAAGGGCTGCTACTGTCGTGGACTTGGTTTTTGAAGAAGAAAACTATAGTTATGTATAAGTTTTTAATACACACGCTGTTTTCAGATCTCAAAGCCACCTTAAGGGTGTGTAGAAATCCTCTCTCGTGTCTGTTTCTTTGTGATGTTGGCAAAAGCAAAGAGAGTTGGTTTCTCAGGGAGCCCTCTCCTTCAGATACATGACAAAGGGGAGTTGTTGCAGCAGAGAAGCTCAGATGGTGTCAGCAACAGGACACTTCATGCATTTCAGCAGCGTCACAATTCAAAGAGGAGCTGCAGCCACAGTTCCATTTCAGTGGAGCTTGCTTTTGCTCACCTCGCTTTCCAAAGCCTGCAGCTCTGGTCTTCGATCACAAAAGCTGATTATTCCATAAAAGGTGAAGGGCTGTAAGGTATCTTACATCCTGAACCATCACAGATCATTGCTTTCACCATAAAAATGATCACTCTTTCTTCACTAAACCTACTAGAAGAGTGATTGTATTCTAGACAACTCCAAGAGACTGACAGTAGCTTGTGAAACAGTAGTGTACAGCAATTAGGAGAATATTCTTTCATTAAATCATTTGGAAATAAATGCTCAGTGTTTCTGCATCTGTCCTGAAAGTAATCTTATTCCCAGCGAGCTGAGTTAATTTTTGAATTATTAAAATTTTTTTTGTAATTTATTAATAATACAGGGAAATGTAAAATACTCTGTCAACAACAGCAAACTCCATCAGTTTGCATGAGTGTTTTGTGTATCTAGTTCTGGTACCTCAGCACCTGGTTACAGCAGTGTTTTGAAGTGAACACACTTTGTCAGCAGGCTGTGACACAGTAGATGCATGCCACAGAAATAATTTCCTGAATAGATGTTGCATTGAGAATAGAGTATTTTATATTTTGGGGCATGGACCCTTTAATAAAGGTGCCTTGAGTTTTTCCTGGTAATCTACAAGTTTCTGCTTAGGTGAAACACCTTTTTAGCAGCTTTGTAATGGTTCAGTTCATACCCATGACCCAGGAAGTTCTGGCAGAGTGCATTCAGTGTTTGAGATGGGTGCTTTCCTCTCACTCCTCTAGAGAAAGCAGCTCTTTTAATCTTAGGACCTAATGGGAGTGAGATGAAGGTCTTCTGGTTTTATTTGAACTGTTTCCTTGTGGTTTAACTTTAACTACTGCTGATAATTCGGTTTCAGAAGTCTTTAAAAGGAACACACAAGGAAGGCAGTGCATAACTATTCATTGTTCACATAGTTCCGTTGTCAAAGGCAGAAAATCAGTGGCCTGCACGCAGTCTTGTGACAGTGGATCAGGGCCTGGATTTAGGCAGAGTAAAATTATATTTCGTCACTACTGATTTTGTCCTTTGTTTTTTTGTTTTTTCAGAAATACAAATGTAAACTGGAGCAGCAGTTTGCCCAGATCAAGGCAGAAAGCACAGCTCAGCTGCTGACGGCTCAGCGTTGGGAAGACTGGTGGAAACGATCCATCCAGAAGATTAAGCAACTCTATACATGAGAACAGTCCAATCTTTGGTGATCTTTCTGAGCATTTGTGGTGAAAACCGACAAGTTTGTACTGAAGTCAGTGATGCTATAGATTTAGTCCAACAAAATTTTCTTGTTTTTTTTTTTTTTTTTTAATTTCTGTTGCACTGAACAAGTGCCGTGGTGAACGGAGCAATTTTTTGCCTCTTGAAATAAATCTGATGAATGTGCTGTAAATGAAACATAGGCTCTGTGCAGTGCTTCCTACTCGGATCTCAGCCAGGATAACGTTAACTCCTTGTAGTGCTGGCTGAAATATGAGAATCTGAAAACCCCAACCAGTGGATTTGTACTGAAGTTCACTTTCAAGACTCGGGCATGATTGACTCTGGTCGTGGCACAATCTGAGATTATAATAGTCAGAGGCAGCCTGGCTAATAATGGAGCCCAGCAAGGAAATTTTGGGGTTTTGGCACAGATGAAGCCCTTGCCAGGCTATTCTCTCATACTTCACACGCTGAACAGCACTGTGCTCCCAGCTCTCCACTTTCAGAAATCAAAATGGTCTACAAGTGAGGTACTTATCTGCAATCCAGAATGCTTTCCAAGGCAGGACGTGAAGATAAAGTACTGCTTTGTTCTGGGAGGTCAAGCGAGTTCATTTAGGAGTTACACAGCTACTTTGTACTGAATTGCTTTTAAAAAAACTCTCTGAACAAATCTGAGGAACCTGAGTAACTTAAAACTGCTTCAGCTGGTTTTTGTGTTTGTTGGGAGATTCTGTCATTAACTGCAACTCCATCTATTTTGTTTCTGTTGGCTTTCACTGGGAACCCTAGAGCTGTAAATCAGTTGAGGACAAATATGGTAAATGTCAATGAGATGGTTTTAGATGCATGGGGATGTTCCAAACTCATCTGGCTCCAGTGTGTTCTTGCAGATTTGCAACACAGACACTGAAGCAAAGGGGGGAAGCATCAGCTGTGCTCCTAATGATGCAATATTTCAAAATCTGTGTGTTACTTTTCCTGAGGGATTAGATGTTTACTCTGTAAAGACACACGGAAGTACACGATGTCTATTACACTCACTGAAGCTGTACTAAATAACCAGACCACCCATGTCTTTCTTTTGGGTTTTTTTTTTTTTTTATTCTGTGTTAATTTTGCTCTTCAATTTGAGGATAACTTTTATTCTCCTTTCTTCTATTATCCTCTGTCCTTTCCCATCCCCCAAGCCCTATGCTATCAGTCTCTGTATGCAGTAGTCATAAGAGCATGAGGATGGGCAGGCTCAGGGAGTGAGAATCCCCAGGAGACTGTCTGCAAAGTGACACTGTCTGATCCTGTCGTTTGTGCTTTGGGGGAAAATTCTCAGCATCTGTTTACAGATTTGGAAGGTGGTATCAAGCTGGAAGGGGTTGCATGCACCATGGAAAACAGAATTCTATCAAGGCTCAATGTTAAGCCAGAACATTATACATATATATATATATATATAAAATTTACCTTAAAAGGTTGGACTAAATGATCTTTGAGGTCCCTTCCAACCTGCTATTCTATGGAATATAATTCCATGAAGTACAAGGCTTTAGATTTCATAGACCTGGCTAGCAGAGGTTCCATGGAAAACACCTGTGGATTATGTTTGGCCATAGGCTGAGTGTCATCACCAGTGCTGTGTTCTTGCAAAATAGGCCAGTATCATATAGCCATGTGTGAACAGTCACAGCATTTCAGTTTTGTGGGGTAATCCTGCTGTACTCAATAGAGGTGAGGGCTCAGCAGGAGTAGTTCATGAAGATGGTCTGATTAGAGAGAGTTCAAATGGAGTTGACTGAAATAACCACAGGTCTTGAAGTTAACAATCTACAAAGAAAGTTTGAAGGAGTTGTGATGATTGAGCTCACAGAACAAAAGGAAGAAGGGAACATCTTAGCTTTCAGGTATGTTGAGTCTCCGGGTGCATCATCACTGTCATAAAGACACAGACCTGAAATGAGATCTTGGTTGGAAATTAGGAAGTCTCCCCCTAAGAAGGGCAGTAAAGCACTGGCAAGTTTCCCTACCCACCTTGTGTTGAGCCACCTCTCAAAGAATGACTGAAAAGCAACTGTGTGAACCCCTCTCTGCACGCCTGTCCTTTTACCATGTGCTGGAGGCATCAAGCAGAAGGTCAGTTAGGAGACAGTGAAAAGTCCTGGCCTCTATGTAGCAGCTCTCACTACAGAATTAGCCCAGGAATTAGAAAAAAACTGGTCAAAGAGTAGAATAACAGCTAGAGGGGAAAGGCTGGCTGCAAATCCTTCTGCATTTGTGGAGCTGCAGCAATTTTGGGCAAGAATCCAGAACTGCTCAGCAGGAATCCATGAAGGCTTTAAACAGTGGAAGGCTGAGACAGAGAGTTTTTTATTCGAGTGGGATTTTTGTGATGCTTCTTGGTGAAAGCTGGTTAGATTGGTTGACAGGAGAGTGAGGAAGAAGCACAGTACAGGATTTCTATACGGCATAATAAAGCAAAAGAAAGAACATCTTGCCACCTGTCTTTTTAGAACCAAAGAAATAAAAGTAAGAAAATTGCCACTGACTTTTCAGATCCGTTAGCACCGTTGTGTGCCTCGACAAGGGTCAGGACAGAAGAGCCCTCACTGATGCTTACTTCAGGCTCCCCCAAAGACGCACCCTGTACCAGTCCCTCCCGCTCACATCAATGCTACCGACTTTCTATAAATAGGAGTCTGACAAATATTTTTTTTTTTCCACCTCCCCCCCCAGGCTCCAATCGCATGCTGGGAAATGCTTTCCTCTGCCTCGAGACTGTACAGCAGCAGCAGCAGCAGCCTGGAAAGCTTCCTTTGCAGAAGAGGACTTGACGTGGAGGCAGAGGATGCGGCGGAGGCGGAAGTGAGCGAGCACACGCACCAGGCTTCTCTGCGCTCACCCAAGGCAGCAATCGGTGTCGCCTGCAGCAGTTCATGTGCTTGTCACAAGCCCTGCTGGAGGTCCCATGCAAAAGGCTTTGTGGGTTGGTGACGGGTCCTGTGGTTCACGCCGTAGGAGCTCTTACTTCCCTGTGAACAGAAAAGGGATTAATGTGAGCTTTTAAGGTAAGGCAGCTGAGCCAGGGGAAGTTGACTTTTATGGCTGCTGAAAAGGGAGCAGTTCCTTTTGGCTTACAGAGAAACATCATTGCCCAGCATGAATTATTATTGCTGTCTAGCGTTGCTTTGCTTGTGTCGTGCCCCAGTTTACCTTTCTGCTGCGTGCCCTTTGGAGGGAGCTGTCTCTGGCTGTTCCCCTTCTGTGAAGGATGGAGTTTATCAGCTGAAGTGATAACTCTATCAGCTCTACATACCACCCGATAACGATTGGGTTTGGTGGGTTTGTTAAATTGCAAAGGGTGCGTGCTTTAGAGGAGTAAATGGGATCTACAGAAACTAGAATCGAATCAGAATGTCTCCCCATGCTCTCAACTGTGACCAGGTCTTGCTGAAAGGGAGATGGTTCTCAAATGGTTTACAGGAACTGCCTCAGTGACTCAGTGGCCTAGTTCCTTCCGTCTTCCTGACTTCAGAAAGACTAAATTCAAAATGAAACTGCTCGGAGAACCTCACGCTCCTATGATAAAATAATTAATTTCTCTCACAGTGAGATATTTATAGCCAATTTCCCTTGCTTTTTTGTTCTTTGCAGGGTGAAAATTGATTTCCTCCTTATACTCTAGAAGACATGATTTCCAGGAGAGTGGTGGCATCTCTTGCTTGTCTGCTTGTTGTTACTGTGCTTATCTGGTAAGCATTTGTTGGCAAGCTTGGTCTTATTTAAAACAGCCTGTTTATACCTATGCTGTGGTAAAAAAACATAACAGCAGAAAAATATAGGCAGTGCATTTTATGGGAAGTCCTTGTTAGAGCTGTAAGAAAGAACAGTAATTTGTGTAACAGATAAAGTAACACGAGTAGAGGGAGAAGCCTCTGAAGGGAGAGAGGGGAGAAAAAGGCTGATGGTGTCTAAATTAGGCTGCAAACACCGTATCTGACTCACAAACAAATGTTCAAGCACAGAATATTCCAGCTATATTTCAGTTCAGGCCTCAAAAGAGGTGATTATCTCCCTGTGTAGTTATCAGACACTGAGAACATGTGGAGCTTTGAGTATACCGAGTACGCTGTGGAGATCCTCTTGAGCGATCTCAAACGTTCCAAAGGAATCTGAGACCAGGCATATTTCTATTAACTATTAAAGTATTCCTTAGTAATTATGCTGTGGTTCTGATGTTGCAGTTTGCTCTTACTTTTGCTTTTCGCCAGCGGTCAAGTGATTGTATGTAAGAATGTGTGCAGATTGTGATGAGTGTACGTGTGTGATTGTGTGGAGTAGACAGGCAGTGCCTTCTCAAAACCTCTGCCAAATTCCAAGAAGACCTTGGACGATCCTAGAAAGGTGTCGTTTGATGTTGCCTATCTTAAAATGTTTCCTTGCTGTCACAGGTTCACAGTTGGGAATGGAAAAGTGCATTACCTCCCATATTACCTTCCTTGCCCCAAAATCTTGTAAGTATCCCGGTTTGGGTGGAATTAGTAACACAGATGGTTGTTACTGGAGCTGCACCTCCCTGACAGGATAAGTAGTTATTACTGAGTAGTCACTTGTCCATTATTTTATGGGTCTATGATTAGCCACTCTCTTAAAACAAGATGGTAATAACACAGCCTTTCCTGCTTCAGCCCCCTTGCCCAGGTTAACGTTGGCTTTATTCTCAGGGTGTAATCACACACGTGCACGTGTGATCTCCCTGTGCTTTGGGATGTGGGTTAAGTATCTCAGCTCACTAGATGGAGAAACCTAAGTCGGGTGAAATGAAGGATCGTATAAAGAGTTCTGGCAGAGTTAGGAATAATCCCAGTCCACTGACTCTTTATACAATCCTTCATTTCATGTACTCAGCAGCAGGTCCTGATGCTGAACCTGGTTCATATTTTAGGAAGACCATGACAATCCTTTTCTTTTCCCACCCCGTCATGCAGCTCTGTGAAACTCCAATATACAGATGAGAAGCTAATCCAGCTTTTTCCCCGGTAAGTACTGGCTTTTTATTTCCTGACCTTTAAACTGCTGTTCCTCTCCTCCGGGCACATTCATGTATTATTCAATGGATCTTTCTTCCTTTCTACAGATTATTTTATCAGCAGCCAAGAGTGCTGGCTCCAAAGTAAGTTTCTTTGTTTGAACTTTGTCATTTCTTCTTGCTGACTTTGGTTTGGGTGCTGGATGGTGCTCAGTTTCCTCGTACACACTGAGCACTACCTTGTTCCACGAGAAGTCTATCCCTTTGGGTATGTCCAGAGGTGTCTGTGCTGCTCTCAGATTGAGTTTAGTCACCGTATAATTGTTAACACACCTACTGTAAACTCCCAGTTAGTACAATTAGCACACACACAGCCTATGTAGTTGCTGCCAGGGACTCTTTTTGAGATGGAACACGTATAACAGCTGGAAGACAGCGAGAGGTAACTTCTGGAACTCTGTTGTAGCTGCAACCAGCTATGAAAGAGCTTTGAATCCATTTCAATGCGAAATCAAGCAGGTGCCTTGTATGACTTTCAGCAGTGGTTTCATCTTACCTGCTGGATCTTGCGCTGGAACAAACTGCAGCTCTCACACAGACAAGTCTCTGTGAGAAGCTGTCAAAACAGTGAGTGCAAACAGGCACGGAAGGTGTCAGGGAGCAGCAGCTATGAAGTGACTTTGAAGCAAAAGCTCCAGCTCCTGTTTTTTAGCAATCTCCTTTGGTCCAGCTCCTGTGACCTGACTCTTATCTCTAGCAGCTCACTTTCAACAGCCACCATTCTTTTGCATGTTAATAAACACACCCTGTTAGTACATTTTTTTTTCTTCCCCCCCGCCCCATTTCAGCAGGATGTCCTAGGCCTGAGTATTTCTCTCTTCCATATTGGAATGAATTAGTCTGTGAAATCAGCCACTATATACTGGGCTATACGAGGAGGGAATCTTGTAACTTTTACTACTTTTGTCTTCTGAAGAGAGTTCAGGAGCACTGCTGAGAGGATGCATACCATGGAAGTGAGTCATTAGGAAACCTAGTGCAGCCCTTGAAAATGAAAGTGGAAAAAAAAAACCCAAGCCCTGCTTAGAGAAACAAACTTGCAGGTTACCTTCTGTCTCTCTCCCTCCAAAAAACAAAAAGGGTAATTACCCCAGGAAGAGAACAGCTCAGTTGGTACATTTTCTACAAACAACTTTCTTCTTCCTGTGTAATTCACTGTCTCAATGACATGCATTACAATAGGAGGGAGTGAAATTATTATTCTAGTATGTACTTGGCCTGAAAGTATTAGATCTGGATTGACAGTGTTCCGCTGCCTCAGCCAGCAACTGCTCCCCACAGCTCCCTCGGTTTGGTTTTGGTGCTTTTATTGCCCTGGGAGCTTGTCAGATGAGAGACTGCTTCAGACCCAGAGTGTGGCCCTGTGCTGTCCGTGACCAGTTTCATTAGCAGAGCCCTACAGGTCATGGTCTGGGGCAAACGTGAGTGAGCTTGGCTAAATGACACAGCATAAAGGACACAGAATCACTTAGGCTGGAAAAGACCTTTGGTTAGGACAAAAGGACAGCTTGGTTTAGAATCAAAAAGGTGAGAAAGAAACCCTGAAAACAAAGAAGTTGCAGTAGTGTTGCATAGCTGGAATAGGGCATCATCAGACTCTGCTGGATGTATATTCAGTATTTCCACTCCCTACGCAGGAAGCTAAGGATTTTCCATAGCTTTGTTACACACTTGAGTGCTGGCTCACTTACAGAATTTTAAATGATATCTGTATGTGCTAAGGCTATATATAAATACTGGAAAAATAAACGGTCGTGCTGCAAGCTGTGTTTTAATAGCACAGGAATGGGGTATATTTTTATAGTAATTTTCAGATTATTACTTGTGTTTTAATCTGTATACAGCAATCTGCACCAGGCTGGTAGCAAATAGGCACAGCTGCTTTTTCTGGGTGTCGAGTGGTCACTAAAGTCTCCTCAGCAGAAAAGTCCTGTGTGATTAAATGGGATTTTAGTAGATTCTTGGGGTTTTGCCACTTTGTTAAGCAGGGCTTAATTTCATCCCAAGAACTGAAATGTCTGTGCTCAGTATCCTTAAATAAGAGGTCAGGGAAAAAACTCTGAAGATAATACCATCCATAATGAGTTAGTGTTGCTACACACACTCTTCTAGCTGCATTTTCACTGTTTCTTTCCCACTTACTGGCCTTGGAACCAAACAGAACAGTTAATGAACGTTCCCTTTCTTTTCCATCAGACGTCAGGATGTGCTGACAGTCACACCATGGCTGGCCCCCATCGTCTGGGAAGGAACCTTCAACACTGAGATCCTGGACAGTGCCTACAAGCCACTGAATCTCACCATAGGGGTAACAGCCTTTGCTGTTGGAAAGTAAGTGAACCACTCGGCGGGTTCTTGGGTTGATGTCCTTCCTCTGTCAAAAGATCAGTTTGGTTTTCCTCGTCCTCAGCAGAGTTGAAGTCTGTCCCAATCTGTAGTAAACTTCTACGCCCATGTATTGCATCCAGAATCATAGAATGACAGAATGGTTTGAGCTGAAAGGGACCTTTAAAGCTCATCTAGTCCAAATCCCCTGCAGAGAGCAGGGCCATCTGCAACTAGAGCAGAGCCCTGTCCGACCTCCCCTGGGATGGTTCCAGGGATGGGGCAGTGGCCACCTCTCTGGGCAGCCTGGGCGAGGGTCTCACCACCTTCAGCATAAAAAATTTCTTCCTTAAATTGAGTCTAAATCTACTGTCAGTTATACAAGCCTACAAAATAACAGTCTCACAACACCCAAGGTACCTGCAAGCATGGTCAGTATATTTGAAGAGCTACCATGTGCCTTGGGAATTGGAGCTGTAGATTGGTGGTTGGTAGGTCAAAGCAGGGTTAATCCACTTGTTCCTTGTCCTGCATTATACCTATTGCATGTACAGTGTGTGTATCCTTGCAGCAATAGCCAGTCAATGCTCTTCATCCTATGCCTTCTTCCATTCCTCGAAGTACCCTTCCTAATCCACCGTGCACCTCCTTGTCTCTGCTGTGCCATTCACATGTTGTGTCTGTGCAGATACACGAGGTTTGTGGGACGCTTCTTGGAGTCAGCAGAGAAACATTTCATGAAAGGCTATCGGGTGAACTACTACATCTTCACTGACAACCCTGAGACAATTCCCAATGTCCAGCTGCAACCTGGCCGAAGGCTGGTCATTGTCCCTATCCAGAAATACCCCAGCTGGCAAGAGATCTCCATGCGGAGGATGGAAGCCATAAACAAGCACATAGCAGAGACGAGCCATCAAGAGGTGGACTACCTCTTCTGCCTGGACATTGACATGGTGTTCTACAACACCTGGGGCCCTGAGGCCCTGGGTGATATAGTAGCAGCCATCCATCCTGGTTATTTCAACGTCCCTCGAAGCCAGTTCCCTTACGAGAGGAGGAGATCTTCAGCAGCCTACATCCCTGATGGAGAAGGGGACTTCTACTATGGAGGAGCTGTGTTTGGAGGGCTGGTCAAGAAAGTCTACGAGTTCACCAGGACTTGCCATATGACCATCCTGACGGACAAAGCCAATGGGATCATGGCAGCCTGGCAGGAAGAAAGTCATCTCAACAGGCACTTCCTCTCCCACAAACCCTCCAAGCTGCTTTCTCCAGAGTATTTATGGGATGACAGGAAGCCAAAGCCCCCTGAAATTCACCTCATACGTTTTTCCACAGTGGATAAGAACTACAGGGAGATACGAGATTGACCATCTGATCCCTGCAGAGATGTCCTCCACCCAATCAAACCCCCTGAATATTACCTTCCCCAGAACATGCCCCACTGTGAAGTTTTGTTCTGAGTGTGAACAAACTGAGAAACACACGGATAGTTTCTCTGGAGAACAGGAGTCTTAATGCATATCAGAAGCAGCAACCAAAGTGGTGTTGAGAATGGAAAGGGTGCTGGGTTCCTAATCTTTGTAAATCTGAGCATCCTGCTTGAGGCTGCAGCACACAGGAAAAAAAGGGCAGTTACCAAATGCAAGGCTGCAGCTCCCTTTGCCTGAGTGTTTTTGTGAGACCTGGCAGAACCTTAGTAAGATCAAAATGGTATTTGACAGCCCTGTGGAGAGGGAGATAAGAGTTTTAGTAAAGACTTTTCACTTTTAATTGCCCTGCAAGGGTCTTTTATCTTCATGCATTGTGATTTAAACTCACACCCTCTGTCAGGATGAGAAGGAAACTTGCACTTGGAGCAAGTTATCCCTGCTTTAGTGGGCAGCAGGATTATTTCCTGGACCTTCTCAGCAGAGAGCTGGTGGTAGCCATTGCCAGTTAGAACTCGTCTCTGACAGGACAAATCGTGTGAACTCATATAGCAGTTATCTTCCAAATTCCAATCTGTGCTTTGAAGACTCAAGTTTAGACAGAACTGGCACAGCTCAGCCCCAGACTGAACTTCTTTGGGTTTATTTCAATCACAGATGTGCACTGAGCCTTTTCCCTGGTTCACGTGTCTCTGTAGATCATGTAATCTTTTCCAGCACAGAAAATCTGGTATTGAGAGGTTCATGTTCCTATCCATTGCCTCAGTCCTTTCCAGCTTTTCTAAGCTCTGTGAAATAAATTGGCTGGAAGCTGCTGGAACTGACAGTGGGAGCTGATGCGTTTCCAGCAAACAGGGCGATTTCGTTTTATAATGCAATGCTCTCGTGAAACTGAGGTCAGTCTAGAGCTGGAACTAGGCTGGGGTTAACATTTTCTGCTTGACAAGAAGCTGAACCGGGCGTTTTGTAGCCTGACAGCTCACTCAGTAAACGGGCTGTGGAGGGGGGACCTAAACCCAGGGGAGCAGCCACATCTTGCCAGCAACGACTCCGTAATTGTCCACTGAGGTCACAGCGTGGAGGGTCAGGAGCCACCTCCCTCACCCCTGCTCATCTGCCATAAACATCTCCCGTACCTCCCGGGGCGTGCTACCCGGGGGCTGGGCAAGCCTCTGCCATGCTCCTTTAATGGGAGCAGGGAGAGAGACCCCAGGGAGCAGCAGAGAATGGCTGTGCTGGCAAGGAGATGCTGGGGTGAAAGGGCTATGCTGGCTGTTTCTAAGGGAACAGCTTAAAAGAAAGAAAAAAAAAAAAAGGAAAAAAAAAAAAAGGAACAAGGCACATTTGGCAGAGAGAGAGAAAATGGGGAAGAGGTGCCTGACTGTTCTTGCTTCTCTTCACACGAGAAAATTGCTGTATGGCAGTGTATCAAGTATTCAGAGCTTTAGGGCCCCACCACTGATTGCAGATGACTTAACGAGCCATTTCAGTCCTGTGTGAGCAGGCTGAAAATGGCACTTGCCAGTGTCATTGTAGGCACTTCATCTTCTTTCACTGTACCCATAATATAGATAAGGTACACAAAATACCTCCAGCCCTAGTGGTACCTGGCTCTGTTGGTTCATTCTTTATCCAGCAAGGGCTATTTTCTCCAGACTCTTCTTAGTGCTGTGGTGCTGGAGGAAGACACCCCTCTAACACCACATAACTAAGCCAGAACTGAATCTCTTGTGAAGATGTCTATGTTTGGTAGCCAGGCACATCCTCTAAGCCAAAAAGGTGAAGAAAGATCCTTATCCAAGTATTTCCCAAAAGATGTATTCCCACCAAACCCAGGACTGGTACTGTATGTTTCTTATTTGTAAAAACAGTTGTGTTCAAAGGCTATGACTGAAACTAGGGTCTTATTCTGCCAGTTGCTGCATATATGTATATGGATTCTTTTGCAAGCCAGAAGGAACTGTCTAGTCTGATCTGCAGAGGACAAGCCAGACAATTTTATCTGCCAGTGTCAGGATCTAGCTCACAATATGTAGCTGGGCTGTGATAGATTTCTTAGAAAAGCTTTCAGATCCAATAAGAACATGAAGTGATACAGCAGCCATGCATCCCCAGATCTGCTGTGTGCATGGCCCATGCCCCTTAGACCTTAATTCTGCTCTAAACTGCTCCGTGTTTGCAGCCACGTGGCTTCATTCTGCCTTGTTAAATTACCTGAATTCCTGGGCAGGTATTCATAGCCTATGCTGAATCCACCAGGAGAGGAAGTTCTCCAGCACAACTGATGTGTGACACAGGGTGGTCAATGTTGCTGGGGTACCTGTTCTGAAAGACTTCTGTGAAAGGCTTGGTCTCCAGCTCTGCTTCCCAGACACCTTTTGTCCCAATCCAAGCCCCTGTGATTGAGGCAGTAACGGCCCGAGGTGTGCAGTGCCAAACACGTTTATTTTCCTGGCAGGCTGGCAGCTTCTCCCCAGGGGAAGGTCTTGTGTCGCATGTTACGTGACACAGTTCTGCTCGACGGGGCTGCGATTTCAAGTAGTACCTAGAAACTCCCGGTGTCTCCAGGGAGCAGAAGACTGTGACTGCAGAAACACACACCCTGGTGTGCTGTGGGAGGATGCTCCCTGAATTGTGCCCTCCTCTAATTAATGAAAGGCTGGATTTCTGTTGTCGTCTCCTGCTGATTAATCCCCTTCCCCCAGCAGCAAGATTTCCTTCTCTTGTTTGGATTGTGTAGCCTGAGACTCGTGGGCCATGTGGGAGCTTCACAAGGACCTACTTTCTGATCTGAATTCCCCACTACCTTCGATTGCTCAGTGGGGAAACTGAGGCACGTGGCAGCAAACACCAGCCCGGCACTCTTACATGTGAGGTCTTCCTCCCCCCGCCCCAGGGAACAGTGTTGTCTCACACATCCTTGTGCCAGAGGACTTGGAAACACACACAGAGTACTGCATGGAAAATGAATTGTCACATGTAAATAAATTATCAGCCGTGTTCTGCTGCCCGAGGATCTGCTCGTGCTTTCAAGGTATTTCTGACTCAAGCGCTGTTTGTCCTTAACCAAGCCTCAGATCAGTACCTTGTTGCCTTCCCAAGGGCCCCTTGTTCCATCGCTCCCTTTCTGCTCGGCTGGAACAGACTCGTCATTCATTGTCCATCTAATTTAAGAACCCATCTGACAGGCTTTTTCTTTCCTTGTCCTGGCTGGTGACTTGCATGGTGCATCCATTCCCAAAGGGAAATCTTCGGGAGGGGGGGAAAAAACAGAACCTTCGAGCACTGAATATGATTCTGGGTGAGACCAGACCCTGATCCACTTGTTCTCCCCACTGATAGGACAAGAGTAATTTCTACTAAGCCAGACTTGCTCCCTTTTTCACTTTTATTCGCATTTCCCCCTCCGTAACCCTCCCAACAGGTGCCTTTGCCTGACACTGCTGACCAGGAATGCCATTTTGAACCTCTTTGATACCAATAGTTACAAAAGGACTGACCTAGTCAAACCCTCTCTGTGTGAGATCTGTGGCTGGGGGGCATGGAACTGAGATGGTCTTTGAGCAGCTGAGCGAGGATAAGAACATCAGTTATACATTCCCCGTGCCAAACCAGCCTGGGGAATAGCCAGCCATATGCACCTTGCTGGTTTAATGCAACTAAAGCAGCAGGATGGTGGAAAGGAGCTGCAAGGCTGTGAGCTCCCTGCCAGAGCAGCTGGTTTTAGTCTCCCACCCTTTGTCTTACCTGTTAGTCCCGTGCCTTTCCAAGGAAGGGACTGTCTCTTGTTCTGTGCCCACACAGGGACGAGCCTCAGTCACTCACGGGTGAATACGAGGTACGCAGAGCGTTTCTTTCTCAGTGGAGATTTGTTCTGATCTCAAAGAGCAGCTCTGAGCGTCTGGGTTACTATTTTCTCACTTGAATCCCCCCCTGCTCTGCTTCACCTCGCTGCTCCAGCAAGCCCCCATGGGCTCCCCAGGGGTGGCACATGCCCAGAGCAGCAGCTGCTCTCCAGGTGGAGTGACAGTGACGGCACTGCCAGGGGCAGCAGGACCTGGAGAAGGAGTTCACAGGAGTGGGCTGCAATTTACTCCTGCTAAATCTCCAGGCCTGCAGTTCTGATCCACACAATCGAATAATTTAGGAAAGCACTGCTAGCAAAACACATCAAAGAAGTGACTTTTAAATGTCTGCCCACCCACCCGACTCCCTCCTTTATCTAAGAGTGACGCTGTACTGACTTGGCTTTTCTTGGGCTATATTTAGATTAAACACAGATCCACCAAATGTCACTGTTTCATGTAAAACGAGTGTAAAGCCATACGACTGGAAAGGCAGCTTTAACCAGAAATCCCTGCTGCTTGTATGCCCGCCTCATCCCTCTGCCCCCGTGCTAACCTTTAGCTGATTTAACACAAGTCAGATGGGTACGAATGACTTTAAAAAAGTGCTTCATTTGTTGTGGGGTTTTTTTGCAGAGAGGTTTGCCAGCAGTAAATTACACAGTTATAGACCTTTTGAAGTATGTATTTTTCCCCCTGTTCAGCACTGACACCGTTACTATAATTAGAATGATGTTGCTCTGTAGCAGCAGCTAGTGCCAGAGCGAGAGGCCTGGCAGCACCTTTTCCTTTCCTGGCTTCGCTGCCCGTCCAGAGCTGCTGGTTCTGCTGGCCTGGGGCCACCAAGCAGCAGGACGGTCAGTTGTGATGGGCTGTGCCTGGTCTCTAATTCCCACAGCGACCCTGGCAAAGCTGACTCTTCCTACCCTGCTGCTCCTGGGGCAAGGGCCTGCTTGATGTGGGTGCTGGTAGGTGCGTCCTGGAGTGCCCAGGGGTGCCCTGGCCGGCTCTGCACCCTGCAGCCAGCAGCATTGCACCCTCTGGGTGCACTCGGCCGTGGAGAGTGATGCGGCCTTCTCTCAGCTCCTGCTTCTCCTGACATCACTCTGCGATGGCACATGTCATCGGCCTCATAAATATAAACTATGGGTACTGGAGCCTCTCTGTTTCCCGGGCAACCCTGCTCGCTCAGCCTCTGCTGTCTCACCAGCTCACGCTCCAGCACGCACCAATTGCGCACCGAAATCTCCAGCAGCTTTTTCCCGGGGTCCCTCCGTTGGCCCGGTTCGGGTGTTGGGGTGGGCAGAGAGGAGGCAGCCGGGGCTGGAGGGTTGTGCACGGGCTGCGGGGTGCTGAGCTCGCCTCGTTCGAGGTGTCCCGCTGGGGAGAGCTTGGCAGCAGGGGGATCTCTCTCAGCAAACGTCCCGTTTCTCTGCCCTGGAGCTCTTCTCCTATTTATAGCTTAGGGAAGCAGCGCCGGGCCAAATCCCTCCAGACCTCCCTGCCGAGGCCTGCAAGGTGCTTTCCTGCTCCCACCGCGGGGCACCCGCAGCCAGAAGCTGGGCGCCCAAAGCACCCGGCGCACCTGGAGCGTTACCCGCGGGCACCGAGAGCTGCCGGCTCCCCCTTTTTTCCCCGCCTCCCCTCCCCGCTGCGACCCTGCACCCACCTGCCGGGCTCGCCGCGGGAGAGATGCGGGCGGGCGGAGCCGGGACCGGCCCCCGCCCTCCCGGTGGCGGCGCCTCCGCCCCCGCCCCGCACGGTGCCGCCCCGCGCTCCCTTCTCCCGGCCGCGCTCCGCGCTGGCGGCGGCGGCTCCCCGGGGGCGGCGGGGCCCCATGGCCGGCGCGGCTCGGCCCCGGCCGCCGGGCAGCGGGGAGAAGCGGTGAGCCCGGCCCCACGGAGCCCCGGTGCGGGGGCCAGCGGCTCTCGGTGCGCGGCCGGCGGAGGCTATGCGCGGGGCATGATGATGATCGACACTCAGGTGAGTTGTGCGGGTCGCCCCGCGGCTTTGTTTCCCTTCCCCGGAGCACTTTCACCGTGCTTCCTTCCTTCTTCCCCCCGACCCCTGCATCCCTCCGAGCTCCCGGTGCGTAGCTGCGGCTCCGTCCCCTTCGGCGCCCCGTCACGGTGACTAACGCGTGTGCGGGGCCGGGGAGCGGGGTGGGCTCTGCCCGGGGTTTCCTGGGGGTCTGGAGCTGCAGGTGCCGGTCCCTCGCTGCCCGATGGTGTCGGGGGGGCACTGCGTGTCAACAACCCAGCCCCCTGGTCTGCAGCGTGAGCGTTGGCACAGGAGCAGCCTTTCCGGGGGGCTGGGGCGGGGGATGTTTTTATATCTCTTTTAATCTGCGTAACGGGTGAGCGCGGCCCGTGGAAGTGGGGATGGAGGATTGCAAAGGGAAAGCAGTCGGGTGTGGGACAGGGTCTGGCTGGCAGTGCAGGGCGATGCTGCAGCCCTTGGTGAGCTGTGCGGCCACTGCCAGGCTGGGAAGCTGCTGCGTGCGGTGCCAGCGAGACAGGGATGCGGCTCTACGGGCACCTCTTATGCCAAGTGGCACCCAGAGGTCCCTTGGCTCTGCCTGGTGTGTTTAAGCTAAATCAAGCCGAGGTCGATAAAAGCTCTACACTCAGAAACGCCCCCCCGGTGCTTTTGGGGCAGGGGAGGGTAAAGCAAAGGCATCAAATTTGGGGGTCTCCTCAGAACGTGGCTCTGTGATTGGTATGGATGCTTCTCTGACTTTATATTCCATTTCTCATGGTCTCCTACCGACCCCAGCCCTGGGAAGGGAAAGGGGGGGTCTGTGCTGCTGCCCTTGTGGGGGTTGTGGGAAGGTAAGTGGGCAGCGATGGCTCCTGGGAGCCTAAGGATGAATGAAGGGAAGGGCTGACGCAGTGATGGAAAAGTGGACTGGGATCCATTTCTGGACTGGAAAATGTGCATACCAGAGCTGCCTCCTGTATCCAGTGGGTCCGTTTGGTCTGGGCCTTGCTTGCTGTGATTCAACCCTGTAAACAAAGGCTAAATTAGCTCTGTTGGGGGTAAGTGCGTGAGGCAGGAGCAAGTGCCAGCATGCATGTGTGCTGGATTGTGGCACATCCCTTTGGAAAAAGGGATTGACAACCAGAATACGGGGGTTTGGATTCCAACCCTGACAAGGGTTGAGAACAAGTGTACTCTGTCACCATGGCTGTGACTGGGGAGAATAATCTTGCTGGGAGGTCCAGAAAATTATATGTGTAAAGCTGTCTAGAAAAAGATGTGCAGATCTCGGTCTTCCTTCCACGTTGGTGGATGCGCGTCGTGTTCCTATGGAGTACTTTGTACTAAGGTCTGGACTTTAGCCTTCCCATCCCTTTTACACTTACTCCCATTTTATATATGGGGTAAGCTGAGGCACGTGGAGGTTACTTGTTACTAGCTGAGGATCCTGCGTGGCGGGTGCTATGGTGGAGAGCACAGGTTAGGAGTCCTGATTCCACCTCTATGTTTTCCAGGAAGTGGATGAGCTACTTTGCTGTTTAAGGGGTGCAATTCATCTAAGTCCTGTCATTTGTCACTACCAGTTAAGAGGAATTTCCAGCTGCAGCCGCACCCTGGGTGTTCATATGGCTGTACAGCTCCATTTTTCATGCCTCGTAAATGTTTCTCTCCCTGGTTGCTAAGGGAAAGACCCACACAAACAGCTGGGAAAACTGAGTGTTGCAAAGTAAATAGGCTGAGCAAACAAGGAGGGGTTTTTTTTATCACTGATCTAATTGCAGGTGTGTTGTTCAGGGCGTCATGACATGTGAAAGCAAAGGTTCATGGACAAGGGTGAATTTCAGCCTTCAAAACCGAAACCTGCCTGGGAACTGGGTCAGACAGTGGCTTCCATCCTGAACCAAGCTCCTGGAGCTGCAGGCTCATCCCCTCTCTCCCTTGCTGGCCGTTTGGGCTGGAGGAGGGAGCAGATGGACAAGCAGCGTTGGGGCTGGCTGAGGGCAGGACACAGCGTGCCCGAGCGCAGGCAAGCGGGGCTGGCGCTGAGCTGCTTTCTGCTTCTCTCTCTGTCATCTGCTCTGAGGCGGAGAAGGGAGCTACGTCTGAAGTGACTCCAATGGCCAGGAGTTAACTCTTGGTGGGGCTTTGCTGTGGGTAGGAGGGAGAGCTGGCAACAAGTGATGGCAAGAGAGAGTCCAGCTGGCAGCAGGGTCTGGGAGGAAGCGGGTGGAGAGATGCAAAGTCCCTCCTCAGTGTGTTCAGCTGCTCCATCTGGACCTCCCACTCATGCATGTGAGCATGTGCTTGCAGAGAGGGCTGATCAGCCGTGAACAGGGGATGCAGCGGCTGCTGCAGGCTCCAGAATAAATCTCCAGGATACTGTAATGATTGATTTGACATCCTGTAGCTCAGTGCAGTTTGCTTTGGGGTCGGTTTGCTTTGAGGTGACTCTTTTTGTGAAGAAAGGAGAGGCTTTTCAGAATTTTGTTTATTCTGGGCATCTTTGGGGTTGTGTTTTTCAGCTCCTCACGGGGTTTCTACTGTGCTGTTCCCTATATGGTGCCTGGCTACTGGACTTTGAGAAGCAGGGGTCCTGATCTCGTGTGGCAATCTTAAAAGCAGTCTGTGCTATCCATCAGCACTGGTTTTGCTTCTGATACCTTTCCCATTGCTATAGCAACACATGATGGAGGAAGTTAGCACACTTTCCAGGTGCTGTATACAGAGAAACTGCTTCACCTGCCACCAAACTGCAATCACTTGTGGAGCAGGGGTGGCTTAGCTGGCAACTGCACACAGCCCCTGGGCTGTGGAGGCAGAGAAATGGCCCTGGGCTCCCTGGGGCTGGCCTTGCTCTCCCAGGTGTCCCCACTACCTGGGATAGCAGGGTGACATGTGGGAGTGCAGGGTGCCTAGTGCCAGGACCTGGGATTTCTTTCCAGAGGAGATGCTCAGGATGGTGTCTGCCAGCTTGCCACGGTTGAGTGGCAATCGGTGAGTGTTAGGGGCTGTTTGCTTTTTACCTGCTGCCCCTGCCTGGAGAGAGAGGAGCTGGAAGATGTGCTTCCCCTGCAGGTTGCTGATGGAGGAGAGGTGTTGCTTGCCTGCTTTTGCCAAGCGAGCTTGCATCTTCATCTTCTCCACACGTTGCGGTCACTAATTGGGCTCTGGGACGCTCTCTTTTCCTGCCTCATCTCCCTATCCTTCTTGTCCTTCGCTCTTCTGTGGGAACCAGAGGTTGTCCCCAGTTGCTCAGCTGCGGGCGGTCCTCGGGACTGCTGCAGGGTTGCCTTCCTGCTGCAGGGATGCTTGCTGCTGCCTCTGTGCCCAGTGTGCTGCTGCCTGGGGATGCATTTTGCATGCTGTTCTGACTGGTGGGAGCTCTCTAAGCCTGTGTGAATGCCCTGTGTGGGCAGACCGTGGGCTGTCTGGCCACTCAGGGCCAAGTGGGGCTGTGCAGCAGATGGCACTGTTGTTTTCCCGATGAGTTACTGGGTTTTGCCTTCATCCGTGCTGAGAAGGGTCAGTGGTGACAGGAGCCAGGATGTGGCAGGCGCCTGGCTCTCTTGGAAAGCGTCCTGCACACCAAGCTGGGCTTCGCTGCAGGAAGTAGATCTGCTCAGAGGAGCTTGGTGTTTGTGTCTTGCTCACCGCGGAGGAGCAATTTGGCTTCTTGGTGATGAGTAATGTGAGCCAGCCCCATCCTTGGAGACCTGAGAGTCTAAGCTCAAAGCCACCGTGGGCCTGCTGCGAGACCTCAGCGAGGCCACGTCAATCACCGTGTCCCTGCTTTAAAAAGGAAGCCCTGATCCCCAGCTCCCTTTTGTGCTTGTTCCCACTGTCACCAGTCAACCCATCCCCCAGCTTTTCCTCCGCGCGGTAAACAGCAGGCAGACGCGTGACCTTTCCATCAGCAGTGGCTGGGAGAGGAGCCTTTGCTGCTTTCCAGCCTGCCACATCTGTGGGGTTGGTGTTGGGGCAGTGGTGTTTAAATACGTGCACGGGGCAGTGGGCTTCAACGTGCCCAGTTGCTGCCCCGGAGTCTGGAGCCCCAACGAGTGTTCATGGCAGCTGCTGGCAGGCAGCTGTTTGGGTGCTGAGCTGTCTCCCAGACACCCAGTTTGCTCCCAGACACCCAGTTTGCTCCCAGACACCCAGTTTGCTCTGCCTGGGGCCAGCCCCCGGCTGCTGTGGGATCCTCTGGCAGCAGTTGAGTCTCCAGATGTTCTCAGGTCTTGCTGCTGGGACTGCCCGAGTCCGGCCCGCGTGACCCGTGGCGAGGATTCACCCAGCCGTTTTCTCTGGGGAATTACATTTTAAATGCCTTCATTTCTTGGGGACGTTTTGGCTCCCAAGTCTCCCCGGGTGTTCCTGCGTGTTTGCCCTTGGCCCTTTGCCACCCGGGGCTCTCTGTGGGTATCTCTGAAGATACTCATTTTCTCCACTGATTTTTTTTTTTTTTTTTTCCCCTTCAAGTTTTGGCCGTGGGTCAAAGACAATGTTTGTAGACACGAGCTGACGTCAAAGGCGGCTTGGTGGTGGCGTGCCGGGGGGACCACAGGCTTCCAGGACAGAGTTCCTGCTCCCTCGAGGTCCGGGAGCTCAGCGGGAGTTCATCCACTGCCCGGATTTACAGCCTCTCACTGCTCGGGGTTCACTGAGCTGTGCTCCTGCGCTTGGGGCTGGTGAACGTTGCGTGCTCCCTGGAGGAGCTGGAGCTGCAACTCCGTGTCCTTCAGCACCCTGCCTGGAGGGACATTTCAAAGGCGAGGGGAAGGAAGGAAGGAAAGAGGCAGGGTGAGGGGGCTGGGGGAGAAGGAAGGGGCACAGCGGTGTGCCGGTGGGTCACTTGCCTGCTGCAGCTCGGAGAGGGTGGAGAAGCTCTCCTTTGGTCTTCCCTGCTCCTGCGTAGGATCTGGAGAAAATCAGAGAGGCTTTAGATGTGGCGCCAGAGCTGTGGGATGTCAAAGCATCCCAGATAAGGCTCCACAGCTCCCTGTAGGGTCTAGAGAAGGAAAGGAGGAGGGGGAGGGAAAATGAGTGAGGTGTGTAGATACCGACTGCCGTAGGCTGTGGGATCACTTGTGTGACAGGAGCAGCTCCTCTGGCATTACCAGAGGAGGGGACGTGCAGCTGGTACGCAGGTTGGTGGCACAGCCTCTGGGCACTGCTCTGCCTGGGATGTACCATATGGCCACGTCAACTCACTCGCAGCTGCCCCGAAGGCTCTGCTGGCTGATATGACCCCGAAGGCTCTGTCTGTCTGTCTGTCTTGTGCCCTCACGGGTTTCTCAGGACATCCGCTGTTCCTTTTTATCTCTGCTCTGTGCAGTCCCAGTCTGTTTCCCACTCTCTTGGCCTGGAGGCAGGAAGCAAACACCGCGAAGGCCACGTTCAGCGCCGAAGGAGCCCCCCCTGGCTCCGTGGGGGCCCTCGGCACAGGGTGGGGAGGTCGGGGTCACCTCGCAGGCCCCTTTGAAATCTTTGGCAGCCACCCTGCCCTGCTCTTCTGGCCCCATCTCACAGCGGATTTCCCACCGCGTGTTTCCTGCCCATCCCTCTCGGTGCCGTGTCCCGCATGGTCGTGGCTCTTCTCCTCCCTGGGGGGGAGATGCCACTGGTGTGAAAAACAGAGACAGGGGTGTCACGGCAAGGTCCAGGATGGGTGGAAATGGCCCGGTCAGGGGTGGCTGCTGCTGCATCATCTGCTCTGGGTGATGGGGAACAGGAATACAGCCCTTGGCTGCTTTCCAGCCCCTCTCCAAGGAGGCTGGGCTGGTGGTCAGGTCTGCTGGGAGGGGATGGAAGAGTCTTCCCGTGGCAGTGGTTGTTGAGATGTGCAAAAGCATTGACTGTGCAGACCCAGAAAGCCACTGCTGCCCAGGCTGGGGGGTGTCTGCGGGGAGGGTCTGGCAGGTGCACCCTGGGAGGCTGGAGGACCAGGGAGATGTCCTTTCTCCGGGTGGCCTTTTCCCTGGGAGATGTCCCACGCTAGCTGCCTCATGCCCAGCAGGCCATGGGCAGCACCAGTCTCCTCTTCATACACTCGGGGCTCATGGTTGTTTTAAGGGCCCTGTTTTGCTTGGCAGAGGTTGAAAGTCCCAGCAGGCTTCAAACCCTCCCGTTCAGCATTTCCATGGTGACAGGGCAGGCGCTTCTGGTGGCTCTGCTCTCCTCGGTGGCACCAAAATACCGAGGCTGGGGCAAGGGCTGTGCCTCGGTGTGGTGGGTTTACAAGCCAGAGCCCGTGGCATTCTTGTCCCAGTATGGGGGAACTGGACACATTCCTTCCCCAGTGCTCATGGAGGGCAGTTTGTTTTGCCCCCAGCAGGATATGCTTTAAAAAGAGGAAGAGTTTTGTGTAGGTGAGCAGTGCCCGGCCTCCTGCTCTGTCCCTGCGCGTGGCACTGGTGGGGATGCCTGCAGCAGCGTGTCCTCCTGCCCCCTGGCAGCCTGTCCTGGGTCTCTGCATTCCTAACCCCTCGTGGAGAATATTGCAGTGCTGTCTGAATAACTAATGGCAGGGAAGGGGAGATGACTCAGAAATGTTTCCACAGGCTGGGGAAGGTGGATTTCCCCTGGTGGAAAGGCATTTGTTCCCCTCCTCCTCAGGTTAACCACTGCAGATATCCCAACCGTGCCACTGGGAGGGGATCTGGACCTGGGGGGCTTTTACTTCATAGAATCATGGAATAGTTTTGGCTGGAGGAGACATTCAAGGTCATCAAGTCCAACCTTATTCCTAGCCACATCAAGAACCACTAAACCATGTCCCTAAGCACAACATCTAGTTGGGTGAGGCATCATTCTGCCTGTTGCACGGTGGCACAGCCCCTCTGGTGACACTTGGTGGGAGATGTGGCTGCAGTACCCACAGCTGCTCCAGTCTCCATCCCTGGGGCTCAGCAGCATTTCCTCGGAGCTCACCAGAGCGTGGAGGCTTCTCGCCCCTGTGCAGAAATGCAGCGTGGCTCCAGGGTACCCAGGGCCGGGTGGGAAATGGGCAATTTCACATCCTCTGCAAGTTTGCTTTTGTTGTATTTTTATTTTATTTTTAATCTGGCTGTTGTTGTAAACTAAAGGGGAGTGTTTTGGAAATAGTAGTCTGAAATATATCCTTTCTTCTCAGAAAGTCACAATGAAATTCACTTTCTTCTGCGAGTTTATATATTTTGGCCAAAGCAGCATCTCTTTTGCTGGGAAACATCCGTAAGTACGACCAGGGTGGTGATCATAGAACTATAGGATCATAGAATGGTTTGGGTTGGAAGGGACCTTAAAGATCATCCAGTTCCAACCCCCCTGCCATGGACAGGGACACCTCCCACTAGACCGGGTTGCTCAAAGCCCCATCCCCATTAGGATAATTAGGAAGAGATCAAAATACAGAGATACCTGTCAGTATTTCAGGGGCGAGGTCCTGCGAGCGTACACATCTGGGCACCATTTTTTTGTGCAAGGCCTCTTAGCTCCTTTGCACTCTGGCCCATGGCCAAAGCACGTGTTCCTTGGTAGGTTCCCCCGTGTCTTTGCAGGGGCCACCCCCGACACAGCCCCTGCCACTGTGGGTGTCACAGCCCCACTGCTGGGGGGACTCACCCAGCGCCTTTCAGAGCTGGGAGCTGTGCTGGGTGGCTCTCGCTGCTTATACAACTCCCCTTTGCACCGTTCCCAGTGCTGCTTGAAAGGGTGTTTAGTTAATAGGATTATAAAGCTTTCCTGTCGTTAGGCAACGGAAATCAATGGTGGGCCTCCAGGGCTGAATTTCATCCGATTTACAGCGCAGTCACTAGATGGCTGTGCTGGAGAGACTGGTACGGCGCTGGAGGAGGGATGTGCTGGGTTCCTGCAAATGTGGAGGATGCTCTCGGTCTGCTGGCCACGTGTTTCTGCAAGGGCCCTGGTCAGTGCACTGCTTGGGACCACGCGGGGCCGTTGGGATGCTGGTGCAGCCCTGTAGTGCCATCTCCACGTCCCAGAGCATGTGTTCCTCACCACCCACGTCTGCTGCTGGGCTGGTGTGGGGAAACCCAGGTGTTTTCCCTTTCTCCAGGCAAAAATGGTGGCTTGACCTAAAAGCTGAGAACAGGCACTGCTCTGTGATGCCTGGAGGGGCTTCGCCTTCCTCTGCGCTGTAAGAAAGCGCCTGGAGAGAGCAGGTTGGTAGGATGGTTCATTAATCTGTGCAATGCAGAGTGACTGAGCTCACAACTCTCCCAGTCCTGAAAGGCAGCAGATTCCCAGCCCCCGAGGTGCTGCAGAGCTGGCAGGGGATGGGGATGGGGGTTGCAGCCCTTACATGGCAGGCTGTAGAGCTGTGCCAGGGTCAGGTCAGGGGGGGCCCTCTGAGCTCTCTGGACTGCATCCCCCAAAGCTGACAGCGTTGGGGTTTGGTTAGTCCATCCCTGCCGTGTCCTTGCCCCCCTCACCCTCCCACGAGCTCCAGGCTGCCTCTCCTGCTCTGCTCTGTTCTGGGGCCGTGTCTCTTGGGAGAGGTCAGCAAAAGCCATCAGCTCCCCTTGCAGCCAAGGAAGATGCCGAACCCTGCCCGGGAGGGTGGGGAGCAGCTGAATGGGGGCACTGAAGGAAACTTCTAGGAGAGTCAACCTGCTTCAGGAATCTGGCCATGCCACACGTGTTTCCCATCCCCTCGGCTAACAGGAGGCGGTGGAGAGAGGACTGCACATGGTGGAAATTTCTTTAAAACTCCAGGCTGCAAAGCGAGCCTGGAGAGAGAGGACTGGGAAAGCCTTTAGCTTTGTGTGTAGAGCTGGGAATCTCCTCTTATCTCTCTGAGCCTGCTGTTTGTTGTCTGCCAAGTGACACGGAGCAGTGATGTGGACCTGCAGATAACCCCTCAGCCACGTTATGTACACTAAAGTATGCATGAGGAGCCGAGACGGTTTTAGACTCACGGTGCAGTGCCCTGCAGACGTGAGCGGGCTCCAGGGATGGGGTGATGGGAATCTCCTCCTTTGGGTTTGCTTAAGCTTCAGCTAAGCCCTGGAAAATATGCTGGAGGGAACAAGCCTGCCCAGTGCTGGAGGCTTGGCCAAGTGGGTGAATTATTGGATGCTCTGTCTTTGGTGAATGCTCCGGGTAGCGTCGTGCTGTTCGTGATTTCTGCGTGCTCCCTGTTTGCGTGCCGTCCTGGATCCCTGCAGACGTGCCCGGAGGGGTGCCCTGGCCTGGCTGCCAGCCTGGTCTCTCACCGCAGACGTCTGCTGCTCTGACCTGGTTGGCAGGTGGAAGAAAGCCTTGCAGAGAAGTTATAATTGGTGACAGCGGGGATTGTCATGGCTCGCGGTACCCTCAGCTCCCCGTTTCCCCCGGTACCTTTGTCTTCTCCAGCAAAGCTGTTGTTTGCAATGGGAAGTTCTTGGTCGTTGTGCCAGGCCAGTGTGGGGACAGCTGAGCTGTGCTGTGCCCTGTGCTGTGCCCGCCCAGGTCCCAGGGAGATGGCTGGCCCAGGGGTACCAGGGTGTGCTGACGTTTGGTTGCTTATTCTTGGCCGTATTCTTTCTTAAATCTGTCTGTGCTGGAGTGCTGTGGGCTTCCCTGATGGGAAGATGTTTTGAGAGATGATGAGGCTTTTCCTTGTTATTCAAGCTGGCAGGGAGCAGCTGTGATAGGCAGGAGGCAGTTTGTGGCATCCTCCCACACTAATACCTCTGCAGCCCCTGGTTCCTAAGCCTACCACGTGTGCCCAGCCATGGAAGTTGGGCACCTCCGCATCAATATGGTCATCCCAGCAATAGAGTCCCAAAACATGCAGACCTTGTGCCGGGGCTGTGCCTGGTGGTACAGGTAGTGCCTGGGGTGGCGCTTGGGGCAGGAGGGAGTGGGAAGCTGCTCTGTGAGGTCTGCTCAGGGATGGGTCCTTTCTCTGCCTGGCGCAGTGGCTGGTGGCAGCGTGGCTGGAGTAGCAGGTGGCCCTCCTAGAGCAGCTCTGCCCACCCTGGGCTCCCCACCCGTGAGCGCCTGGGGGCTGCTGCATTAGTGTCCCCAGTCTGGGCTCTGTCTCTGGGGGGGGAGGGTGGTTACAGAAACTCAATAAACTGTTGCCATGACAGCCTCGAGCTCGGCTCCCTCCTGATGCCGTACCCACCGTGAGCTCGATATCGCCAGCTCCCGTGGGACTGATGTCAACAGCATAAAGCGCTTTCAGCACGGGACGAGGCAGCTGGAGCACGGGCAGCAGAGCCCTTTTATCTGTCCTGACGATGCAGGGAAATGGGCTCAGAAGCGAAAAGGAGGCGTGTGGGTACCTGACGGTCCCTTTCCTATGGGGGAGAGGTGGTCCTTGGTCTTCTTTGCATCCTCATGAGCTGCACCTCTGCTCTCCGTTGCTGCAGTGACCGTCTCCATGGAGACCAGTCCAGCACAGCCGCATCATGAGGACCATGGAGGGGGGGAAGCCATGGGGAAGCATCCCCATCCCTTCCCCACCTCCTTATCTCCTCCCCACGGGGACATGATGGCTCCCAGGGTGCACTCACTCCCCAGGGGAGCGTGACAATTGAAATCACTCAAGTGGCAAATGTGTGGAGGAATCCCAAGAAAACTAATTGGTTTCCCCCCCGCTCTCCCCCCCCCCAAGCCTTTAATGCTTGTTGGCTTTCACTTTGCATTGGTAATTGCTGCTCTGCACCTATTAAAAGGCCGTCTCGTGCTTTGTGCGGGCTTGATTGCAAATTAATTTTGCATACGTATCTATTCTGGGGAGCACGGGAATTTATTCAGCTCAGGATGCTGAATGCCAGATGGGCTTTCCAGAGGCGTGAGGTGCAGCGCGGGCCGAGGCCACTGTTGGCAGTATCTGAGGGAACAAGGGTGGCTTCTTCAAATAAATCTCTAAAAAACAAAGGTGCACATCCCCATCAGTGGGGTTTGTTCTCATCTGGGACAAGAGGGGCAGATTTCCAACGGCGTGCGCGGAAGCACCCACGAGCTTCCATACCAAAGTGCCTTTGAGTTTTGACTGAGAAATAGGTGTCCTACCTGCTCGTGGTCTCCTGGAAGTCCCCCTAGGTACGCACCATAATGTCTGTGCCTCTGTCTGCCTCTCCAAGTCTACCTGGAGGCTTTCCGTAAACGCCGGGTTTCCTCGGAGGGATGCTGTCAGGTTGGGATTTCTGTGTTTTTGAAAGCAGAGTTCCTCTTTCGACTACTGATGAGTATCAAAGGGGAAGAGCCGTTGGGTTTTTCCATTTGCCTTTCGCTCGTCATGCTGCGTTGTTTCCTCTTTGCAGTGACAATACGCCGCTCGGTTTTGTGCCGTTTCTCCTCCAGACCAGCGTTCTAGCGCGGGACGCTGTGGTGGTTGGGGTTGCAGACAATACGTGGAGTTGCAGTTTCCTTTGAAAAACAAACTGGCCATTGTTATTTCTGTAGAATGTCTTGAATTTTGGGGAAGTCTTTGAAGCTTGGCTGCATCAAGCGTTGGAGTCAGCCTTCCTGAGGTGGGCCTTTGTCCCCGTGAGTCACTTGGTGTAAGGAATGAGCAAGGTGAGGGGAGAGGTTGGTCACTGGTTCATGGAGCATTCTGAATCACAGAATGCTAGAGGTTGGAAGCGACCTCTGGAGATGGAGTCCAACCCCCCTGTCAGAGCAGGAACATCCAGAGCACACTGCACAGGAATGCATCCAGGCAGGTCTTGAAAGTCTCCAGAGAAGGAGGCTCCACAAGCTCTCTGGGCAGCCTGTTCCAGGCTCTCTCACTCTCACAATAAAGAAGTTTCTCCTCATGTTGAGGTAGAACTTTCTATGTTTCAGCTTGCAACCGTTGTCCTGTCACAGGGCACAACTGAAAAGAGACTGGCCCCTTCTACTTGACACCCACCCTGCAGATGTTTGTAAACCTTAATAAGGTCCCCTCTCAGTCTTCTCTTTTCCAGGCTAAACAGCCCCAGGTCTCTCAGCCTTTCCTCAACAAAGAGATGTTCCAGTCCCTTCATCATCTTCATAGTTATCCATTGGACTCCCTCTAGTATTTCACCGTCTTTCTTCAACTGGGGAGACCAGAACTGAACACAATACTCCAGATGTTTATGCCATTGCAGCTGTGCTGGGTACTAAGATCCTATGCATAAGTTTGTCACTGAAACCTGCCTCCACCTATGCAGAGGTTCAGTCATGGTCCACCACAGGGTACCCAAAGTGATGTGCTTGCAGGGTAGTGGAGGCCGTTCAGACCTTAAGGAGTGGATGCACATCCCGATGAAGGAGTTGACCTCTCCCTGGGGCAGCAGTGCAGCAGTCGGGAGCAGGATGCATCCGGTGTAGGGATCACAGTTTATTTGCCCTGCAGTTGCTCTGTTCCTGCCAAGACTGTTACTGGAAAACAGTGTTTTTCCAGTAATGGTTGCTAAGCAGTGAGGTCTCATGATGGGCTTTATCTACTCGGCTGGATCTGCAGGAAACAATAAAGCTCCAGTGCAAAATGAAATGGGGAAGAATTGGTGGCTATTCTGGGGCTTTCCTGTCTGTCGGGAGTGACCACTGGGGTAACGAGATACCGGGGGAGGATTTCTCCTCCAGCCCTTGCAGGGCTTCCCTGCTCCTTGGGCTGGCACGTGCTGCTGTTGGGCTCTGGCAGTGAGATGTTCCTGTGCTTATGGGGATGGCTCTTCTGCTACCAGTGCAGTGGTGCATTTGAGGTGCTCATCTGATGTTGCCAGAGGATCTGGGATCACAGCATGGTTTCCACTCATGTCAGCCAGACTACAGGAGGAGGAGGAGGAGTAGGATGAGGCTGTCATTCAAAAGTCTGTGTAGGATAATCCTGTCTGGGCTGGCTGGTTGATACTGGAAGAATCTTTGCCTTGTACTTCTGCTGAAAATCTCTCAATGGGAAATTGTCCAAAACCACTTTGGCAGCTTCTGGTGAAGGACTGTTTTGTTCCCCAGTTACTTATGCAGGTGTCTGGGGAGAAAGGTGGGTGGACATGGAGGAGCTGGCCCCCAGTGAGGAGGGGAAGCTTTCACACTGTCTCTGGGACTGTACAAATGCCCACAACATCTGGCTGGTTCACGCTGGCTGAAGTCTTCTACGCACAGCAGCCCTCATCTCCCATCAGCCCCCACCCACTGCATCATGTTGCTGTTGGTTTGAGACAGTTCTTCAGGGTGGCTGTTCTTTGATCCAACCTCTGCTGCTCTGCCTGGCATCTCTCCTGGGACTTTTGCACTTGTAGTTCTTTCCTTTGCAGTCTTCCTGTGTGACCCTGCGGACCTGGGCACCAGCAGATGATGGGTCTTCTGCACCTCCACACCATCTTTGCAGAGACTCCCGTTCCTATGGGAACGAGTAGCCGCTGAACAGGCTAAGTGGCCTCCTGGGGATGGTGGCCCTTGTAGACTCTGGCACTGAAGTGTGAAACGTGTCCTCCTCAGGATGCTCACGCAGTCACTCAGGCCCATTGGAAGGTGAACTCCCAGCTGACCAAGCCCAGCTTGTTACTGAAAAGTTGTTATTGGAAAGCTGTGCGCTGGCAACCTGTTTGTTGTGGGGAGGTGAGTAACGTGAGCCTGGGTTTGAATCACCTCTCCTGGAACCAGAGCTGTGGGTACTGCCCGTGCTGGTGACGGCAGAGTGGGACGTGGGACAGCCCTCTATGGGAGTGCCCTATGTATGGAGTCACCCAGACGTTGTGTACGTGGAGGGACAGTGACTAGCTGCGACAGGGTGTTTCCTGGGCTGTGGCACTACCTCTCTGCCATGGAAAGAGCCAGACAGTTGCCAGAACGCTGCCAGACAGGAGGTGGGAGATGGCCCTGGAAATGCTGCTCTGTCCATGTGCTGTAGCTGTGATGTCCCCTCTCTCCTTCCTCGCAAAGCTGTCCTGGGGCTGCTGCGCTGCCACCCTCTGCGTCCTGTGATGCTGCCTGTCTCGGCCATACAGTGGTTGAAGCTTCTGTCTAATTTCCAGTTAAAACTTATTTATAGTGAGTTTGTCCTTATCTGGTCTTCTTCCAGGCTTGTCCATTAGCTCCCATTCCCACAGCTTCTAAGCCCTGGTTTTCTCACTCTTGTGTTTCTCCTGGGAACGAGAGGCTGGACCGCGCTGCAGTCCCATGTTCTGCCCCAGCAGGTTGGGAAGTTGCCCAGCTCCGACTGTGAGCAGCACAAAGGGTCCATGTGCACATGAGACCCGTCTGACCCCAGCGCCTCGGCCGGCTCTGGCTCCTGTGCCAATGAGTCAGCCCGGCCGGGAGGGAGCGGGGCCGGTGCTGGCTGGGTGCTGAGCAGGGCTCGCCAAGCCCAGCTTACCTAATGCCGCAGGAATGCCCGGCTCAGCGGGGCTCCTCAGCTCCATTCTGCTCTGAGACCTGGGCTGGGCTCGTGGCCTTGGGAAAGCCAGGACAGGGCTGCACCGTGCCAGAGCTTTACCCTACACACGGAGAGGGGCAGCCCCAGAGAGAGAGCCACGGTCGTGGGAAACCACCCAGGAACACCTGCCTGGTGCAGGGTCTGGTCTGTTGATGTCATCTGTGTGGGCCCCAGCTAAAGGGCAGCTGTAAGGACCTAACCTCCTGTTTTTGAGGGCACTGGGGACTTTGGATTGACTTGGCCCCAGCAATTTGCATGGCCCCTCTTGTTGGGTGCTTAGCTGGCCCCAGGGACTCTCCTCACTGGGTGCAGCTCAAGGGACCCACCAAACTGCTGCTCTCCTCTACTGCTGCCCTCCCTGGAGAGAGACTCCCGGGGGTTTTCACCCAGTTATTAAGCCTGGTCTGTGCAGCTAACGAGGGTGAGAAGGTGGCTCGTGGACATAGCCCCAGGTTAACTCTTGTTTGTGAGAGCAATAACGTCCACGTGATACATGTGTGCAGGTGGCATATATGTTGCTCCGTGTCAACCCTCCCATCCTCCTGTTAGCGTTGGTGCAGATACTGCAGGAAGATGCTCTTTGTAGCAAAGCCACCCCATTTTGTGCCATGCTCCCTTCAGCAAATCTCCATTTTGGAGTCCCAGGCTCTCTCTGGTGCCATGCTCACCTGGGCTGAACTTTCCACGCAGAACTGACCTGCAAACAAAATGATCACCAATATTCCCTGTCTTTTAGTGCCACGCTGCGTTTTCAGCGCCATGGGGTTCCCAGGCACTTTCTGGATGTGAATTATTTAAGCCTCACTGTGGTCCTTGGGAGTGCAGGAAGGCATTGAGCTGAAACTGCCTCTGACAATGGAAAGCAGGAATGGAAGAAGAGAAGGAAAGAAAAGGGGAGGCTCCAGCCCAGATCATTCAAGCTCTCTGTCTCACACCCTCTCATCCTTCCAGCTCTGCTTGTTCCCCTGCCACGGCAGGCAGAGGGAAACGCTGTAGCTGCTGCAGACCCAGCTTGATCACAATCGGAAATCAACAGCAGGCAGGACCTGTTGTGTCTGGGAGACAATGCGCGGGGTTTGCGAGTGCCGCGCATGTAGACGAGGCTGAAAACCTCACGCCAGTGCAAAAACAGCGGCCGGAGCCAGCGCCGGGATCGCCCTGAAAGAAGGGAGAGGCTGGGGGGAAGGCAGCGTGCCGTGGCACGCTTCCGAAGGGCTCTTTCACCCACCTCGGGAGCATCTCCGGCTACGCAGCCAGGCGCGCTTGCTCACACAGGCGCACACACAGCCTCTCGGTGCAGCTCCTCGCAGCTCTTTGATTCGCGAGGAAGGAAATAAGACCTCTTAGAGCGGCAGAAGCGGCAGCCGTTGGCAAGATGTGCTGACAAAATTGAGCGGGGCGAGATCTCCCGATCTGTTTCGCTGCCTGGGCTGGACCTGCTCCCGGGAGGGGAGCGGCAGAGGAGAGAGAGAAAGAGAGAAGAATGAGCAGCCCCTCCGTCCCCGGGAAGATGGATGCAAAACCTTTGTTCAACGTGCAGAAGGCTCTGGTGCAGCCTGTGCAGATGTGCATGTTGGATATCCCCCTGAGCGTGCAGGATGATGATGTAAGTAGAAGGCAAACGAGCTTTTCAGCCCCGGGCTTGGGGTGGGAGTGCAAGGGGCAGAGAGGTTCCGTGACCCCACCCCGGCACTACCCGGGGGTGATGAACTTCTGGCGAAGTTAAAGATGCCAGAAGCTGGCACCGCCTTCAGATGTGACCGTTTCCTCTCTGCAAGCAGTGTGTTCCGAGGCAGACCGTGTCTGGCACTTGCCAAATTCAGGGCACAGAAATGAAAGGAGGAGTTTGGGAGGGAGGGGAAGCCTTCCTATGTGGAGAAAGACGGGTGTTGTAGCTCGGTGCAAAAGGGCGTGTTTGCTGGGTGTGCGTCGTGGCTCTGCCACCCGGGATGTGAAAACCTGGGAGGCAGAGCTCGACTCTGTCTCGGCACACCTCGGTTGCTGCCCTGCCAGGTCCTTGCCATCTCTGTGGGCATTGACTGTGCCCCTTCGCTCTGCTCGTGGTGCTGCAGCTACAACCAAGCGCAGGGTTCTGTCCATGATGCAAAAACTGGTGTTGGTTGCAGCAGCGAGCTGGAGGTTTCCTGGTGCACTCGGGTCAGGGGGTTCTGGTGAGGGCTCCTCTTGGCACTGTACCTCTGCCCGTCGCAGAAACACCCACGAATCTGACTGTGCCAGAAGGAACCCTGTGACAAAGCTACTGGAGAGCCCAAACGGGGGGCAGCCCAAAATAGGGTGGGTGGTGAGCGGTTGGTGTCCTGCCCGTGCAAAGGGGTTTGGGTGTGATCCAGGTGCTGTTAAAATTTGAGGTGAAACTCTCTTTGATTTTGGAGCAGGTTCTTGCTCTGTGTGTGTGTGTGTGTGTTCAGTGTCTGTGCTGTCACTGCAGGAGCCTTAAATCTGGATTTTCTTGATGGCAAGCAATTGGTATATCGCAGTTAACATTACCCTCTCTTCTACATTATCTGTGTGTTTAAGGAGGTGAAATGACAGCAGGGAAAGGAGCTTGCTTCCCTGGGAGCAGGGAGGACTTCCCTGCAGGGTGGTCTGTTGGGTCTCAGCGCGTCGGATCTCGGCAGGGGTGGGAAGCCCCAGCTCAGCAGCCTGCACAGTGTCCCTGCAGGGACAGGGGACTTGCAGGGAGCATCCTATATTTGGAAACACCCCGGGGCTTTGCCAGGATCTACCGTGTTGCTGCACTAATGAGGATACCTGGTGATGGCCACTGCAGAGCTGGTGGGATGTGCTGGGGGTGGGAAACGTGCCCCGAAAGCGCAGGTGCCTCCTGCAGCGAGCATGGGAAGGAGGGAGGAGAGAGAAGCTGGGCACTGGGAGGTGGCAGGAGCATGGGATGGAGCAGGTGAACCAGTGCCTGGATCCTTTATTCTCATTTAGATGGATTTATATATATTTTTTTTAAGCATCAGTTTTCTCAAGGCTTACGCCACGCGGTTTCCATTCCTGCTCAGCAGCGCAATCTGGCGCTGGATTTCCCTGCGGCCCCGTGGTGCAGCGCAGGGGATCCTCGCTCAGGGTTTGCCCGACCCAGGTGGAGTTTTCCCTCCCTGCAGAGAGGGAAGCCTGAACTGGAGACCTGTGCTCACCTGGGCTGGGACAGAGGGATGCCCTGGCTTGGGTTGCCTGGCAATGGCCTCCACTTGTTAATCTTATTCCTGATTTTATTGCAGAAAAGAAAAATAATCCTTCAGGAGGCTGTGCGCTGTGGTAGAGAGGTGGGGTTGGGTTTTTTTGGTTGACTGGGTTTTTAACAATTCCTGCTAAGCCTTTGGTAGCTGTTGGGTCACAGCCAGTCCTGGGAGCTGTGTCATGGTGTAGCACTGGTCAGTAATCTGGCACATCGAAGCGTCCCCAGCACTTGGGTCATCGCTGGGGTGGTAGCTCCATCGTGCAGGACAGAAAGGGTTAACTCTTTCCTGTTGAACCTGGAACTGCCACAAGGTCAGGCTGGGAGCCTGATCTCCACCATCTCCACTGCCACTGAAAGTGAGGGTCTGCAGATGCACCGTGCAGCCCAGGTCACCTGTCCCAGCTCAGGGCTCTGCTGGTGCTTCCATCCCCTGCCCTCTCCTGCGCTGGGCAGAGCAGGGTTGAGATCCCTGGGGTGAGCATTGACTGGCAGCACCTATGAGCAGGAGGTGGATTAGGGACTGTTCTGACTCTTCATGCTCTGGTACCACTGCTTCAAGGCAGATGACACTCGCTCTGTTTTCCATTCCTGGGAAGTGGGGGTGTAGTGGTTCCTGTGGCCCCACCGAGCTGGCACCTCCCCCTGCTGCAAAGCACTGTCCGGGGGGGAAATGCCACCGGGGAAGTCCCAAGCAGCGTTTCTGTCTGTGGAGCGATGGGGAAACTCCTCTTTCACAGCTGAAAGATTCCCCCTAGCCAGGCAGGGCTTGGTGTCTCACGCCCACCCGTGTGCTGGTACCTGCTCATCTCCCCGCCGGCGCTTCTGCCAGTCTGCGTGGGCATGGTGGGGGGAGCTCTGTTGGCATTTCCCCCTCTATTTCAGGACTTCCAGGCTCATGAATCGCCTTTCTTCTTGGAGATGGCATGAGCAGGTTGGGAGGAGTTTAGGGGCTGTGTTACGTGGGGACCTTTGAATGCTTGCACCCCAAAGAAGCCCTACTGAGAGGTGAGGATCCAGATCTTGGCTGACCCAAGGAACGCTCTAACAAGCGGGCAGGCAAACCCTCCTTGCACCGTGGTGGGCTGGCCCTGGCCCAGTGCTGTCTTCCTGTCCCGTTGTGAGTGCCGGAGTCTGCAGGAGGCAGGGATGGGAGAAGGTAAAACAAATCAACTTCCTGGGAAGGGATTCAGAGGTTTTCCCAGCGCTGTGAGTCTTGGCTGCATCATTTACCTGCCCTGAGCCCCGCTGCCCTTTGCAGAGGTGCTCTGGAGTGGTGGGTGTCTCTCCACAGTCACTCCTGTTGGCAGCTGCTTTGTGACCATGGGAGCATCTGGTCACTGTTGTGTGTGCTCCTGTTGAGACCTGACGTGCCCTGGTCAAGACAAAGACAAATCCTACCATCTCGCTGGCCTGGAGCTCCTAAGAGTGTAAGATATGGTGTGGAAATGACCTCAGCAGAGCTCTTCTGCAGGATCCTGTCCATCAGTCTCCATCACCAGTTGGACCACAGCTGTGGGAAGGTGTAGCTGGAAAAATGGGCTTTCCTTGTGCTACAGATCCACTGACTGCACCCACAACTTGATCCCTTACAGGTTGGGTTCCCAGGGTGAGCAGGATTTTGGCCTCGAAAACGAACACAGGAACCAGGCAAAACCCAGATCAGGACACCCAGCTCAAGCCTTTTCTTTCATGACAGCAGCTCTGTTGGGTCAACATCTCATGTTCATGTTTCCAAGAAAACTGCTCTGCCCCAGCACGGAGCAGGGCTCCTTTGGGGAGCGTTTCACCAGCACCAGACCATTGGAGGTGATGGAGAGACATGGGCTGCTCATGCCCACGTTCACTGGGGGGGTCAGCTGGGAGGGAAACGTCCCCCCCAGGGTACCCCCAGCGTGGTGTGTATCAGGTGCAGGAGGCTCTCTCTCTGTCTCCCTCGGCAGCTTCCGATGGGACTGTCAATCCCTCCCTTTCATAATTCAGCCACAGCAATTGCAAAACTTCCCAGGGTGCCTCTCTTGCTATTATGGGTAGGGATTTCCAAAGCTTTGCTAATAAAAGAGCAACAGTTGCTGTATCTGGGAAATGGGGAAATCAATGAGCGGACTGTTGCAAGTGATCTAACGGCTTTTTGTGGCATCTCGGGCAGTTCCCTCGTAGGATGGAGCTTTATGGCACGTTGTGCTGTCAGATTAGCTGGCAATATCCGCTCCCTGCGAGTAGGAACCACAGGCTTGGGAGGGACCAGTGAGCCAGTGTCCTGCGGTGATGGGTGCTGCTGCCCAGGCCCATCTACCACAGTCCCAGTGCATCCCTCCTGCCTGGTGAATCAGTCTGCCCACGGTTGTGCATCCCAGGGTAATGCCATGCAGCTGTCCCAGCACAGGGTTGTGGTGAAAATCACTGGGAAATGCCCCCTTGGGGGGAAGTCCAGTACCTGGCAAGTCAAAGGGGAGTGCAGCACAGCCTTTGGTCTCTCCCAGCATTGCTGTGTCCAAGTTAGACACTGGATGCAGCTCTACGGAGTGATGAGAAAAGAGAAGTGATCAGGTGAAATTCTCAGTGTCCTGCTTAGGCACTTGCATCCTCTGGCATTTGTCCTGGTGGTCTCCCCATCTCTGCCTCCTTCCTTTCTCCTCCGTGACATCCTAATAGATGCAGTAGGTTTGACTTCAAAGTGGTTAGCAAGTATTTTCCACTCCAGTGGGCTAATTAGTTAAATTGCATTTCACATGCTAATTTATTCCTCTAATATTATTTTTTTTTCTCAGTGTACTGGAATACAGAAGATAAAAGCTTGGTTTGACCTTAGAGCCAGGCTCGGAGGAGCTGGAGATGGGAACAAACTATTAGTTCCCAGGTTTGCTGTAGCACGGGCTTAGTCCTGGCCACGTTTGGGATCTTGTTCAGTTGAGCTTTAAGTGTTTTAGCTGATTGCAACCTGGGTATCTTGGGTGAAACGTTGTCCTCTGGCACACAGAAGAAAAACTTTCAGATCAGCAGTAATGAGCTACTAATTTCCAGCTTCGTTGTTCTCATCTGCGGCGCCGGTATCACCTTGGAGTGCTCTCGAAATGGCAACTAATTAATCCTTGAGATGGGGAGTGGGTTGGAACTTGTTACTTCCCACCCTTCAGCAAAGGGTGATGGGACCTGCTTGGTCAATGGACACCAGAGTGGGGCTTGGCTCCCTTCCAGGGGCTGCAGTGGGGCACAGATGCAGCGGGCGCCTTGGGGCGATGGGCTGAGTTACCCAGCAGGGTGGTTTACACGGCATGCAGTCCTTGTCTTGTGCTGCTGAATGCTTGCTGGCAGCCAAGCCCTGCCGGGGTTGAGACACTTGACATCTCCTGCAGCCCCAGCAGCATCCCTGGGCTCCCTCGGTCCAGGCTGCACCCCTCGGGGGTGGAGAGGCTTTAACTGAGAGCCGAGCGGGGCCGGGGACTCGGTGCTTGCGTCGGTGGCAGTGAAGAGAGAGCTGCCAACGGCCCTGCAGTGAATCAAACTCTGTCATGTTTATATCAAAGGCTGTTTCTTTTCCACTGCCTGCGTATGGTAGATGTTATCAAGAGGGAGGAGCTGAAAATGAGCGCTGGGACTGTTTCCTGACCACGATTACAGTCAAAAACAACAAATCCTTCCATCCCTGCTCTTGGCCAAACTCTCCTTTTCCCTCGGGAGAATCATCACTTGGTTTCTTTGGAGAAAACTAGAAACGATGGGAAAAAAATCACCCAGCTTGAGTTCTTGTCTGTAAGGGCAGAAATTCAGGAGTGCTCTAAAGTCTTAGGATTTCTGGGAATTGCCCTGGCAAGGCTTAGGGCTGAGCCCATCCGGCACCTCATGTGCATGCCTGGGGCAGCTTCAAGCTCATCTGTGACTCCTGCAGTAGTGCTTTGGGGTCCCGGGGCAGCGTGTGTGACCCCTCTGCTGTGTCCCTAACTCTGGGGTGGCTTCATCAGTCCTGGGGAAGGGTATCTGCCCTTACACGGGCTTCAAGGGGTCACCAGCTGTACTGTGTTTGGTTCCCTGAAGCATCCAGAGTTGTCACCTCTGCGTGTGCCTGTGGTCATGGGCTGAATAAACACGTGACAGTGAACCGTGAGAGTGCTGGGCCAGTACGGTCAGGGTTATGTGAAATAAGCAGGCCTGGGTTGATGCAGTCAGGGAGACCAGGGTTGCCAAAGTGAAATGAAAACACAGACCTCTGGAGAGCCTGACCAGTGTCTGCTGCAGCTCCCTGGGGTACAGCCTGCCTCAGGGGCTCATCCTGCCCAAGGCTTGGTCGTTGCAGCCTGTCCACTGTTCCTTCTGGGATGTCCTGGTTGCAGATTTTGCAATAGGTGGTACTTGCCAAGCGTCTGTCCTTGAGCCACGTGTAGCCTGCCCATCAGGCTTGGTCACATCGGTGGGATCTCCAGGAGGCTGCCTTGCATGTGCCTGGGTACTGGGTGCTCACTGGTGCTCCCCTGCTGCAGGGACAGGAACCACCTGACAGATTCTCACTGCTGCCTCGGTGGAGTTACTGGTGCAATTAAAGCCATGCTAATTCTCCACGTATTGCAAGTGCAGAAGGAACAGACGTTCCCAGTAATTGTTCAATCAGCCTGCTTTCAGTATCTTTTTATAAGTGGCCTGGCTGGGTCTGTGGTTGCTAGCACGAGCTGTGGAGCAGGAACTGCAAAGAAAATTCGGTAAAATGCTGTGTGTCACATCCTCTGCTGGTGTAACTCAAGGCAAACCCGTGGGTTTTTGGTGGCATTACAGCCTATCCCTAGCTAAGCACGTGAATTGATGCCCAAGGTGACATCCTAGAGCGTTTCCCTGTTGCTTTGCTCTTTCTTCCCATCCATTTAGCACCAACTTCTCCCTCTGGAATCTGAGGGCAACCTAAGAGCTTGCTCCTCTTGCAGCTTTTACACTGTAGAAATCTATCTCTGAGGCGCAGTCTCTGCCTCTTGCACTTTCCCTTTCTCAAGTGAAATGGGATCTCCTCTCTGTGCTTTCGGCTTTCTCGCTCCCTGCTCTCATTTTCCATCCTGATGACACCATGGGGACCCTCAAACTCAGCAGAGCGTTTTCGGTGGCTCCGGGTGCTGCTGAGGCAGATGCACCGTCAGGTCCCGTTGCCCACGTGCCATGGGCAGAAGTTGGCTCCATCCCTGCGGGCAGGAGTTGGCTCCATCCCCACGGAGGGCAGATCGGCAGGGGAGCAGCTGCCTCCAGACGGTTTGATTCGACAAGGGCCCATGGATAAAACTTGCTGTCATCTGTCGTTTCGCATCGGGGCTCAGAGCAGCGCCCGCAGAAGCAGCTGTCGCGGGAGCTCCCGGTGCCACTGGGTGCCCGCGTGCGCTCGGCTAAGGCAAGTCCGGTTTGCTGACTGGTTTGGCACGTTACGGGCAATCAGGAGTGGGTTGTGATGCTTGCTCGGGGTCTTTGCTTTGGCCCTGGCCATCCTGCAGTTCCTGAGCAGAGATCACACCTTGGTAGGTGTGAGTGTCACGGATGTGACAGCAGAGTGTGGATGTAGCCCTGGGCATCTCCCCTCCGGGGACCCCATGAGCTGGTCCGGCGAGCCCCGGGGCCGTGTCCTGCTGGGGCAGGTGAGTGTGGCCGTGCTGAAGCGGAGCCGTTCCTTGTGCCCGTCCCACGCACGAGTAAACCCCTTGAGTTGGCTCCTGGCTGGGGACACGGCCGGCACTGCTGCTTGCTGACACCAGCTCTGCTCGCGTGGCACGTGGCGTGGCCGAAAGGGCCTCATGTCAGCACGTGGTTGCTGCACGGCTGCTCCTCGGCCAGCACCGCTGTGTCTCGGGGCTCTCGGCACCTCTCCAAAGCCATCTCCTGGCTTCAGGGGATCCCCTGCCCCTCGCTGCGCGCTGGTGTCCCCCTGCGTAAGGCAGCAGGTTCCTTTTAAGTGTCACCAAGCACAGAGAGGCACGGCTGATACATTCAGAGAGGGCTGAATTCAGCCATTTGGGCTTTGAATAATGCTATGGGACTACCCTGCCAGGAGCCCCGTCCTGAAACAGTTTGATTTGGCCACTGTGCTGGCTACCGAGTGCCATTTTGATGCAAATGGCATCTTTGGTTTCAGTGCAAGGTGCTTGCAAGGTGGTAAAACACCACAGCCCGAGCAAGAGAGGACAGCCAGATGTGACTTGGTGTTGGCTCTGTCTGTTGTGAACCTGGAGTGTTTTCATTGCATCGGTTTAGAATTAATGTTGCCGACAGCATTGGCTCTATCTTGCCCCAAGAAGGGCTCTCACCAGATCCTCCTGCCCGCTGATGGACCCGTTTGCTCCGTCGCATGACAGTGTTGTAATGTAGAGGCCAGACGGGCTGGTGGTTTGCTTTGGGCAGAACTTGTGATGTTTGGTATTTTTAACTCCTGGAGTCATGTGTGTGGCATCACTCTCGGTGCCTGGAGTGAGGAGCGCGTTGCTGGGGCTGCAGCGTTCTCCCTGCTGTTGTGGTCCATGGCTGAGATGTTCAGGTGTTACCTCTGTGCAAACGCTGCTCACGAGCAGTGTCTCAGGTGCTCTTCTTCCTCCGTGCCTCTATGGTAAGAAACTTCCTCTGTTTTAAAGTGAGGTCTTGACTTTATGAACCCCAAGGGATGTTTACGTCCAGAGGCTGAGTTGTTGATTTTCTTGTGTCATCTGATGTGCAGACTCATCTCCTCTTTCCTGTGTCTTCGCTCCTCTCCTGGCTTCTCTGGGCTTGTGCTGGGCTTGTCCCTGGGTGCACTGGGGCTGTGGCAGCACTCGGTGGCTGGACACCTCAGCTCCTTTCTCCGATTCCCTGATCCCGTCCTGCCGACAGCTGCCGTCTGCCTTTGTAGTTTGGGAGGGTGAGCTCCAGAGGGCAGCTGGCAGGATCAGGCCCTTGACTGGGAGATACTGAGAAGCTGTTTGGGATGAGCTGTGTGACAATCCTGGTAGTGTCTGGGTGCGATGGTGGCGACAGGGGAAACAAATGCAAATCAACCCTCCTGGTAACGCTGGTGGCCTGAGATGAGGGGACTTGATCTCCTGTCAGCACCCCAAAAACCCACCTTAAAAACAACCTTTTTCTGCTCGTCCTTTTCTTCTCCCTTTAGGCTCCGATGTGCATTGCTCAGTCTGGGGTTTTTCTTTCATCACAGCACTCTCTCCAGCATTTCTACTTCCCATGCTGGAAACCAAGCACAAGTTAGAAACTGCAACCAAGTGAGGAAGGAGGGGGAATGCGGTCTGTAGTGCCAGCCCCTGGGCTGACCGACCAGGGCAGCTGGGAGGCATGTCTGGGGGCTCTGGGGAGATGGCCCGAGGATGGGGGATGCAGGCTGGAGACAGCTGCTCCAGCCCTGCGGGGTCTGGCAGCATCACAGTCCTGGGTTGGGGAGCCCCTGCCCGGGGGGGACCCTGCCTGGGCAGCCCTATGAGCTGGCTGGAGCCAGGAAATGGAGACTAATCCCTTCCCACCCTGCTGTGTGCGGAGCAAGAGGGAATGAAAAGCAGCTGAAAATCCCGGATTTCCCTTTCTATTTGATGAAGGGATGGGGGAAACGCAGGGGAGGAGGTGGACGAGGCAAGGGGACGCAGCTCCACCTTTTCCCACTGCACAGGGCTCCACGCGTCTGCACCAACAGCCCTTGCCCCAGTGGGAACTGGCTCTGCTCCTCCATTCCGTTATTTTGGGGTCAGCCCAAGGCAGGGCCCAGTCTCCAAGCATCAAAGACCTGGCTGCTGCTGACAGCCCAGCCAGTCGCAGTCGATGGCACCAGGCTCCCTCCAAGACCTACAGCAAACCTCGCTCTCCAAGAGCCATCGATGGCTAAAGGCAACCCCAGCCCCAGCCCTCTTGCTGTGAGCCCGCTTTGGAAAAGAGCTTTGCAAAAGGTGGAGAATCTCTGCTGGGGCCCAGGGCAAGGATGGGGGAGAAGGGGAAACTCTCCCGGGTTTAGCTTTTGCTTGGCACGTGGCACCTGCGTGCAGACAGGCTGCGCACCCACGTGTGATGGGAACGCTGATGCTGCTCCTTACCAGTGCTGCACGAAGAGCAACGGGTGATAAGCCATCGATATGCGTATAATGTTTGCTGCTGAGATTAAAGAAAATTGCCCTGCAGTGATGCTGGCCGCTCAGGAACGGATTCAGCAGCCCGTGCTTTCTGTGCTGTGAAAGCAGAAGATGGGAGAAGCTGCTCATGGGCTGGATGCTGAGGAAGGTCTCACTGAAGCTGGACGAGACCCTTGGGGAGCAGCTTGTTTCGCTCGCCGTCTGGTCCCTGACCCTCCTGTAAAAGCCCAGATCGTGTTTTCTATCTGTTTTCTCTGCAATTAAGGAGCCAGAAAAATCTTAAAATCTAATTTCCTACCAAAATCAGGCTAATGCTGTCAGGGTGTCTGTCTGCCTGTGTGCTCTCTCCCCGCATGACTCCTGAACCTGCTGGCCTGCTTCATGCAGATTTGGCTGAGGGCTTGCAGATAATTAAGTCTGTACGAAGATGAGATGGTTGAGAGGAGGAAAAGAACCTTGTAAATGCCCCAAAACATCTGTAGCCTGAGTTCATTTATTATTAGACACGAGAAGATCCACGTGGGAGATGCTTCGTACAAACACTTCAACCACAACAGCGTTTTCGTTCTCAGTTCGTACGTTTCCAGGCACCAAAGGCCGTCTCGAGACACGAAACCATAGGAAACAGCACAAGCAGTCGCAGCGCTCACGGGGACGACCTTTTCCTTTTAATGAAAACCTAAAATTTTTCAGCACTCAACGTGATTCCCGGAGCCAAGGCTCGAAGGAAAAACAGCATCAATCATGGCCCAGGAGGTCCAAAGTCAGGAGGGTCAGCAGCTCTGCGGCCGGTGCCTCGGCACCGTGATGTGACTCAGCGGCTCTCGCCGAGTTTGTTGATATTTGTGCCACTGTAACCGAGAGATAAATCTGGCCCTTGGCCACGGGTGTACAGTATTGTTTGGAAGAACGCTGCTCCTCCGTGCCAAAAACCCACAACAAAAAGTTTTGCTGGCCATTGAAAGCGGCACTGGAATAACTTCCCCCGCTGAAACAATGCGGAGCGGAAACCTTTTAAAGTGGTAATTACCAAAGGGAAAAGAACTGGGGTTTTTTTAGGATTTTTTTTTTATTTTAGTTTTTTTTTTTAAACATCCTTTGTTCGAGGACCTAACAATACCTGGGAATGCTAAAAGACTTTTACAATTCTTAATTGACTTTTCAGCCATGTGACTGTTTGTTTCATCTCTGCAATACCCGGCTCAGGGCTGGGTGATGAAACTTTCCCTTTCCAGCTCCTGCCAGCCTCTTTTCCTGACTCTCACGTGGCCCACACCGCTGAGCGTCTACTCGGGCTGCTAAAGCGGAATATTTTCATGTCCACTCACTGCCTCCCAGCCCAGACTGAGGTGAATTTGGCCCAAATGACTCGACAGAGCCCGCGTGGTGTCAGCGAGCATCCTGGCACACTGACCATCTGGCTGCTGGTTGTGTCTCCTGCCCTGCTCCTCCTGCAGCTCCTCTTCCTCATCCCTGGGGCTGCTCCAGGCCCTCTGGCTCCTCTCTTGGCTGCTCGCTTTCAATCACATCAGCTCACCAGAGCCTGACTCCAAGGTTTCACTCCTCGCTTCAAATCAAGTTGGCTTTCCTGTGGCTTTCCGACGTGTCCGGGTTTTGATGTATGCTTTCCCTGGGGTTTGTGCAGCCGAAGGAGATACGGGACCATTGTTGGAACATCCTTTTCCATATCCCCCATTAAGGGGCTTTGTTCTTGTCTAGCTGGATTATTTTTTTTTTCTTATTTATGTAACCTTGGTTATTTACTTGTGGTATTAACGTTCTGTGCGTGGTACACCTTGCTATTGATTCACTTAATTCCATGATCTGGCATTAAATCTGTTCCACCTTATTCCTATACTGTACTAGACTTAGCCTATGTATAAATATGTTTTAATTTGCTACCTGTAGCTCCTCAGATCACCTTCGTACTGCAGTCCAGCCTCTTCCTGTTTGGGTTGCACATTTAAATTGAGCTTTGGATATAATTTAATCTCGTGCAACATATCAATTCTCTGCGCTGCTGCTTCCCTGTGCTTGTGCACCACTTCTCCCTTGGCTTTCTTAGCAGCTTTGTGGCCCCATTCCTCCCCTGGTGTGTGTTTAGACACGTTGTTCCAGTGATAGGAATGATATGGTGCTGATGAGGTTCAGGGAGCTGAGTCTGAGCGTGCTGGGAAGGCGTTTCCATCAGTCAAGGCAGTCGCGCAGATGCAAACCCGCATCCCTGTCCCCAAGGAGAACATGCAGTGTGGGGTCAGAGCACGTCCCCAGCTGTGACACAAGTGCCAGCACTGGGTGATGCCCCATACATGCTGATAGGAGCTGAGGGCTGGGGATATGCTTCTTTCCACCTTCCCTAGCCCAGGAGGAGAGCCAGTGGGATGGCATCCACAACAAAGCTGCCCGCCCACTCTCCTGGCTGGAGAGCAGAACCCAAAGGCCAGTCCAAGTTGTCTGTCTGTCTGTCTGTCTGGTGCAGGCCATGCAGGTGGGCACGTCACCTTTGTGGCTGCAGCAGTGGAGCCCACCTGAGTCAGCCAGGGAGGGCACGAGTGCGAGCAGGGCTAGAGAAGGTGCCAGGATAGTGGATGATGATGATGAAGAAGAGGAGGAGGGCAGGCCCTCTGCCAAGCAAACCTTCTTCCTTATCTGCTGGGACTTCTCTATCGATCGGTTGCCAGAGGCTCTTGTTTCTGCAAGTCTCCTTTTACACAACTCAGCTGAACATGTCATTTTGACTGGTTGTCATCAGTGGCAAAAGGTACTGCCTGCCCTTGAATGTGTTTTTGAAAGGTGAGCAGAGCCAGAGCTTTGCTCGCTTTCTTTTCCACCCAGGCTCGGGACCCTGGCCGTGGAGAGCTCTTGCTGCTGACTGGGTAACTTCAAAGGGAGTTTAGGGGAGAGGGACAGGGCTGCTTGGCCCTGCAGGAGCCAAGACACGAGCATCCCGAAGCTGTAAGGGCAGGTGATGCTGCTCCCAGTATCACAGGCAGTCACCAGCCGGTTGTTGCAGTGTGTATTTTGCATGTTCAACAGAGCATTGTTTTGGAGGGAGCTATTGCTCCCAGTCTGGCCCCAGTAGCATGGTACAGAGGTGCTGGAGGGAAGAACAGAAAATCCAGCACACAACCTCCCTCTCTGAAGATTGTACCGAGGGGAATGTTATGCCCAGGAAAATTCCTTGGTGGGTTGAGTCACTTTTGGGAAGTGATGTAGCTGGGAGGCAGATTAATGCTGGTTCCTGCAACCGTGTAGCCCCTGGTTGCTCCGTGTCAGAGCAGGACAGGGCCTGGCAGCTCTTGGGGTGCCCTCCGGGAAGCGAGGGGCTCAGGGTGCTGCGCTGGCTGTGGGAAAGTGACTCCAGCTTTTGGGGGACCCTGCGAGGCTTGGGGTGCCTTGCCGGTGAAGCTGCCACTGTTGGACCTTGCCCAGCATCAGCCATATGTTTCCAATATATAATGAAATCTCCCCACGTCGTTTTATGTTTCTGGTAGATGAGAAGGGCTGGTTTGATTTTAGAAAGGAGTTTCCTCTCTCCTCAGAAGCTACACCCACTCCCATCTTTCCCTGCCAATTTTTGTGGCTCCATAACCTTTCTCCTCTTTCCTACTAGTGATTTTTCTTCTCCTGACTCAGAGGACTCATGCGAGCAAGGATGGAAACTGCAATAACTGAGCACCTTGGAGGCTTGGACTCGTCGTACGCTGATCGCTAAGCAACCCAGAAAACTGTTTTTCCTGTTTTTCTTTTGGTTACGAGCACCTTAGGTGGTATTTGTTAAAAGAGCTGACTGAAACATTCTGGCAGAAAGGCGATAGGGAGATAAAAGCTGCCTTTAAAGACAAATAGCTCAAGAAATAATAGTCTTTACCAGAGGAGCTCTGGCGTGTCTGCAGCGTGTCAGCCTTCAGCAGCTTCGTTCCTGCTGAACTCTGCACTCGGGGGAGCGCGGGGACGGCAGCGGGGAGCGCGCGGACCAGGGGAACGCTGCGACCCCCGGCTGCTGCTGCAGCTCCCTCTCGGTGTGGGGATGGGCCAAAGCAAAACTCACCGGGTGTTTTGTGATGCTCTCGAAACAGCGAGTTCTGGGCAAAGCTTTTGTGCTTGTTTTCCCCGTATCGCTCTGCTGCCAGCGCCCTGCAAAATGCTGTGAGGTCTCTCGGTGCTTTTCACAAAATGGGTCCTGTTGTCTTTGGCTTTCTGGGCATATTACAATATTAGTAGTTATATTTTGCCTCTTATTTTTTCTGAGTATTTTCATTATAAAGTGCTGCAAAGAAATCAAGGCGCCTCTCCCCAGAAGAGCCCGCACAAAGTGGGGCTGTGGTCAGTTGTTTCTTAGAAAGTAGCTTGATTTCCTCCATCCCCCAGCCCCCCACGTTGGCCTTGTTCTGCTGAGTTTTTAGAGGCCAGCAAGCTTGAAGACTAGAGGTTTGTGTTGTCACTTGCTGCCCTAATGGAAGATGCTCAAACCCTCCAGCAAAGTGGAGGGATAGAGAATAAATATTCCTGCAAGCTCTCGAGCCTCCAAGGCTTGGGGCATAATGGCATGGCCATTGCTGAGCTTCGGGAGCCCGCGGGCTCTGCGGGAGATGCTGTAGCCCAGCTGTGTGCAGGGGCTGCAGGAAATGAAACGCAGGATAGCTGGATGGAGAGGGTTAGATCCTAATTGCCCGGGGATTTGGTGTGCTTCCTCTGCTGGGAACTGACAATAATTAGGAGCTTGCCTAGTTGTGTGAGATGCTTGGCGTGCTTCGGAGAGCGGCACTCCTGGATTAACCCGGCGCTTAGTCGGTAGCTGCTCATGGGGGGCCGTGGCGGGGAGGAGGAGGAAGGGGGGGATTACAGCTGGAGAGCAGGTGCCACCTGCAGAAGGGGCACAAAGTGCAGGAGAGCCTGAGTCCGCCTTCCTCCCTGCCAGCACAAAGACTTGATAGCACCTGATGGGCTGGTGAAACAGCCCCAAGAAACACCTAAAACCTGGAGGCAGAGCGAGTGATCCAGTTGCCCTGGATCTGAAATACTTGGCAGAGGATTTCCTAAAATCCACGCTTGCTGTAAGCTGTGGCAAGTGGTGCCTGGGTCACCCCTAAAACCTGGTTAAATAAGGGCACTGATCATGTTTGCAAAGTGAGAATTGGGTCTGCAAGGGACCAAGGGCTGGTGGGGATCTGTCGGTCCCCAGTTTGGGGGAGGAACTGCTCTATTCTGCCATCTCTACACAGACAGTGCTGAATGGAGCGGAGACATTGTTTGCATTTCTTGCACAAGCTCAGAGTGTTATTTCTGTGTTCTGAAGTAGAAAAGACAGTACTAGTTTAACGCTCTTATTTCTTATAAAATAATCCTCCAGTTGAGCCTAGGCAGTGGAAAGAAAAATCTTTCCAATTAAAATCTCAGTGTCCAAAAAGGTTTGATTTAGGACTCAATGCAAGTGTAAAAAATAGCCTGACTTTTAGTTAAGAACTCTTTTCTTTTAGTAGTGCTTTTTCTCCAAAATGCCTCAGAAACAGCAAGGAAAAGGGCTTCCCCAGCCCTTACAATAGAAGGAAGTGTTATCGTCTCCATTTTCTAGCGAGCAGCCTGACCCAGAGCACTGTGGGGATTTACTCGCCGCGCCTTGTGAGCTGGTGCCAGAGCTCGGGACAGAGGCTGGATAATGTTGCAACTCCCACATAAACCAGCCCAGTTCCCATCGGAGGCTGCTGGTTTGGGTTCCAGCTCACTCGCTGGTCAAACAGTGAAAGCTGATGGCGTGTGATGCTTGAGAGGGGCTCGGCTTGAAGTGGCCAGGGATGATTTTTGCCTTCGGTGGTCAGTGCTGAGATCAGTTTTGGGGTTTTTTTTTAGTTCTCTGCTCTGGTGTCTGTCCCTCTGGAGACTCAGCAAGGCTGAAAGAAAATGAGGTTTTTGTGAGGTGGTGCCAGCACATGCCCTGGGGCGGTGGCAGGAGCACTGGAGAGGGTTTGCAGGTGCCCGATGCCGTGCAGGAGGCGGCAGCCCCTCTGGAAATGTTTCTGAGCGATGCTTTGGGGTGGGCAGCCTCGCTCACTCATCTCGTGGCCTGATGGAAAAGAAAACCAGCAATATCGAGAACGGGAACTGGGTCACTGTGAGTTTTGTCCTGTAGGAAATATGCTGGAAAGCCCTTCTCAGAACTGGAGCGGTGAGATGAAAGCGAGGGAAGGCTGGAGGATGGAGCCGAGGGGGGATGCTCAAAGGCCACGTGTATGAGCTTGTACGTGCCGAGGAGAGATGACTCGGAGTCCACGCTGAGCCTTGTTACTAAGAAACAAATTAAGGTCTGAATCTGCAGGTCCTGACCCAGATGGGTTGAGCTGAACCAGGAAACTTGCTCAGTTTGCAAAAGCCCCTCCGTGTTACCCGCTCCATGTGATTTACTGTGCAGAGCAGCCTGCGGGCTGGAGGCTGCGGCAGAGGAGCATAGATCTGTGACCTGTAGCTGCTCCAGCGTTGGCTGTATGGGTCTGTGTTTCTCCAGCCAAGTGCTGGTTGCAGAGAGAGAGAGAAACAAAAGGGTTTCCCGCAGCACCCGGTTCCTGCGCCCGTCTCTGCTCCTGCGCCTGCCGAAGTCGCTGGGACATTTACAGCTGACGTCAATGCAAAATGCTTAGTGTGTTGTGAAAAGGTTCTGCTGAGTTTGCCAAGTGTAAAATGATATTATTATTGTTTTTTAATGAGTCACTCGGTTGTTGATCACTTTCTTAAATCCCCTGCTCCTGGAGTCACGTGCATATAAAAATCACTGCATTTTCCAACAGTTTCTAGACCTTTAAGAGAGCGTAGGGGAGAAGCCCAAGGATGTGGTCCTGCATCTTCCCTTTTGGCTCTATGCTTAGAGGCAAATAAGAAGCCCTGAAAAGTTACTTGTTTTGAATCTCACGATTTTCAAGAGCCTGGCCCCTGACAGCTGAGTGTTTGGGGTTAGCTACGCTGAGCAAACATCCTGAACTTGGGCTCCTGACCCCACTTTGAGTGTTTTGCTTTTCAGACCCAGAAGGTTCCCAGGAGAGAGGAGAAAGGAAACTGGCTGGCTATTTTTAAACCCTTGCAGTTGCCTTCCTGCCTTATATTATTTATTATCCATTATCAGAAGTGTTTTTCCCCTGAAACCATCTTTAGTGGTCAACCAAGGGACCGGTGAAAATTGCCCATCAAACAGAGCTGTATCTTTCCATAGAGGTCAGATGAAGCTGGAGGGTTTTGAAGGGTTTTGCCAACTGAAAATGAGTAGTGCTGTTATTTATTATGTGCACTTGAGCAGTGCCAAGCAATTCCAGTGGTGGGCCGTAATTTCATTGCCCTAAGAGACAGACACCAAAGAAAAGCAGCGTGTCCCTCCCAAAGGGAGCCCAGAGAGACAACGCTGATTTGTGCTAGGGAACCAGGCGCTGCCTCTGATTTCTGGCTGTACCAAGTGAATGGGTACACCCCACTGATCTCCTTTCCCAGCACATCCTGCACTGTCACACCGTTCCCGCGTGACGTGCCAGTGGGTCTAAGGACACCTCTGTGCAGAGCATCATCACAGCAGCAGAGAAAGCTCTGATGACCTGACTGACACCATGGGGTGACCTGGGCAGGGACTGGGGCTGCATTTCTGTGCCTGGGCAATGTTAAAATCCACATCCCAAAGGTGCGGGGCTGCCTTGGGAAGTGCAAGGCCCCGGTGCTGGGCTGAGTCCCCTTTCCCAGGGTGTCCCAGGAAGTTCCCTTGACCCTCAGTGGCTCCAGATAAGCAGGACAATAGTCCACATTGTCCTCACTCGTCCCTCTGCCTGGTGAACTTTCAAGTTTGAAGAATATCGCATCCCTGGCAGCTTTGTTAATCCTTTCCTGCCCGTGCAAGAGCTGCTGGTGCCCTCAGCAGAGCTGGACGTGCGAGCCGCGGCTCCATGGAAATATTTCCATTGGAAATAAAGCCACAGGGCTGGAAGGCCCTGGGAGGCTGATGTTATTTCAGCTGCACAGGGAGCTGAGGCATAAAAGTCTGGGTTTTGGTGGTGTCAGCAGCAACTGCCTGGCCCCTGTGATAGTTTATCGGCCGCGTGTGAGGAGGGAAGGGGAAGAGCCAGGGTGAACACACGCTGTGCTCAGCACAGGGGGAGGATGGATGACAAACAGTTCTGCCTGTTTCTCTTTGCCTCTGAAAACAAAATTACGTCGCAGGGTTTCAGCATCATCTTGGAGGCTCAGGGCCTCTTTAAAGAGGGATCTGCAGCTGCCCGTCCCCTGGACCCATTTCTCTTTCCCTGTGTCCCTGCTGGGCCGAGCGCAGGTGCCTTGGTCCCTGCTCCCCGCTTTGCCCGCACATCGGGGGCTGGCACAGGGAAGGGGTCAGACCCTGTTCCCAGCACTGCCTCGCTGCGTGGCCTCGATCACATCCCTTCATCTCCCCCGGGGACGCTGCCAGCTGCCCCCGCGGGGCCGTGACCGTGTCACCCCATAGAGCCCAGCTGTGGAGAGGGAAGGGCTGGGCAGTGCTCTGAACACACACAGGCACTGTTGGCCGGGGCTGAGCTCATGTGGTGAGATAAAACTTGTCTGTTTGGATGAAAACACGTGCTGTTAATGTTCATGTTCATGCACTTGAATTTAATACTTTTTTTTTTTTTGGTGTTTTAATACTTTTTTTCTTTGGATGGTGATGTGTAAAGCCCAGACTTGGTGAAGCAAGAATCCTCTTCCAGAGCCGCTGTCACCTCTGTGGCTTTGCTCCTTCCCACCCTCGTTAAACCCCCGGCGCTCTCCGCACCCCCGTGCCCCCCGATTCACTCCTCCTGCCGTCTGCGCCTTCCCGCAGCTCCCGCCTCACGTTTCTGTGGGTTCGTTTTTTGTGTTTTTTTGTTGTTGTTGGGGTTTGGTTTTTTTCTTTCCCCCTAGCTCGTTCGCCTCCCCCGGCTCCGTGTCCCCCCGCCTCCCGCGGGGGCCGGGCCGTGCCGAGCCGGGCCAGCCCTCGGGGCGGGCGGAGGTTTCGGCAGGAAATCCAGTGCCTGGTTTTGCAGCCTCGCCGGCTCCGTCCCGGCCCCGCGGTGACATCAGGCGAAGCTGCTCGGCGGCGCGGGGGCGGCTGCGGGCTCCCGGTGCCTGCCCCGCTGCTGCGGGCGCTCCCGCTGCGGCTCTCCCGGCTCCGGTGCCTCCGGCCCAGCCTTCCCTCCCGGGCATCCATCCCTCCTTCCGTCTATCCGTCCGTCCTCGGGCATCCCGGGGGCGCTGGCGGGGCCGGCGGCGGAGCGCGGCGGCGGGGATGCGGATGCGGGGCCGATGGTGAGCCGCCGGCGGGTCTCCCCCCCGCACCATGCCGCCGCGCCCGCCCCCGAGAAGATGTTCGAGGGCTGCCGGCGGGCACGGAGCCTCTGGGGCGGCGTGAGGCTGGAGGTGGCCGGGGAGAGCAGCCCCGTCGTGCTGCACAGCTTCACCCAGCTCGACCCCGACCTGCCGCCGCTGGAGGTGAGCGCGGGGATGGGGATGGGGATGGGATGGGGATGGGGTCACTGCTGCCAGGAGCCGGGGGGAGGGCTCAGCTCGCTGCAGGGTTGGGAGCACGGAGCGGGCCCCGCTAGTTTGGGGTTCTGCGCCTTGCTGGCAGCCAGGCAGGCCAAAGCCAGCTCAGAGTTTGGTGAGGTGACGGCCGTGGGCAGTCTGCTGCACGCAGCTCTGTCGCATCTGAGTTAATAATAAAAAAAACCCTGCTCGTTATTTTTGTTGTGCGGTTGGGTTGGTTGGTTTGTTTTTTAGCCGTGTCTGGCAGTGCCATTGACCGGCAGGCAATGCTGGGAGTGACCAAATTGTCGCTCTCCTTCCAGCCAACAGGGAAGGGGGCAGATCCCTAAAACCGGGGGCTTTTAATATTTTGAGCCTCTGGCAACTGGAGGCAGGAGTCTGCTCAGATCTGAGCTGCTTGCAAAGGCTTTGGGCTTGTCCAAACCACTAAAAGTGTCCTCTGGGAAGGTTACGGGCATTGGGAGGACTTTTGCCGGAGGATGCAAAATATTTGTGCTGCTTTGGATTCGACCTCAGCCGGTTGGGAGTCAGCTTGGTCCCCTGGAGGTCTCAGCCCCAGTGGTTTGTTGATGGCGGTGGCATGTGGAGGCACACGAAATTATCTGAGTCAGAGCTGTGCCTTTTTTTCTTAGCAATGGATGATCAACTTTGGCGTGCCAGGAATGTCATTGATTCTGAGCAAACGACGTGTTAGGAGAAGCTCAGCGGGAGGAAGGTTCTGGCGGTCAGATGCGGTGCTTTCACGGGAGCATCCCAGCCCTGCGGGCTGGCAGTGCAGGGGTTAATAGCAGCGAGGGTCAGCGAGCCTGGCTTTGCTGGGATTTCGAGCCAGCTGCAGATGTGTTTCTCTGCTCTGGATGCTTCCCGCTGGAGGAGGGGGGTGGAGGGGGGGAATCACCGCTGAAACCTCTGAGGTTACTGTGCAGATATCCAGGGAGGGCAGCCAGCGTTTCAGGGGTGACGGCTCCTTCTCCTGTTTGGTTTTGGGATCTGTGGTCCCGCACGAAACTGTCTACTCCATAACCTGTGATGGAAAGTCTTGGTCAGCCATGGACAGGAAGGGATTATCTCGGCCTCCGGCTGTATCAGTTCACCTCTGGTGGCAGGGGCTCACCAGCTCTGCTGAGAGTTCATGAAAGCTCCATCCAGATTATTTTTCCCCCCTTTCCCCTCCCTGCTTCTCTCTCCTGGGGGTGGGCGTACTGACATTGTTTGGAGTACATCATCTGGTTCGTGTTATGCCTGGCAGGAAGTCCAGCCTCTCTGGCCACCGCGCTCCGGGAGGCCGAGGGGCCGCGCTTTTGGCAGAGAGAGCAAGAGGAGTGGGGAGGAAAAGAAGGGGTGACAGAGCGTGCTGCTCTGACCCCAGGGGAGAGGCTGCCTGGCATGTGAGAGCCCCCCAGCATCCCGTCTGGAGGAGGCTTTGGAGCTGGGGAGAGGGTTTGGCAGCATCTCGGGCGATGCGGGCTGCAAAGGCAAGGTCAGCAGAACTGAGGGTGGCTTGGCATGGCCCCGAGTAAGTCCCCGCTCACCTGAGCATGGCAGAGAGAGATGACCGCCCACCAGACCTCTTTTGAAGTCATCTTTGCCCAGGTTTCTGCCCTGGGCTGTGCGTGGGTCCGTGCTGCGTGTTGATCAGAGCACAGTCCTGGCGTCCGATCGCTTGCGCTTTCCCCTCAGCGCCCAACAATTTACAGACAAACTTCTCTGTACCGTCCACTCGCAAGTGATGGTGTGACAAGGTGCATCCCAGAGTGGTGTGGGGTGACCCACTGCCTCCCGAGCAACTCTGGGATGCTCAGAGAGCCGCTAACCTCTGGTGCGTTCCCGTGCGAGGGCCTCCAACGTTGCTCACTAAGCCCCCCTGGGCTGGATGGGTTGCACTTGCTGGTATTGCAGTGCACAACTGGGGAAAGGGAAGAAAAAAAAGTGTCAGTGTTGTGACAACTGTCCTGGCAGCAGCCTGGTGTGGTTGTAATCCTCCGGGTAGGGTTACCGTGCAAGATGCAAGCTGGGAGGAGAAGGCAGATTGTTTGAATAAGGAAACCCGCGGAGACCGTCGGTGTTTTTGCAAAGCCCCGTTGGTAGCCCCGTTGGTAGCCCCGTTGGTAGCCCCGTTGGTAGCCCC